>JAZDUA010000086.1:3235000-3575000 GCA_038098605.1 Gryllus longicercus
GCTGTCTAAAAGAAATATTTGCATCATTTAACACAATACTTCTTCGATTAACAACCTTCCTTTAATCAGAAATATAAGTTTTGCAGAATCGTTGGGACGTTCTCGCGAACGCCAGTACAGGAGGTTTAGATTTAGATTTATTTAGTCAAATAACAGTAAAAACTGTATGTGACATAAGGGGGAGAAGATTCAAATGGGTCCCTCATTACCATTGTTATCTTCATTGAAAATGGACGGTTGCACCAACCTACCTACGCCCCTAAACACCGAACCACACCGCTTTGAACAGAAATAACTACATTAATACCAACGCTTTAGAATTCTTACTTGCATTCTGCAGCGAAATCTAAACCCGCGATGCCGCGACATGTAAGCAGCAATGCCATTTATCTCGCTTGTCTGGAGATAAAACCAATTATTGATCTCAAGCCGATCGTAATAAAGGCTATCATAAATACGCATTCATAAACACATGCCGAGAAAAAGCAAATGATGCTTCCCATTATTGCATAAGAAGACGAATGAAGCCCAGAGATTTATTTGCTCTATCAGACGCCGTGGATCATCCTCTTGCCGACGCCTGCAGCTGACGAAAACAGCGCCCACGTGACTGGCGAATCACGCATCAGGAATTACAGGGAATATGATACTTGTTCGCCAATAGCGTTGCATCCGCGAAGGCTACGTCACTGACCGCCTAGACCGCTTTTCACGTTGGGAAGTACGAACTACTATGTGTGTTATGTAGACTCCATGCGTTGTTGCCAATACGTCACCTTCACTTGCTCGAGAATCGTCAAAATCACGAGGCCCCAGAGAGATGAACGTAGTAATTATGAGAATCAGCGTCTTACGGCTGTATCCCATGATTTCAAGGTTGTTATGCCTTGAATTGAGAAATGTGAGCTGATAGGATGATGATGAGGGGAGAAGGGGCAATCATAACAATTACACCATGCCAGGACTCGAAGATGCAGCCTCTTCGGACGACGGCTGCCGCAACCATCTGCGCCACGGGGCCGGCTTTTAATAATAATAATAATAATAATAATAATAATAATAATAATAATAATATCAATAATATCAACAATAATAATTATTATTATTATTACATACGCAATAACTTTTATTATTGGACATATCTAACACACGAGACCCTTTACTTGAATTCTCTTATAAAATTAAACTAGAGATGTTACAGCAGAACGTTCTTCCTCGCATTATTAGGAACGGTTACATACTATTATAATACTGCAATTTCTGCAATTGCAGTGGAAATCATCAATTATTTCCGCAGGCAAGAAAAGGAGTCATTTCTTACAAAGTTCACCAAGTTTTTAATTGGAATTCAAGAACGATAATTAGCCAGCGACGATCTATTTAATGCACAAATTAAAAACCCAACACTTTTTCCGTTGACAATTCATTTTTCTTAAAAGAATCGATTTCAGTGCATTGATAAAATGAAAGTACTGCAAGCAGCCATTGCAACTGTACCGTATGATATCGATTTTTTTAAAAATAATTCTACAAGAAATTATTATATGGCGTGAATGAAAAGGCGTTTAAAACTTCGGTTCCGCAGGAATCCAGCGTTTTCGTTTTTAAGCAACTGAATGACATATTTTTCTTGATCACCTCCGCGTTTCTGGAAATTTTCTCTTCAAGACTAATTTTTCTACACACTTTGGTAACAATTGATTTGGCAGCAGTGCACGAGTTTCTTCCCTAAGAGTAACATTGCCTAGAAGACCCCAAGACTCGATGTGAAAATGAGTATAGCCGCTGTCATTTTGCATGTCTACCCATGTAAAATTAACATGTGATGTAGACAGAAGTACTTCTCTTCCATCTTGAGCAACGAATGTCAACTAATGTTACAAAACAATGCTGCAATAAACTCAGTTGAAGTAAGATGTGCTGGCCAGGAACTGATAGCAGAATGAAATGAAACAGAACTCTGCGAAAGAATAGCAATGGATATTTTCAAGAAAGCAATTTCCTTGTTTAAAAATTTCAGCTACAAAAAAATGTCCAATACGTTTTTTTCTTAAAGAATGTAAGCTTTTATTTTTCGACTCACAATATGATCCTCACTCCAACGTCATATAATCAACATCCCCAAAGTAGTAGATAATACTACATCAATAACACGTAATTGCATAAGATTCTTCGGGTCCTCCCAGCATATTTTTAGAGCCAACTCGAACGTATGGCAGACAGTGTGAAGTTCGCCCGCACGATAACACAACGTGAATGAGCCGAGATGCAACACACGACGAGTAACGATGTAGCGATCCCACTTTAATGTTCCGTCAAGCCAACGAGGCATGCCCGTAGCGATGCAGAGTCGTACGGATGGGCGTCACAGGAGTAACAAGTGTGCGCGGGCGGGGCGGGAGGGGCGGGGCGGGGCGGTGCAGAACCGGTCGGTCCACTGTCCACACGCGCGCGGAGTGGAGCGGAGTGGAGTGGAGCGGAGCGGAGTGGAGTGGAGCGGAGTGGAGCGGGGCAGCCGCAGCCGCCGCCGGCAAGGCCACGTGGCCGCGAAGCGACCCACGCGCGGCGCCGCGCAACGCGACAACTGCGCCGTCACTGCCCCCTCCCCACCCCACCCCTCCCCTCCCCCGCCCCCACGCGCCCGGCAACCAAGTCCAACGCCGCATCCATCGTATGGGGACGACACACACACAAGTTACTCTGACAGGACGCGAAACGAAAGAACGTCATGGCGGGCAACGGCACTGCAAGAGATAGTGACGAAGCCATGTACAAATGAGCCAACTGCAAACGAACTCATTGATGAATCGAGCGCGTGGACATAATCTGCAGTTTTGTTGCCAGCAGTACCTGTCAAAGCAGTACCTTCCTACAAATACTCTCTCTATATTAGGGAGTTTAAGCACGGCGAAGCGTTAGCAATGGACAGCACTACCGATCTTCCACGCACGCGCAGTTGAGGTTTCGCATCACTTGCGCATCAGCGCACGCGTGAGAGATCGAGATTGCAATCGACTTCGGTTCGCTACCCCGTGCAAAATCTCTCTATTACTTCCAAAGACTCCCACTGTGCAACTGAATCCACATTTGTTAGCATCAGGTATCGACAAGCAACACTAGGAAACGCCGCTCCGAGATTATAGTGGTTTATTTACAACTTAAAAGTATTCAGCATTCCTACTATGTTGTTAACGAACATGAATGAGAGTTACAAGAGGAAGAGATACGACAAGTTTTTCACCTTGTCGACTAGTGACCAGAGTTGCCAGGAAAAAAATGGAAAATAAAGCGAATGTAGGTCACAAGTAAATAACTTTATTATTTTAGAATCTCATTAAAGGAAAATTTAAAAAGAAAATATATTAAATGAAAACTATTCTTAAGAATAAAAGAAACAAAACAAAAATAAAATGTTCGTTGGTTAACATTTATATTCTAAACAAATTACGTGAGCAATAATAGCAAATAATTCACGAGGACAAAAGTATGAGGCAGAAAATTAATGCAGGCGTAAGTAGAAGAATATCTGTACAAATCTACCCGAAACATTCGTTACCTAAACGCTGATAAAAAAATGAAAGGTAGAGCGAAAACTCACACGAAGGAACGCACAAAGAATTGGAGATGACAGCGAAATTCATCAAGGAAGGTTTGGAAAACAGAAAACGCAGGGAAGAACATGATTTCAAAATGTTATGTTAGTCGGTCTCGAAAGAAGATTTGAAGATAGAGTTGTTCACTGGTTGCGAAACATTATGACAACGCGGACAGAACAAAAACAAAAAAATGCACGACAGCTGAATACGTATCTTTAACTATGTACACCCAACGTGGGAACTCTGCATCCCGAAGTTGTTCGCCTCTCCATTCAACAGCTCGTCGGACGCCCGGACGGACAGGGCGCCGCGCCGGTTGCCTGAGCCGCGATTGGCCGCCCCCATCCGCAGGATATGACGCCGCGCCAGGCAGGTGAGGTGGGTGGTGGGGAAGGGGGGGGCAAGGCCACCTGAAGCCGTGCCACAGCGCAGAACGCCCCGCAACAGTCAGCAGGGGCCTCTCAGAGGAATACACACGTAGCAAACGCTTTCTGCATCAGAGCTCCGGAAAACGAGTTGTTGTGAATGGAAATAAAAGAAGTCACATAAATGCGGTGCAAGAGTGACCCTGGCTGGCCCTAGGCCGCAATTCCCAATATTACACACTAAGGAGAAATGACTGTTTTTGACAATTTATAAGAAACCATCCACACAAAACACTAAGTGTTCTTCTGCGGGGTAGGAAATTGCACCCAAGTCCTGCATCAAGCGGATTTATGAGGAAAAATACGAAAGTTTACAGATTATGATACACAGAATTGATTGTAAACATTAATACAGGTGTCCCTATACGTTCCTAAAGGCTCTTAGTATGCGAAAGAAATCAATAAATAGAGAACAATAGTAGCATCATGTTTATATTCGTCCTATAGTTTTCACGCAATCACACCTTGAAACTGCGCCAACGTTTTCAGTGACCGCATTGGACTGCACTTCGTTTCAGCTTATCGCAGCACTTTGCACCCGAAATGGCCAGTCGTATGGGAACCTTCGCAAAATGTATTTGTTGGAAGTGTTACTCATAGATTATTTTCGAGTGCATTCGAGAGATATACTGCAGCAATGTCGCACTACTTCACCAAAAATTAATATTGGGATAATGGAGTTATTTGCGGCGAATATCACTGCAACGCTTTCGTCTAGAGCCGCGAATCTGTGCTCTCTCACACGACTTGCATCGAGTTCCGCAGGAATTTAAAAACTTTATGACAAAATAATGACTGACAATGTTGTACGTATTCTTGACGAGTTTGATGATCGCTCGAAGTATGAGTGTGGAATACGTAGAACTTATACAATAAATATTTTCCGGGTGTCCTGAGATTAATGTAAGTCACTGCCAATATTGAGTTTGTAAGAAACATTGTTCCCGGGATGATAACAGGTAAGATTATCGAGAGTTTTAAATTCGAAAGATCGCTGTTCTGGCATTAATTTCGTTGAAGAAAATGCGCTCGAATTATTTTAACTTGCGTTGTGATTCTCTTGAAAGTCTTTCCATAATACAGAAGATGTTGAAGCGACGTACGTTCTTTTTACAGACTGTTCCGCTTGTCATTTGTTTGACATTCAGTTATTTCAAAATGCATCAATTCAGAAATAATTGAATCAGACTTTGTTCAATATTACTAATCGAATTAAATATTTAATTATTATACTAGACAAATAAAATGCGAACAAATGGTTTAAGTGAATGTAAATTTATAATAGCAATTGCACTAAGAGAAGCAAAGTAACCTTTTATAGTCATTTTTCCCGACGTTCAAAAGCGTTGCCTCGTACCCCAAGAGTCGAAACTTTTAACTTAACTCCTTTCAAAACCATCACTCCAAAATTCTCAATTTCCACGGGGCCTCACCACGGCACATCCGCACTCTAGCACTTCCGGATTAGATCTCTTTACAATACGTATGGTGTGCTCTACGCGACTCAGTTCGCGCAAAACTCACTTCTTCTCTTCCTGGGTGTCACACTACTTAACACTTGTTTTATGAATAAAGTCTGGTCTATAATTCGCTAGTGTCTTTTCTAGTCTGATATTGCTGTTCATACAGAAATAAATTTAATTTATATTTGTGTTATTCCCACTCTGTCCAAATGTTTTCAGAATGTAAACAGAGAGACAGGGAGGGAGAGAGAAAGGGGAAAAGGGAGGGAGAGAGGGAGAGAGAGGGAGAGAGAGAGGGAGAGAGAGGGAGAGAGAGGGAGAGAGAGGGAGAGAGAGGGGGAGAGAGAGGGGGAGAGAGGGAGAGAGGGAGAGGGAGAGAGGGAGAGGGAGAGAGAGGAAGAGAGAGAGGAAGAGTGAGAGAGAGGAACAGAGAGAGGAAGAGAGAGGGAGAGAGAGGGGGAGAGAGGGAGAGAGGGAGAGAGAGGGAGAGAGAGGGGGAGAGAGAGGGGGAGAGAGAAGGAGAGAAAGAGGGAGAGAGAGGGGGAGGGAGAGAGAGGGTGAGGGAGAGGGGGGAGGGGGAGAGAGGGAGGGAGAGAGAGAGAGAGAAAGGGGGCGGGATTGCAATTGCAGAACGATACTCCAAATTTGGCTGAGCCGCGAAACGTCGCTAGCATCCATCGGGGAGGGGCCGGGCTGCTTAAGAGACGAAACGGCCGACGCGCACAGAGAGGCCGCTCGCAGACAACGCTCGTCAAGGCGCGGGCGGTGAATGGCGCTGGCGCTGGCGCTGGCGCTGCGGCGGCGGCCGCCTCTTCCGTCGGAAGCGCTTCCGGCGCGGCGCCCAGGGCCACGCGCCTCGCCACGCTTTTTGTGCGGCCGCGGAAGCAGAAATCACGACCATTAAGACTTACGGACTGGCGGCAAATTCGATGCAGGCCTCTGGCCGGGAGGTCCTCGCTTCCAGGCCCGACGCTGGAAGGATTTTTCACACTGCCTGGGCAGCGAGGTCGAATTCAGTCGTTGTATAAAGGAGAGTTCTAGCGGCCGGCTCCTCTCATCGGTAGTTTTCCGTGGCGTCTACAATCAACACCAGGCGATGCCGCAGCAGTACCCTAACAAACGGGCTACAGACCTCACGCGATCTTTCCTTCCGCCTCTTCCGCCTCTATTTCACTCCCCCTATTTTCACTTCTTACTTACATACACCTCTACACATACCAGGAGACGGGTAGAGAGCTTAGAGCTTGTCTCGGCTGGGGCGATGCTCCGCTGGTGGAAGATACCTGGGTGAGGGAACCCCCGCTAACCCCTGGTAAGTCGCTGCCGGATCTCGCCATCCAGCGGAAGAGCATTACCGCCACATCCCGAGGAAATAAAGATGCACTACACTTACAGGACTAATGACTTTAGCCTTGTTTGTTTGTAATAGAATACTTTTATTGGAATATGATTTGAGTTTTGTTGTTTTATTTGAAATAATTTAAAAAATATCAAAACGTTTAAACGTCTTTAATGGGTTTTTACATTTTTTTACCATGTGTTTTGGGGGCTGGTCAAAATTGTACTAACTACTTGAGAGGGTAAAAAAATGTATATCGAGAAAGCGTCACATTATGTAATAATTAATATTTTTTTCTAATTACTAATGCGCAACACCGACAACGCAAAAGCGGAGGATTTGAAAAGAGGTATGTCCAGCGAGGAGGCGAAGACGGATTATGGTAGGAGGGGGACGAGCAAATGATCCACTGCATCGCTATCAGCCGCGTCGACCCCTACGCACCTGCCGCACAGCTGCACCCGAGCAAACGAGATGAGCTCCACACAGGCTAACAGGGATAACAATAGTAACTTTCAGTCATAGCGATGTGCACAAAAGAAGCGTCATCCTTTAACTTGACAACTTACACTTTATTTTGATTCAACTCATAACATTAATATCTTGTAAGAACCCTCTAAAGTCCGCCTACTGCGTCGAATATGGGGAAAATAACCGATTCAATCGTCACAAACGTTTATAAAACCTAATGAGGTGGTAGGTGGTGGTTAGGGGGGTAGGTGAGAGAAAACGTGTAGGTGTGACCCCGAAAGACTTGGACGTGAATTGAAATGAATTAATGCCTTATATTACGTGGCGAGACTCAGGCCATGAGGCCTGCTCTTCCGTCTGACCACGTAAATTTCGCTACGCTCCTTTCACCAACTAGCAGAGAAAGGAGGAATTTCTTGGGCGAGAAACAGGCGATTTGAATTTAGCTCAGAGGCGTCATTAAGGTTTGAGGATCTTTTACATGCAAGTAAATCTACTAACATGGGCCAGCCGGCTTTACTTCCCCTACGAAAGAAGGCGTACGAAGGATTTTTGTTTGTGCTTGCATCTACTTCATCGTGGGTTTTACTTTTGTTTCATCCGGGCCAGCTGCGTGTTATACTGAAGGAATTGGAAGAAAGTACTAGTCGTGTAGTCGAAAGTATAGCGTGTTGCGTCCGCAAAGGCCAGGAAACTGGTGGAGAGCTCTCGCTGTCTGTCGCTGCGAGGGGTTCGCCCAAAGACGCCGGATGGACTGCAACCGCTGCCTTCTCCTTATTCCACACACGCTATTTGAGATTCCAAACCGGCGTAGCTACTTGGTTGTCCAGGAGACGCCGCGTCCTAGGCGCAGATGCCAAAGTTTCGGCCGCCATTCTGCAGCCTTTCTCAGGACGAAATGCAATTTGCCGAAACGTTGACACCTGAGCCTAGACGCGGCGTCCCCCGGATAGCCAAATAGGTACTACGTTCCCAAAGCCGGTGATTGCGGATTCAGGACATGCTGAGCACGCGAAAATGAAAATAGTAAATCGATAGGTTCAAATTCCTCACCTCAAAAGATCCAGCTCACTTGATGCCATTTTTTACACTAATCAAATATCAAAATAATTAAGGTTTACCGCTTCAAAACCAGAGATTCCTTGAGAAGAGTACTACGATCTTGTGGAATTTGGCTTCCATGCAATGAGGAACTTATTTTACTTTTTATGTCGGAAAATCCATGATGGAAAGACATGGGTGAGCTATTACGCTTCGTATCCGACATCAGCCACAGAGCAAAGTTTGCGTCACTATATTAGGAGAATTTTAAATGCAGCCAGGTACTAAGATTACGCATTAAAAAAATGCATCCTTTATTTCAATCACACCTTCATCGAGTTATTTTTCGTTCAAAATTGTCTCTTTATGACCCTTTCAAAATGTTTCTCAACACTTCTCGCTCTCAATGCAACATGGCGGCCAGCGTCTGGTCTAGCTATTCAAACCTATTGCCCGTGCTGTGGTCACGTGGTTCGTGGCGTAAACTGGTGCTGCACAGAACGAGCAAGAATCGGTGAGGCGGCCTAACTCACCTTTCGTGTATATTACCGTTAAGGGATAACCCACCACGAAACGCATGCAATGTTTCGGCGGTGGGTCACCTCGTCACTGCATCGCGGATCTGCTAATCTCGGCGCGAGGATTTCGTGGAGACAGGAGGGCAGGGAGCAGGGCATTATAACTCCCATATAACGTGGTAGAAACCATATTGGTGGCGCGCTCTGCCGCAACACCTTCTTACAGGAACTAAAACACGACCTGCTGCCAACGATACTGTAAACGTGCGTGGCTGCTGCGTGAGTTCGCGGGTCGCAAGCAGGCCCACAATGTTACAAAAGATAGCGCCGATGTTCGCGCTTTCTTCAGAGGTTTCTTATATGTGTATATTATAAATAATTGAACATTGAAAAGACACTGTTCTTATTTCTCACAAATTAGCCAATTTTTAAGTACGGAAGACTGCGAGCTTAACCTGCAGCTGTACCCGGCGACAGTAGCGCCTCCTAGAGTAGCACCCTCGAGCTTTGCCCGCTGTTTTGATGGAGAGTTGCAGACCCTGGCATGGGGCATGAAAGTGATGAGGGGGATGAGGGGGAGGAGCGGCGCGGGCTGCGGCCCGCTGTGCAGTCGCTCCTCGGGCAGCCGCCTCGAGCTGTCACGAGGAAACCACGGAAACGGCTTTTCAAGCACCGGCTTCTGCAATCCTTAGCCACGAGTAACTTCGCTCTGCTCTTTAGTTGGCGTGAAAAATCCCAGCACCACGCAATGGGGTTCGAACACACGTCCTCCCGCTGAGGAAGCCGCGGTTGCCGCCTCGCACCTCCACGGGCCTTCGAGGACACACGCAGAAGCTTCACGGGACGAGGGAAAGTAGTTCTCGCCACCGTAACTACTCTTATTTCTACAGAGCGATCAACTATTTATATTCACAACTCACCCCTAAGCACCCATCGAATTTCAAGACGAAACTTCTTTCCACGCTCAAGGCGGGACTTACCTGTGAACAAACAAGAAAGAAATAATTAAAACTACGAAATATTACACCCATCCATAAACATCAACCTCTCAAAAACAACTTGCATATTAATGTAAGAGAATATTTACAACTAGAAATATATATATATATATATATATATATATATATATATATATATATATATATATAAACAATTAACGTTTAAATTAGGATATGTTATGAAAATATATAAATAAACCACAATATTACACTATGCAATATATTTGTATACTTCTCACTCACTGAATAGTATCTTACCGCTCAAAAACGAGCAAAGTCAGCTTTTAATGCGTGCTATACAATATAATAATCGATTAATATTATGTTTTTAAGTCTATTACTTGTTTCGGTGCCTTCTCGGTGTGGAAAAAAGCTTATTGAACCCTATTTTGAACGGCAATGCTCAGGACTGCACTTTGAATCATGTAGACCTGGCATTAGACTTGCTATTCTTAAACTGCTAAGCGTTTTTTTTTTGTTTTTTTTTAACAGAACAAAATACTTCTTACATCCGCGCTATGAATTTGCCCCGAATATCAAATTGGCAATTCAGTTTGTATAAATGTGGAAATTTTGCGCGTTATGAACTACAGACACACAGGAAACCTAGAACTCCAAAAATGTAATATAAAAAGCTCTTCTAACTATCGTTTTCCAGTTCTCCGCGATGACAACGTGCGTTGCTGGCTATACGAGCGCTCGCTTAATTATAATTTAAACCAAAATTTTACATTTTCCTTCATAAAAGTGAATGATAGGGTTGTGCGAGGTAATTCCGTATCTGGCAGTTGTTGCTTTGACTGTGGTGTCTTATACACCGTACGAAATCGTCATCGCTCCTTGTGGCATTAGTACGTATTCCACTTGATAGCAGAATTAATGTAGCATCATGAAATCAGTACCATATGCTTATTCAGGAATGTCGAGAAGTCAAATAACTCATACTTATATTCAATCGATATGGGAGGATATTAGTAACACAACTTGACAGAAATAACTAATGCCTACTGTGTGATCACTAATATTAGAGATTTTCCCGTTGGAACAGGACCCACGATTTTAGTATTTTGAAACATTTAATGTCGAGTAAATGGATCTAAAATGTTTAGTTTCAAAAAGAGATTTCGTAGATGAAGAGTTTTGAACTTTATTATTACACATTCTTAATTAGTAAGTGAGCGACTTAACGAATATTCTGTAAATTTGTTGGTATTAAAATTAACAAAAATATTAAATCATTGTGTTGCCACAGACATCGTAAAGAATAATTCGCAGCATATTCCTTGATTAAGTGTAAAGTCATTGAGTTCAGTGCGCGCCTGACGAAGTGAACAGGAGGAAGAAAAAGAAGAAACTATTCATCATTTTACTGAGAAAGTGCGAGCCCAATAAAATACTTAGAAGTTGAAACGTCAAGAATGACCCTGAGAATCCTACACATTTTCACTCCATGATGTCTACGGTCATCCAACAATGTTTCTACTCTGCCTGCTGTATATTGACGAAAACAAAATTAAGGTCAAACAATATATTTAGCAATAAATAATTATTTCTCAAGTCACTGCTACTGTGAGGAATGTATCACTTAGGTCAGAGGTTCGCAAACGTACGGTATCAGCCGAGCCATAACCCAGCCTAGAGGACTATACAGACCACTTCAGGAACCTGTGAACTAGATGGATCACCAGAAGTATTTTGGGTTCTGTTTGCGGGTGGGGGTGTTGCCCGAACATGCATCTGCTGATGAAAATTGAAAAGTCACGTTGTACACGTGTCGTCTGCACAAGGAAAAGCCTCATACGTCTATCACAATAAGCCCGGATGAAGTAAAATACAAAACAACCATAGAACAGAGAGTAGACAAGCAAGGACGCGGTTTTCTGCGACCACAAGCTGTCGCGGGTACGTGAAATGAACGTCCCATTATTTTCAGTAGGATGACGGGGGTTTATTCACGATGTGACGCAGATAACAAGTACGGTACGAAAATTTAATCTAGAGTCGTAATTATGTGGCAATACAACGAACCCATATTCACTTTCTATGTGCTGCTAATGCTGATGAAGTAGTTCACATAATAGGAAAGGGGCGTCTGCGATATGAACCACTTCGTAAGACTTCTGGCACGTTAGTCGAAAAAATGCCAGTCATGGATATCCTTTAAAAGTAAATCTGGTGGTTAGAGGATTTAAATTCCATTCCAATAGAGGATGCCCTTGCTCATAAAGACTCCGAAAATTACCACCCCCTTCGACTTCATGAGCAGTAACGAATGCACCGAACTGCGTTCACAAATAAAATACCTCTGGCGCAGGTAGTTTCACGACAGATCGTGTGTTGAAAAGTATTGTGTACGGAGACACATCCTTCATATTTTATTATTTCTGCTCTCTAAGCAATTGCACGTCGCTGAGCTTTAGGTTATCTCTCCGGCAATACGAGTTACGGTAACAACAAGCTGCTGTGCAACACCTCCGTTTGCTGCTGGCAACTGCTCGGGCGCGACCGCCGCAGCCGCATGGGGCTACATCCCCCCCCCCCCCCCCCCCCCCAGGTGTCCAACACTTAGCGCTCGCGTTGCACGTGCCTTGGATGTTTTTCCCTGTGAATACAATTCCCCTTAATCAATTAAGCGTAAGGCAGCAAAAAAGTATAGAGAAGAATAATAAATCTCAGTTACTTATGTAGTGCTCAAGGAAGGCGATTGCGCATAGATTGACACCGCGGACATGCACAATCGCTTTTAGTCACGGGAGCGGCGACGTCTATGCTCATTAGTTTCGTAAGTATAGTCCATCTTACATCCCCGAGGCGTGATGTTCCTTCCCCCAACACGATTGGTGTTCCTCCTGCAGGAATTTCGGGGTACAGCGGGGCACACCAGGCAGGAGAAGCAAATTTAATTTTCTCTATTTCTCCCGCTAACCATTCCGTTCTATTTTCTACTTTCATCGGAGGGAAAACTAAGGTTCAAATGAATGCATTAACACATGAGCTATGCAGTACATTAAATTTGCAAACATTTATTTACACAATATACCCAATCACATTCGTGTTTCGGGAATAAATTCAGGGAATTTCACGGAAACGGACCTTCACGGAATAAATATACTTATTCACGAAAATATACCACTTCTCGTCATATTTGAACAGTTAAATAGACGAACACGAGAGAAACTGACAAAGGGGCTAAGATGTAGACGTATTGAATTTCTTCCCACTTGCATGCTACAAGATACTATGTTAAACTTTTGTTTTATTTTGAAATGGATCTGTACAAGGTAGTGTATATGTCACCTTCGTATTTGTGCTTACCGGAGAAACCTCCATGAAACGAACAGGTACAGTGCCTCTTCGTAAGATTGTACCTTTTACCTTCCGAGGAAGGCTTCCCACTGCGACCTGATGCACCGAAGGCCAAATTGTTTCCGTTCGTCCAGACTCAAGGCGAAGATTTTTTTGTTCGGTTTGGACGAATTGCTCTGGCGCGCGAGCGTCATTTCATCTCGTACCCAAAGATGTTTGACGAGTGTGAGTTCGGGGGTTTGAGTGTGTCACTCCAACAAATCCACCTGATTACCTTCGAACCACGATGCAATGGTCCTCACTTTGTGCGTAGGAGAGTTATCGAAACTTCGTATCGATACCAGTGTTGCCTTCGAGTGGGGCAACCTTCACTACAATTCCCGAAAGCTCCGGTAACCCGAATTCGAAGGAGACGAGAAGCCGTACACCTCCACATGCCAATTACTCTTCGCCTTATTCTGTACCATCCAAAATTGCCAGGAGCCCCCAGGAAGGGTCATCGACCATTGCCCCACCACTGCTGAAGCCTGCTGCAGTTGCAGATAAAATATCTGGCAGTGGGAATTCGACTGAACCGCGGCCTATTAGCTCCGTGAGCATTTAATCACGGAGTTATTTTTTTAATGAAGCGATTCATAGTCATAAAAATATTACCTATCACTAGATCAACCAGACCAAATCATTCCTACTGCACTGGAAATAGTACTGTTGTTTGTTCGAAAGCGAACTAAAGCTAAAATGTCCTTATTAGATGAAAATCGTTAAATAAATAGTATTTTAAATATCTTGGACGCAGGCATTTGTGGACACTGCAGACCACTGTGCGACGCCAATGACGGAAACTGTTCGTTGTTCTACAAAATACGCGGTCCCGTGGGATCAAGAATGATAAAAGTGAGTGAATAATGAGGAAGGAATGTTCCACAGTATTTTCAAAAATCACTCATTAACAATTTCTCCGAAGCTTTTTCCGGACTTACCGCCTGTAATAAGAAAATAATTCCAAATATTTCCCAACACAGTTTAAAATTTTGAGAGATATGGATGAAAGGAAGATCGTTATTTTGTTACGCTCGGAATAACTTCTGTCTGGATATTTCAAGTGAATCTAAAATGTCAAAGAACATACTAAATATCCCGAATTTCCCAGTTTAATTTTCTTTTTTTTATTTAATAGGTATCTCACATTTACGAATGCAAGCAAAAATATATTGATAAGGCCTTTGCAAGAAAAAAAAAGTACAAATCGCCAAGAAAGCTGTATCAGCAGCGGCGAGAGTAAACACCGGGCAGTGCGTGCCAGAGTCAATAAGGCTTTGTCGACCAGGAAGGGACTCGACGTCAACAGGGCTCTGCAATCTCCGAGCGTCGTATCAACACTTTCAAAAAACAGACCACGCACAAAGTACGAATGTTGGCCTTGTGCAATCGCACACACACATACACACACGCATACAACACAAACTTTGTCCAAAAATTCTAAAATATGTATTCCGATTCTCCCTCCGAGCACTGTAAGGTTTTTAAGAGTACATTTTTTTTATTTCTTCATACGAATAAAGACAAATAATGAAAAAGTTATTTACGTATATAAAATACCTTTCACTATAATTTTAAACAAATCAAGCAAAAATATTTAACATTAAAAAAAATGAATCGTCGAAATTAATACCATCAGCATTGATGTTGCCAGAATTTTGATGGGGGTAATAATTAATAATAATAATAATAATAATAGTAATAATAATAATAATAATAATAATAATAATAATAATAATTGATGGCATACGAATAATAATAACAAATGATGCTTGACGATTCAAAGAGTTGACTACCCCAGCGAGGACTCGAACCCCTACCTCCCCGGGTACTCTCAGTTGCTCTTACGACTTGAGTCACCCAATGTAACGTGGACGATTGAGGCGTTCGAACGGCCGTTAGACGTTAAGAGCCTCTGAGACATTGTGCCTGGTCTCAGTTGCAAGTTTTGACGATGACGAAGAAATACGTCTCCCAATTCGCAATTGTCAATTATCATTACACCCGATTATTTTTATTTTTATTTTTATTATTATTATTATTATTATTATTATTATTATTATTATTAAAGTGAAACATGCATGAAATAACAACTAATGCAATATTAAATAACAAAGTGTTGGGTGTTGTATTGAGAAGACCCGTTTCCCAACACGCTCTCTCATGTTGAAATGGAAATTGAACTGTAAATTAAATTTATTTTAAGTAGTTTTTCTCCATTTTTTTTGTTTTCGGGCGCGGCAACTGCTGCGTCATTAGCTGCTGTAGTTAAGGGGAGAGGATAGGACAAGGAAGAGGAAGGAAATAGCGCGAACTTCCTGTGGCCTGTTTACTATGGTATTCTCCTCCAGCAATCAGTATTGAACGGGAAAACCGGAAATCTCCTACGAGAGTTGAATTGTCCAGACAGCGCGCTGCGGCGGCTGAATTCGAACCTGGTCTGTAGCTTGTCTCGCAAATCCACCAACGTCGGCAGCCGAACCGTAGGACCTGCCGGGCGAAAACGCAGCAGTGGCATCTTTTAAAATCCTTGTTTGAAAGCGAAAGTAGCTTCTTACTGGAACCCAACTCAGAACGTTTCTCACAACCCTTGTTAAGGAGTGGGAGTATTCGCCCAAAATGCAAGAGAACGTTCAAAAAAATCCCACGTGTAGATGAAAACCTGCTTTAAGGGTCCGAAGCACTTCGACGGTATAATCGAAACTTCCACCGTTTAGTGGCTTTGAAAAATCAAGCTGTTTCTCTTCCAAAATATTATTCTTGATGCCCATCCAGAACGCATTTAAATGTTGTAAGTATGTAAGAAGAAATAAAAAACTATGATAAACAATACTCCAATAGCCAGCCAAAACTTACTTTTACGTGAAAACGCCAAGTTTAATGATTCTAGGACAGCAGTCCAAGAACGATTGCTTTCCATTTTGAACCATCAGTTTGATGGGAACATTGCGGTTCAACGAGCTACCTTTCAAAATCCATCCACAACCTCCTCCCTACCTCTGAGATGTAAAAATTGTGTGTTATGAATTCAGGCGCGGAGTCACAGGAACGGAAACAAGGGAAATCTCCCCCTCCCTATCTTTCAGTAACTATTATTTCAAACTTGTCACGAAACATTCAAGCAAAAATAAGCTCCAGTAATAATATAGGTGTTGTGGTGCGTTATCGTTGGCATTTTTCATGAAATAATTATAAACGCTGTCATTGCCAACAATAGTATTTAATATAAGAGCAGCTTTCGATGGCTTAGCCATCATCATCAGTTGTCTGATACAAGAAGAAAAAACAAGACATTAAAACGTGAATATTCCTTTGATTTTACAACAAGATTATGATAAAGGTTACAAATAATTTACAAATTTTTCTGTTTTCTATGTTTCTGTTTTAAAAAATTTTTTACGTGTCCTATTTCTATTTCATTCGCTTTCCTTTACTATTAATGACTTAACCCCCCCTACATTTTTCTTTCTTCTAGTTTCTAGATTGTTAAATTTATTTCCAAAAAATTTGTAAATTATTTGTAACCTTTATCATAATCTTGTTGTAAAATCAAAGGAATATTCACGTTTTAATGTCTTGTTTTTTCTTCTTGTATCAGACAACTGATGATGATGGCTAAGCCATCGAAAGCTGCTCTTATATTAAATACTATTGTTGGCAATGACAACGTTTATAATTATTCCAGTAATTATATATATATATATATATATATATATATATATATATATATATATAAATTCCCCTCCCCCAAATTCGCCTTTGGATCCCCTCCTGTATACAAGCCACGTTACTCATCAGAAGAACATCCCAATCGTAGTCATACATTCATATGGCCAAACTCTCCCTGGCGTGGAGAGCTTTTCGTGCCCACGAGAGCTCGCTTCCGATAAAAACACTTTCGTGGAGGAAGAGGGAGCGGAAGTTTTGCGGAATGCAGTGGGGCCTGCGCTACTCGTGTTTTTCCCCAGCGACCGAGGTCGCGGGGCGTCTGTTGGTGCGTGCGGGCCCGCTGCGCCAAGGAACCACACGCCTCGCCTTCCAGGGACTTTTATTGTTGTGTTCTCTTGCAAGCACAAATCGAACTTTCCAGGATTGACTTTGGTGTTTCTCGTTTGCTAACCGCTCTGCCGGATCGCCAGGCGTGTCAGCCGACGATAATGAGGATTTCTGCTTTTCCGGTTCAGGGAACTGTGCCCATAGGCAGCTCGCCTCCCGCATGCTTGATTAAAGGACTCAGTCAATTGATTAAAGGACTGAGGCAGGAAAATAAGAACCAATACTTATTTGGCTCTGTAACCATAGTACCTTTTTGTACTTCTATTACAGCTAAATGGTCTTTCAATTGAGGTAGAAGACACTCAAACATATACAGCTTTACAACAGTAGCACCACAAATTTCTTAATTACTACAAATAAAAAATGGTGGTGCTCCTACAGAACATACTTTCTCGCACTACTATAACTTTTTCTAATATTCAGGTAAAATTTTCTAAAATTTCAACGAAAATTACACCTGTGCTTTTTTTTAATTGTCCTTTGCTATATCCGAGGAAAAATTGTACTGAAAATATCGGAACCGTTGTTGAAAAAAAAACAAACTATAAATTGCCTTTACTTACAGCAAAAATTACGCGAAAACTACTCGTATTTTTAAAGAAAATCTATATGACCTTATTAAATATCAGTTTTTGAACAGATTTCACGAAGCCAAAATATCTTTATCATCAATATTGTAGTTGTTGAAAGAAGCCGAAAACATATAGAACTTTTGCTGTTTTGGAGCTTTGCTGTTGAGTTCAATAAAAATGATCCCTGAGCGTTCTTTGCTCCGTCCGAGGAAACAAATAGAATATTAAAAAATTGGACGATTATTGAAAAAAAATTGAAAATGTTGAAACTTGATGTACAAAACCCCCTTCCCCCAAAAAATTCAAAATATCGTTTCATACCCTCAAAGCCTGGAGTTCTCTCAGATCGTTGGGATATAAATATTTTTAAGAAAATCTCTCTAAACAGTTAAGGCGCTAGCGTTGTCCTCAGAGAGAGAAGGCGTTTTGGCATCAACTATTTTTCGGCATCAAGGACCAACAAAACGTGCATTTTGACTATAGAAGGCAGAGGTAGTAATTTACTACACATACAAACAAAACTTACTCACATTTTCAATAACTGGGTCCCCAATGCGATTTTTCCTGTCGAAATATCGTCGCTTTCCGCTGTAATATTACAATATATTCTCTTTATTAGGTAAGTACGTAGTTTGCTGAGAAAGCTAGGACTCCATTAGGATTGACAGTGGATCATCTATTGACATAAATTATACATCCAATATTTCATGTAGCAACCAGGGCTGAATCATTGAGTCTGGGGAATTCAACGCGCGACAAGAACCCAACGTGTGCAGGAAGTGAACTTTCTCGGCGGAGAGGGGAGGGGGAGGGGTGTGCAGGATCAAAACACATCCGCTGTCGTGAACGCTGGTCGCTGATGTTTGCAGGAAAACGGGAGCCCTCAAACACTCGTCTCGTCCACTGCGCCCCCCCTCTCTCTCTCTCTCCGTCTCCCCCCCCTCGAGGAGAAGTCCCCTAGACGGAAGGTCCATCAAACAGGGAGGCAGGCAGCAGGAGAAATTTGGGGAAAGTCTCGCGGCGGGCAGAGAAACCGGGTTAAATTTAGTTCGACTTCCTCACGAGTTATTGTTCGATTTCGATCAGTGAACAACAGCTCTTCTCTTCTGATCCAGCAGCGGGTTGCAAGTATGAACGGTAACAGAAAATCCAGTTTGTCCATAAACATGGCTTGAATATGAAGTGAACGAGTTGGTTTTACGACCACGTTCGCACGATAAAGTTGTGCATTTAAATACCACAATGTAATGGGACGCCCACTAAGGTGGGGGGAACACATGGAGCTACATCCTCCCCCTCGAGAAGCCGATGAGAATTCACAAGAATTTTTACTAATTCAAAAAATTAACCTAATTTATTTATATTTTCTGACATTTTATTTAAGAGTTGAAAATTAAGTTGAGAACATAAATAAGCGAGCAGAAGATACTACAATTCACACAAAAAAGGCGATTCATTCGAAGAGCATTCTCATCCCAAGAGAATTTCAGATCTAAAGGTAGTAGAAGAGGATAAATTCTCAATTGCAATTCAGAGGCACGATGCTCATCTGATTGATTATGTTTCCGGTCGCGTTGACTACAGTCCTTAGTCCCGAAGGTGTTGGGCAGGCTAGAGATCCGGTGCCGACCTGCACGTCGGCTTACAAGGGGATTCCCCCTCCCCTCTAGGTTTATTTGCCAACGCGGTACCGCCCCGCATGCCCGCAGCCGGGACAAGCTCTACACTCCCGACTGATCCCCTGTCATGTGCGGTAGCGTGGTAAGTGTAAGTGCGTTTGTGATGGAAGAGG
The DNA here is from genome assembly GCA_038098605.1 of Gryllus longicercus. NCBI lineage: Eukaryota > Metazoa > Arthropoda > Insecta > Orthoptera > Gryllidae > Gryllus > Gryllus longicercus. The sequence goes on from JAZDUA010000086.1 coordinate 3,254,617, forward strand.
ATAGGACAGTGATGAGGAAGGAACGAGTGGCCCGTTTGTTAGGGTACTGCTCCGGCATTCGCCAGGTGTTGATCGGAAAAAACCCACGGAAAACTACCGATCGGAGCAGCCGGCCCTCAACGATTCTCCTTCCCACAGAGCCTGAATTCGCCCTTCCGAAAAGTCGCCACCGCGAGGGCTGGAACCCTACGGGATTGCTGCGAGCGGTTGCAGGGGCAAAACGCGAAGCGAGAGCGGCTCCCGTCGGCGCTCGTCCGCCCGGGCGCTTCCGTCGCGCAGTGTCGCAAGGGCTCCGCGCGCACGCGAGGTCGACCTGCACAGAGCGGCGGAAGCGGGCGGCGGCGGGCGGCGGTGGTGGGCGGCGGCGGGCGGCGGTGGGCGGCGGTGGGCGGCGGTGGGATGGGCTCGCTTCTCCGAACAACACGCTTCCCAATTTCGGCTTACCCACTACACATTTACAAGAATAATCTTTCACTTGTGCATTTGTAACCGAGGGCGAAATACAGATAAAACTAGAGACGCGATAACAGCACGTACTTTCTCGATTCAGTGACGGTTACGTAATATTATAATATTGCAATTTCTGTCCATATTAACACATCTCATTCATTACTTAGATTTAGATTTATTACTAATTCTGCAATTAAGTTTGAGAACTTGGTGGCAGAATACACTAACTTAACAACTTTACAAAGTTTACAAACTTTACAAATTAAGGTGAACATTTCACCGTGCAATCTTTCTTAGCACTCCACTTCACCGCACTTCAAATAATAATAATAATAATAATAATAATAATAATAATAACAAGATAATAATTACATCGAAGACATAGTTACACTGAATAATACTAAAGATATTTATAATACACATATCAACATTTAGGGAACTAATTTATTATTAAATTTGCACAAGCTTTGAGGAAAGGGATCGAAGAGTGTCATTGTAAAACTCTGGTAAAACTCATTGCAAAAACATTAGATGAGAAAACGTATTATTATTATAACGCTAATATCAACACAAATTGTAGAATAAAAACTGCGTTGCATTCTGCTGAAACATCTCCCAACAATGTGAAGGCATTCTGAGAATTTCAAAATGCCGAATCGCGATGCTGCAGTGCATGTATGCTATTGCAATCCGGTATCTGGTGAAAGACTCCAGCAAATAAAGCGCCGAAAATTCGAAGATTTACTAAAATTATACTAAACTACTCATGTTTAAAAAAAGTGTAAATAACGTTTTCTAAAGACATGATTTTTATTTAAACAGAGTCAATTTAATAAAATCACTTTAAATAAAAAAATCTCTCTCAAAATATTGTACTTTTACAATAATTATTTTTCGCAATTTTCGAAAATGCAAAGTGTTGGCAGAAAATGGGACCGGCGCCATTTTCTTTACCGACCTTTGCACATACGAAGGAAATGAATTTGTGCCGTTTATGACAAAACAGTTCTTTAAAAATTGCCTAAATTTCACGCTTAGAGTGCTGTCTACATTTGTGATAATTGTAAAACCAAGTGATTTGTAAACATATATTTCTACTTATTGTTCACAGTGTATGTCAATAAAACCGTTTTGTAACATTTTGTAACAACTCCATTTTTTGCTCTATAAAAAGTACTGTCTCATATTACTACACGAGTTGCCAATTCACGGATAGTGGCACTATTTAGGAAAATTAAATATTACATAAACCTATAAGTTGCACAACAATTAGGTTAGTACAATACATTTTATGCTAAACATGGTAAAAAATCGCAATTCACTCTTTTAGTTACGGTTATTCTGACACCTTGTAGATTCCAAAACAAAAAGGGTATCTCCTATTCCTACCTCTTCCTCTACCTTTAAAAATCAAAATATCCGTTTCAAATTCAAGGGGCCGTGACATCAGATTGATCAGGGAATATCAATTTTAATGAAAATCTTTCTACGATTGAGGCCCAAGCGGTGCTCAAGTACGTATGTACGAACAGACAGATATTTTGGCGTCAATTAATTTTTCGGTATCAAGGACCCAACAAACGTGGAATGTAACTGCCAGATGAGTTTGACGAAGTAACTTATTTCAAATAGGAACAACATTTATCTACTTCTTCGTTTCCAGATTCCGGCAACAAATTTTTTTCTGTCGAAAAATCGCGTTTTTCACCGTATCATAACAATACTTTCACTATACTGCATAAACAATACAAAGAAAAAATCAGAAGTCTTTTTAACAGCGGACCTACGTCTAATTAATACACATTACAATAAAGTGGTCTTGAAAGAAGACACTAAAAAAACCATGGCCATCAAATGTATTCTTCGAAGGTCGCTTTCACCAGTGTGTATGAAAGAAAAGAGTAAAAAGTCTAATATTCCGTATGAGACGAAGTAAAACTGAAGGAGATGAATTATTGAAGAAACTGATGAATTTTCTAAAACTGTAGCAAGCATGCGAATTTCAGATAAAATTCTTTACGAAACACGAAGGATGTTAGAATGCAGACAAACGATTTCATTCCGTTGCGCACTGAGCGTCTTCCTCTAGCCCAAACATATGAGAAGCCGCCTGACGCCAACAATCAAGAGGGGAAGGCCCACCGGGCGGCGTGGGAGGGGGACGGGGAGGAGGGGGCAGCGGCGGCCAGAGGTTGGGGTCGGGGGCGCAAGAAACGCTGGGATTAGCCACGCCACTCCACACAGCGCAGGATTTAAAGGTGGCGGCTGCCTGCGATGTCCTTCAGCGCCGTCCCGACTGTCACTCACGCCGAGGAGAAGGCGCGTGCGAGGAAGAGAAGCCGAACGAGCGACGGGGGCAGGCAGACAGAGAGAGGGACACACTGCCACGGACAGAGAGAGGCAGACAGACACAGAAAGAGGCAGAATCCGAGAGAGAGAAAGAGAGGGACAGAGACACAGACTGAGAGAGTCACACACAGCCAGGAACAGAGAGAGGCAGACAAACACAGAGAGACAGAATCAGAGAGAGAGAGAGAGAGAGAGAGAGAGAGGGACAGAGACACAGACTGAGATAGTCACACACAGTCAGGGACAGAGAGAGAGACAGACACAGAGAGGCAGAGTCAGAGCGCGAGAAACAGAGAATCAGAGACAGAGAGAGAGAGAGAGAGAGGTTGAGAGAGACAGGGACACAGACTGAAAGAGTCACACAGTCAGGGAGAGAGAGGCAGACAGAATCAGAGCGAGAGAGACCGACAGAATCAGACAGTGAGAGAGACGGAGAGAGAGAGAGAGAGAGAGAGAGAGAGAGAGAGAGAAAGACAAAAGACAATACAAAGACATAGAAACAAAGAGAGAATAAGACGGTACACCCACGCTTCAGTGACAATCCATTTTGATTAGCACTAATGTCGCGCTTCGTGAGCTTTCCGCAAGGTGAAATATTTTAACGGCTTCCTGAATGCGCATAACGTTATTAGTTTTCTCTCTTATTGGCATTTATTGTTAATTTTGTCTAAATGACTGTGCCAAAGCAGTGAGCAAAACCATTCAGGTAGAAATGCAGCCTGTAATCCAAGGACAGATTGCAAAGTAGAGGTCTCGTGTATTTTGGCGACCAACGCAAGAAATGGCTTCCCTCTTGAATGCGTTTAGTTCAAAATTCCGATTAAATAACTTTTGCGTTGAATAGCTAAGCAGGATCGTTATACACGGAGCGACCAGGGAACCCGACCTTTGCAGAACTAGATTTACGATGAGAGCGCATTCCATCAACAAACATTTGCAATCGTAAATGAACGCACGCTTGCCTTAAAAGCTCTCCGAAACACTAGAAGGAGAGCGCCTGGTTGTGTAAAAAGGAATCTTCCCAGCCGCAATTCAGTAGCTGAGCGCCATGCGTTGACTTCTTGTTCCACCTCCAGAGGAGCTGCGGCACCGCGTCCAGTGTTTCAACCCTTGCAAAGTGGTACTCACTTTTTAACTTCCCGGCCCCAGAAAAGTAAACGACACCGCAGAAAAATGCCAGTGCAAAGACGTATTTAAATCATATGTATCAGTCTGCTTGGACAACATAAAAGTCTGTTTTATGTTGGCCTAATACTAAAAATGATGTTTTGTTTACTCTTAAAATCGAAAACTAATACACGAGACTGAAGAGACTTGGTGCATGGCATTTATAATATGAATAAGACGTCATCATTACAAAATGGGCAAATAGGTTTCTATATCATAAATATAATATTCTCATACATCATAATTACAACAAATTCTCCCATTTATTTTATTAATTTAATATACTTGTACAAATATACAACCTAATCTGCTTGCTATGTTGTTATTGAAGTACATGCTCACCACAAAAATGAAAACACTTGAATTTTCCGAGCGCACCTGCGTACAGCACCTGCACGGACGCCACCCCCTCCCGCACCTCCCTGCGCTCACGCGTCTCACTCCCACCTTCCAAGCAGAAACATTCTATAAGGTGCACACGTTCCCGTGTATTTCGAAGTGTAAGTAGGGCAGAGAACGTATTCCAAGCACCAAAAAGCGCAGTTTTCCAAATTCTCGTGTTGACTATGTCGAAAAAGTTGGTTTTTCTGGCTCTTTAATGAGGACTTTACATTCCCAAATTCGCTGTGAAGTCAGAATTTCGAAGTCGATTTATTTTTATCGAAAATTTCTAAGAAATGATTCCAAATTGTTTTGTTTATATTTATTTCTCGAATATCGCAAAGTACGTAATGGCCCAGGTCCGATTTTCACCGAAAGCATTATTCTGAAATGTAAAAGAAAACCATTTATACCAGCGCATTACCTTCAAGTTGACAGATGTTAGCGAAAATGTACCTTTTTTCGGATACAACCGAAGAAAAACAAAATTCGCGAATTCACGGAATTGAGGCAGAAATTACGTCCTGTACCGCGCGCAGCCCTCCTCCTACGCGGTCAGAACCTTACCTCGCCAGCCGGCCGTCAGAATTGCAGTGCGCTCGCTGTGCCCAAAGAGCAGCGCTTCTACTTTTGGAAATGTGAATAAAGTTGGGGTGATTCCCAGACTAAAACGAATAAGAGTAGCTCCTGCTGACGTTTTTCAGTAATTTTCAAACAAATTTCATACTAGTTTACATGTTTTTATAAATTAAATAGCAAAAACGATAGTTTATTTCCTTTTTTTATGCCCAATGCCCAATATTATTGTGTCCGCATAGTTGTGCCGTGCTGCTTTCATTGCGGCCATTCGTCATGAGCGACAGCTTTTCGTTGGCAGTGGAGAGCAGCCAGGAGCGCCGAGGCCGAGCGCGGATGTCACCGGCGCAGGACAATTTCCTTCATCCGGTGGTGACTTATTATTTCCAGCGCTGCGCTGGGAAACCGAGGACGGAGGCGGAGGCGGCGGCGGGGGGCGGCCGGGCGTTTCGTGAAAAAACGGCAAGGCCAACAGCGCTGGCGGCGACTCCCATGCTAAATTATTTCCATCATTACTGGAGGTTTCTCGCAAGGTCACGGGCTGGCGGCGGCGGCGGAGGTGGCGAAGCCAGCGGTACGTTGCAGTCTCTTAGCAGCCAAGTGCAGTTGGAATACCCAAGAGCAGGCGGGTCAAAATGCCTCTGCCTCTCCCACAAGCCACTTGCCCGTCTATGAGGCTGGGCACTCCGGCGACCTGGGGACCACTTCCCCTGACTCCGCTCGCATTTCCCCTTCAAATCCACAAAAGAGTGTACGCTGTAGTAGGGAAGATAAGGAAAAAGCGCGCTCGAAATATCACGACAATTGTGACATAAATTAAAACATGCCTATGTAGTCTATCTCCTCTAATAAAACTTTCCCTTGATTGATCAGTGGTTTTGGGACGTCAACTGCTGTCATTAGTACCGTAAATGTAGTGCAGGTGGCGGAGATCCGGCGCCGACCTACGTCGGCTTGCGGGAATTTTCCACAACCAGGTATCTCCCACTAGCGGGACACCGCCCAAGCCGGGACAAGGTCTAAGCTCCCGACATGTGAGGTAGTGTAGTGCTTGTGAGCGTGTAAGTAAGGGGTAAGGATAGGACAAGAAGGGGAAGGAAAGATCGCGCCCGGTCTGTGGCCAGTTTGTTAGCGTACATTTACTGCGACATTTCCTCGTGTCGATCGGTGAGAACACGGAAAACTACCGATCAATGCAGCAGCCCGCTAGAATTTTTCTTTAGAGAGGCTTAATTCGACATATTTATGTAGCTGGTATCGAAAATCCTGCCACCGTCGGGACTCGAACCCTAAAATCAGGCACTGCAATTACATCAGCTGATGCCTGAGCCACCTTTGCCGATCGTTCCCTTAAATTTGTTACATCACTCTTAAGGGCGGACAGCCCTTGGTAACCGAAATGTAGAATGTCAATGAAATAGTTACATTCTAAAGTAAATGCGATTACGAAATCAAGATAATTTCCATTCAAAATACTTAATCCTAACTCTTAATTTACAAATTCAAAAGTTACTGATATTTCATTTTAATGAATCATTTGTTTTTGCTTTAGTAGAGGAAATGGAAGTCAGTAAATCTAAATGTGGGGCAATATCTGTCAACGGACTTCTCTAAAAATGTCTGTCCTGGATCAGGTATCCTGTGGCGTTCCACCACCCTAGGGACTGGACAAAGTTCCCAGGAATCCGAATAAGCTAGTTACGTTCCCGCCACCTTGACATATCTTCCTAGTAGATGGCCGATGTTTATTTAGGAATAACTGACTAGCAGCAGGATGTGGAGCTCCGACGAAAATATATAGCAGGAAATAAATGACAATATCAGACGAAAAACATGATACGAAATTAAGATAAACACATTTCGAATGTTCTCGCTTCATGTACTGCACATCAATATAAAATAAACATGCACAGTACAAGTTTGATTAACAAATTTGTGTCAATGGATTTGCAGTACCGTCAAGTAAACACTGAGATATTAAATAAGTCCAGTACTTTGTTCTATTAAAAAGTGTCGGAATCAGCCAGAAGCAAAATTGAGAGAAGGGATCATAAATACTCTGAAAGAAGATGAAGATAACAAAGACCCGGGTTGAACATTATATCCATTACATTACATGGATTGCAGGTGTAGTACTTGAATAGAATAGCCCGCAGCCAATAATGGTTCCCCTCTCACTGTGGCACAGGAAATTCTTAAATTTCTTTACAAATGACACAGTTAAAAGCTTTCCTGATAAATTTTATTTTGCTTGTTTGAAAGTTACTGCAAATTAAACGAAGGCTGGGATTTGAAGTTTCAACATTCCGCGACACAATCCTAGTTGTTCTCCGATGAGGAACTTCATGTGTATTTTCAAAGCCGGTCGTAATTGATGTAAGACTGCTTCTTATTTATAGTGTGACCAAGAAGAGAAGTGTTTAAATAAAAATGCCACGACTGATTTGTGTCTATAAAAATGAAGCGCTTCATCCAAAAGTGATTTCCAGATGATGGAAAAGAGGTTATTCGCAACGCTCGTGGAAACTGATTCATCTGAAAGGAAATCGCACATTTCACAGTGCAGTCACAAGAGCGTTTGGACTTTAACCGCAGAAGAGGAGCGGGCCATGTGGTCACAGTGGCTCATTTGAGGGACTAACATCTCATAAACATAACTCTCAATGAATAAAAACACGTAATTTTAAGTTAGAAATCCGTTATAGAATATATTAAAATTTATTCAATCGAATATTAATGAAACTTTTCATTTTCAAACTTCAATTAGGAGTGTGAAATAAATTTGTTTCTCATTTTTTTTCTGTCAGTCGCAACTAAAATGGTACCGGTGCAATGATATACCATGGATTGTTGGAAAAAAGTGCTAGTCACGTAGGAATAAAACAGTGGCGGCCCGAATATTTTGTTCAGGGATCCCGTAAACGCCCAAGAAATTGAGTTACTCACCACTCGTTCGTTCTTGTACATCCATTACTTTCCCGCCTATTCTTCTTCATTCACCACTAGCAGCGAGGCGATTAGAGTTCGATTTGCCTCCTCCGGATAAGAACAAGTAGGCCCGAAGGTGGCGCTGCTATCTAATGTCTAGTGCAAAAGTGCAGGGCTGACAGGTCGGAGATACTATTCCCCAGCACTTGTTCCTAGAAATATTCCATTATTCACCAAATGGCGCTCATTCCGTTATTTAATTCACCTTCTTGCGTTTTTGACAAGTTTACGATGGAGGAGTCCTTCACCACATCACGGAGAGATACAGTTCACGTCCACGCCCGAAGCATGCGGGAGAACATAATCCATTCATCAAACTGCGTGTGAGCGACGTAATATATTTGTTCCTCTTGCCAAATTCGCCACCGAATTCAAGATTATAACACGGTTGCAGGAGGATGAAAACAATAATTAACGTGATTTATATTTGCATACATGAAATCGTGTAATACATGATAATAATTTTAAAAACGTCAGCTAGCTATTTCAATGAAGCAAATTTAAATCAAATTTTGCTTAAGATATCTCGAAGCCGTCCTTCTTGTGCTTCGCCTCACGGCATAGGCGGGTGGCGGGGACGTTGGCGGGGGCGGAGGCGGGGGTGGGGGTGGGGGCTCGGCCGGGCGGCGGAGGCGCTGGGAGCATCCGGGACAGCAAGGTCGCAGCGCCGCGCCGTACAGGCCTGCCAATCCACCTGCCGCGCTGATAACACCCGCGGCCTTCCTTTCCACCGCACACCTCCTACGACCACAAGAATTCTCAATTTTCGCGATTTAAACCTGCGTTATTCCGTTTTACAACGCGCGGGAGCACAATATTATGTTACCAAACCAGCGGCTAGCGGAGTTTTCTGTATTCGAGATAGCTCGTCGAGACAAGTTCTATGTGGCCGGCATGCATAATGCACGTACGTGTGTGTAAATAAGGGTGAGGGTAGGACAAGGAAGAAGAAGGAAAGATCGCGCGCATTCCGTGGCCCGTTTGTTAGGATACTGCTCCGGTATTCGCCTGGTGTTAATCGAAGAAACCACGGAAAACTACCGGACAGAGCAGTCGGCCACTGGAATTCTCCTCCAGAAAGCGACTGAATTCGACCTAGCTATCTAGCTAGTGTCCATAATTCCGCCACCGTCGTTAGTGGAAGCATAAGACCTCCCGGTGAGAGTTAAATCTGGCTCCAAGTTAAATCAGAACTCAAACGTTTAACGTGCACTCTAGTGACTAAACTTATAATAAAATAACAAATCAATGAATAATATTGTCCAAACATCAGAAAATGATTTGCACGCGCTTTCATGATACAAAAATTAGGTATAATAATTATGATTGTACTTAGTGTGCATTAAATGGTATCAACACAGCTTCTAGTCGCCTGGCATCAAATCCCCTAATTTCTGGCTCTTCACCGCGAACTATTATCGTCATTCTTCATTCAAAACGGTTTTCAAATCTTTTCTGGATGATATCCTGTTTCGCACCTTAATGTCCAAATATATACCAAACACTCACAATGTAATTGAAGCATAGCGATTGGGGTCACGTGTCGATTCGTCCTAGTGTTTGAAAAATAGCCAATCATTTAGAGCTTCATGATTAGGACTGGGATTAAATAGAAATAAAACGAACACCGAATGCCAATTCAATTAAACGGATACAAATTATGGTGCATCACATCAATATGCTTCCCGATACCCTTTTCCATCAATAAATGCTGGAATTCCTTCGCCGCAACCCCACATCACGGGCTAACCCCCTCCGTCCTTCACGTAGGGAAAGATGTTCTGTGGCTCATGTTCAGCTTTCACGTCACACGTATTTCTGGTCGTTTGTGACGTGTTAATTGAATGAGCTCCCTTTAAAAACATTACACTTATCCAGAATACGGCAGGTAGGCGACGGAGGCAGGTTTGGCGGTTTCAATCGCGTTATATTGTTCTTGATTGTAAGCAATAGTCTTTTGCCGTGCGCTGATTATTAATGCTTATTGGCTTCGTGGTCCACATTTTTAAAATGAACGGATCGGTGAAGGGGGCTGCAGATTTTATCCAAGGATGATTACAGAAATCATCCAAATTAAATTACGGAATAGTAAGAATGATTTGAGAGATTAATCAAATGCCCAATAAATACAATAACATTTTTAATAGAATTGAAAATAATTATTTGACCTATTATTAAATAAATTATTTACTAAACTAATAGAAATGTATTTCATTATTCAATTCAGCATTCATCCCCCTTCATGTCGCCTTCCCCTCGCCTCTACTTTCTCGTTTTCTTTACCCCCCTCGTTTCTGATTCTAGAAATTCGGAGTGCTCCTCTTCGCCAAACACACGCTCACATATTTACGATGTTCGTTGAGGTTAGCGATGGTTCTACAGGTGGTCCCAATAAAAGAATTGTTTTGCGGTTGCCTTTTTGACTATTGCAACATTTGGGTAAGTTTCCTTGATATGTAGTTTAAACTCTCTTTTTATTGTCCGTGATTATACTTTAAAAGAATATGATGTTAAATCACTAATTTGTATGTGTATCAGATGGCAAGCTGAAAACAACTGAGCTTATAGCACTAGAAAATGCGACTAACCCTGCGTCTCAAAATGTCGGGAAATAAACAACTTTCAACTGTTTTATTTCAATTTATGTTTAATGTTATGTACAATTATAATTGATAAGAATAAAAATAAAAGTGACTGTCAATAATAAAAAACTGGACAGAATTTAACTGCGAAATACACTAACAGTCCTACAAATAAATTAATAAAATTCGTTAAATAACAAAATGTTTAAACGTCCTATGAAATCATTTCAAAATCGGAACGAACATGTATTATCACAATCCAAAAATTAAATATATCAGAAACCGAAAGCGGACATATTTTGCAGCGCGCTGTACTCGTGTCTTCGTCCAAATATAAACACCACCCGTTGTTAAATCCCCTGTGCCCATCCTCGTAAATAGGGAAAGCAAAAAAACATCCATGTTTTTGAAACGATATTTTCGAGCCCATACATTGATATTCTAACATCGATGTTTTGCTTTCTGTGTTTTCTTCAGATCGATATATTTGTCGAGAAACATCGATGTTTTCAAAAATGTTTCATGACATAAATAGAATTTCCAGCATCTACTTTATTTGTGGTTTGCTCGCAATCAACAGACATTTACAACTGCCACTGTTGTCGACTCCATCGGCACAGGTGGTACGAAACCGTTAGCCATTCGCAACCTTTCTCTTGTGTTGTTGCCTTTCTTGATTATGGTGTACGTGGTAATACCGTTAAACTGCAATTTGAACCTTGATTACACCGAACATAGAAAATTAAGATGACAGTCAAATTGAAGGCAGAATGTACTTCCAACTAATATTGACGAGCTATGTGTCATATTAGAACCAGGACATTTTACTTTGCAATGTTTAATCATATTTAAACATCGACATAGAAAATCTTTTGGCGATTTATCAAAGTATCGATGTTTTCGTAAAATCTGCCGTCACTAATCGTAACTCTAAAAACGCAACAATCGAGCAAAGCTGCTCGGCACGGCGAGGGTTTTCTGCGTTCTCGACGGCACGTGCTTCGCCCCTGCCTGCTTCCGCCGACAATGTCGACGTGGGTGCAGAAACAAGAAGTTGGCGGCGGCGGCGGGGGCGGGGGCGGGGGAGTGGCGACCTGGCGCCGAGGGTCACCGCAGCGCGCGGAAGGCAGTCACGTGTTCCGCCGGCACGTGACGCGGCCCCCACCGCCGCAGCCACGCTGTGCCAGGCCGCGTGCGCCGCGCCGCGCCGTGCAGATGTGTGCTCGCTCGGAGGGAGTTCCACGTGATGACGGGCGAAGGGAAGCTGTGGGGGCGCAAGAGACGCCGATGGCCCCCACGGGACCTTCACTTCCGCCAACGCATCAATGTTTCAATTTAAACAAAGGGTCTCTTGACGCAAATCAGCTGCTCCGGAGTAATCCAATCGGGAGCTTCAACGTCACTACAATAGACGGCGTCCACCGTAACTACTGATTAAAGCGAACGGACTTCGTAAAATAAATCGAAGTACAAATGAGGCAATGTTGGCTCGCCTGTTGCGGGGTCCGAGCCGCTGCTCGTGCTGGAGCTCCCAGAAGTCGCGACGCGTTCTGCCTTTACGCTGTTCGAGAAATGGATCGATAATCAAGAGCACTGTCAGTTTATACCGTTCATATTAACCTACAAGGTACACCACTCGTTCGCGGAAGTGCTATTCTCCTTACAACACAGGTTGTGGATATAGAACATCCAACAATTCAACAACCACAGTAATTTTTTTAAACCCATAATTATTTTTACAGGAGGAATTGCAAATGATATGCGGAATATGTCACAATGAATAACAATTTGATTGCAAGTGCACAAAACATTCAAGCTATTGTCATAAGGTTGTTAAATAGAACTTGTAACATGTTATTTTGTAACTTTTGAGTACATTTTCATAAAAATCGCTTAGAAGCGAGCTTTTTATAAAAGTACACTCAGACCCGTAGCGAGTGTATTGCAATAATTCGCGATAAAATAAATATTGTCTGGGTATATAGCGAATGCATTGCAATAATTTTCATGTGTATAAAATTACATCGAATCTATTGCAGATGCTTTTGGATATAATCTCTAATATATTTCTACTCGCAAACTCTTAGTGCGGAGAAAAGTGACCGTCATGTACGTTCTGAGGGTGACAGATCGGTGTACCAAAAAGAGGTGTACGAAACCGCCTTCAAAACAACGGTGTGAACAATTTACGCGATGCTTCGCAATACTGTGTAAATATTATTTATGCTCAGTCGCTCCCTTTAACGAGGAAGTGTTCGGAACAGTAGACGTCACTCAACATGACTTATGATGTCATTCCCAGCATTTCGCCACCGCATTTCTGCACGCAAAGGAGGAAAGAGCAGACAGATAATCGGCGGGCGGAACAGTCAACTTTCACTGCATATTCCCCAAATCGTCGGAAGTACGCCTCACTGTTCAAGAGAAAGGCTGCGCAGAAATGTAGAGCTTTGTCAAAACCACTCGGGTGCGGATACGCCAATCCGGAAGGCACATTGAAGGGGTCAGAGACGGATGCGCGAGGAAGAAAGGGTGCATTATATTGCCAGTGGGGTTTCGTAGTTTCATAAGCAAATATGTCTGAGCTTTTCGAGCTCAGCACATCGCGAAGTTCTGAAGATAAAATCTGATGTTCTTGCACTGCAAACAGCAAATAATAATCTGTGTATTCACAAGTCACATATGATTTGTGCTGCCGCCAATTGGGCAAAACCTGTTTCAAATGAAAACTCGATTTTTGATTACAAAAAAAGGGATGAAGCAGATGACTTTGACACCAACAGTGAAGACTCCTGGAGCCTATCAACTAAACGCCCAGAAAACTTTAATAGTAGCAATATATTAATAATAATATTAATAACAGGTAATAATAAGAACATATTACTCCATAATTCAACAACAGGAATGTTCTTAAATATTTTTGAATTTGCGAAATATTATTCATGCAATTAATACATATTCCGTTTCTGTGGTGACGCACTCAATAAACATAATAAAATGGAGTCACAGATTCCTTAAAGCTATGGAAATGAATGTGAGAACCCAGCTGACCCATTGTATTTGACTAAATCGTCTGTTGAGAGTCCATCAGTTGAAAAAAAGAGGTCGCGGCATTACTAATATAGCCACCAACAACGCTAACCACGTCTCGCTAATGAGAAAGTACTTCCACGAGAGAGCACAAGCATTAGCACTGGACAAGGCTTTCGAGGGGCGGATTTAAGCACTGCAATTTTGCCAATGGTCCGTCCTACCAGACCACATACACAATGAAAACGTGATATATCAGTAGCGCTGGATGGCGATAGGCAACGTGGGCGCCGACGCACATGTTGCCTAGCAAGATTTGAGACACACCATCTCATTTTACAAACCCCATTTCCGACCCAATCTCGGAAGGCGATGAGTGAAGCCTGTGCTGAGACAAAAGCATTATGGCAGTCATCACAATTCTGAGCAACAAGCCATATAAAATTATTCTAAACGTACCCTGATAATCGATTTTGCGGTCCTCACCAATAAGAACCTAAACAAACCTTATAACACGAAAATTCATAAAAATGACCGTTGTCACAAGAGCTTGGTCATCAATGGAACATCAACTTCGAAATACCGGTTTACATCAATACTCATGTCCACGACTGGACTAGAACTGATATTTAGAATACATGGAATCTACCAATGTAATGACAGTAAAACTGGTCAGTAGCAGAATCAGAAAAAATACTATTGTTTAGAAATCTTTTCTCTAGTTATTCAGGTATGTAGGTAGCTCCATTGTTATAAAGCAGATTAAAGGCCGCCTATGCAAAAAAAGCCAGTTTTAATTATATTACTTCTATCCAATTATTACGTGACGAAGCAATAACATATTTCCAGTCAGTACAGTCAAGTGACTTAGCTTCCTGAGTTCACGGGCTGGGGAGGTGAGTCAAAGCACCAAAACACTCACGCTGTGGGTTCGAGTGCCACGCAACACATGAATGTTTTCGGTTGGGTTTGAGGTTTGAAGGGGCATTCCGAGTCCCTCGAGCATTACCGGGTGCAAAGAGTGTGTTTAATTGCGGAACTGGATCCCACATCCAGGACAATGGTACAAGCCCCGAGGTGAGGCCAAGGAATTCCGCGCGCAAATGTGTCAAGGTGCAGATGCATGCGATGGTTGGGAGCGCCAGCACGCCCCAGAGGAGCGAGATGCCCTCGTAGGCGTTTAGTCGACGAAGAGATTCGGAAATGGCTCTGTACAGCACCATTACTTACTTTTTCATGCATTACACCCATAGTGTTGAGAATGTTATGCAATGCGGCAGGCGAAAAACGGCGATATTTTCGGCAGAAAAAGTCGTGTTAAGTGTCCCTGATACGAAAAAGTGGATGATAAAAGTTGATAAAAAGTGGAGTAAATGACTTTCTCTAACGCAGCAGTTCCCTAACTGTGAGCAGCGGATAACGTATTAGTGGGCCGTAGAAAAGTAGTCAACAATGGAAGTCAGATGTAGACCACATAAAGAAAGTGAAAATATCATCAAATGAAAAAGACATGTTGATTTTATAATGTTGTGAACAGACTTAAATGACTCAGTTGACTCACATGAATAAGTTATGGTCCACAATTTAGAAAAAGAATTTACATTAAATACAGACACTCATGCATTTTTCGAGGCGTTTACCTCATCAGAATGAAATACAGATTTATACATACAGAATAAAAAAAACATATTTTCCAATAATAAAGATTCTATTTCCTAATTAAATAGAGAGTGTGGTATGTACATATGTCAGACTGAGAAGCAATTTCCCATCTAAGAGCTTGCACCACCATAACTCCACTTTCTTTTCCCATCTTGTTGCAAACAATCAGACTCACGACCCCAACAAGGATTTCCAAATTTTACTTGGAAAAAAAGAGTCAAAAATTAAATATATTAGAAAACTTCGAAATAAAATTTGGAAAACTCTGTCTCAATGATCAGACAAATGTAAAACCTAGCCTTTTATTAAATATCATTAACCTCCCCCCACGTGCTTCTACGCCCACTCATCTGTTCAGAGCTAGTCTCCACAGCCGCCCAGTGCACAAGATGGCGCCGGCTAGTATACAAGTTCAAGAGCTGTTTTGAACCTCGTAGCTTGGGTAGGTTTTTAGTTTTATTTATTTCAATGTTTCCTTTTTTGTCTAAATTTATATATTACTTTATATACCTTTTTCATGTATTGGTTTTTATATCTAATAGGGAGCAGTGGGGTGGAGGCAGTACTTTCAAACTGTCGATCAATTGCAACTTACATCATGCACGAAACTTTTTGTCCTTGACCAGTGAGTGTTATTTCCTTTTGTCTTCTGTTCCACACGTTGTGAAAATGTCAATTATACCTTTTAAAGTTAACTTATCTGCTCAGGAGAATGAATTTTATACTTTGGGTAACCCGAATACAGACATGGGCAAAACCATGTTTATTGTGATATATGGACAAACTCTAGATAAAACGTCATATTTATTTTTACTTCAAAAGAAAAGATAATACACAGAAATGTGTTTTTTTTTTCTAGATTTTTTCTTCGACTGCACTTCACTTTCCTAAATCAGTCCTCACGTATTGTATATCTCCAATTATGCTCTTATTGTACTGCTGCTAGCATCGACGTTCCAAGGCCATCATATAATGGTGAAGATAAAACCAAGGGGAGGAAATGTGCAACACAGCACGCAAATTTATAGCATGTACCTGTGACAATATGCCAATTCCCCCATATCAATATCAATACAGCCACAAAAGCAAACTTTTACAGAATTATAGCGAATTTACCTGGGGTTTGTGAACATGAGGAAAAAGGAAAACCCAAGGACAGACAAAAGATTAAAAATTGTTTCACAGCACGCAACACAGCACACAAATTTATAGCATTAACATGTACCAGTGACAATATGCCAATTCCCCCATATCAATATCAATACAGCCACAAAAGCAAACTTTTTACAGAATTATAGCGAATTTACCTGGGGTTTGTGAACATGAGGAAAAAGGAAAACCCAAGGACAGACAAAAGATTAAAAATTGTTTCACAGCACGCAACACAGCACACAAATTTATAGCATTAATATGTACCTGTGACAATATGCCAATTCCCCCATATCAATATCAATACAGCCACAAAAGCAAACTTTTTACAGAATTATAGCGAATTTACCTGGGGTTTGTGAACATGAGGAAAAAGGAAAACCCAAGGACAGACAAAAGATTAAAAATTGTTTCACAGCACGCAACACAGCACGCAAATTTATAGCATTAATATGTACCTGTGACAATATGCCAATTCCCCCATATCAATATCAATACAGCCACAAAAGCAAACTTTTTACAGAATTATAGCGAATTTACCTGGGGTTTGTGAACATGAGGAAAAAGGAAAACCCAAGGACAGACAAAAGATTAAAAATTGTTTCACAGCACGCAACACAGCACACAAATTTATAGCATTAATATGTACCTGTGACAATATGCCAATTCCCCCATATCAATATCAATACAGCCACAAAAGCAAACTTTTTACAGAATTATAGCGAATTTACCTGGGGTTTGTGAACATGAGGAAAAAGGAAAACCCAAGGACAGACAAAAGATTAAAAATTGTTTCACAGCACGCAACACAGCACGCAAATTTATAGCATTAATATGTACCTGTGACAATATGCCAATTCCCCCATATCAATATCAATACAGCCACAAAAGCAAACTTTTTACAGAATTATAGCGAATTTACCTGGGGTTTGTGAACATGAGGAAAAAGGAAAACCCAAGGACAGACAAAAGATTAAAAATTGTTTCACAGCACGCAACACAGCACGCAAATTTATAGCATTAATATGTACCTGTGACAATATGCCAATTCCCCCATATCAATATCAATACAGCCACAAAAGCAAACTTTTTACAGAATTATAGCGAATTTACCTGGGGTTTGTGAACATGAGGAAAAAGGAAAACCCAAGGACAGACAAAAGATTAAAAATTGTTTCGAAGTGTTATTATCGATAATTTCAAAGGACTGTGATTATCTTGGAGAGATTGCTACCAGCTACCAATAGCAGAATTAGTGGACGTTCATTACTAGCTGTCAGAGACTAGTGACTTCCTTGTGACCGTCCGGCTGTCGTTTTCAAAACTACAACAAAAATCCAATTGGTTATAATACACGTTCATATTATGTCAGATATGATATCATCAGCAGGAACGAGTAACGTGTCTTAAATACGAATAGCAGAGGATTTTCACAACTTTGGAAATTTCAAGAGTAATGTGCACACAAAAAATTAAAAATATACAAACAAACCCATTGCAACAGTGACATCTTCCTTTTTCACTGCGATTATCCAAATCCACTCGCCTGGCTGTTACGCTAAGTTACGTGCCATGTGGGCCATTCAGCTCTCCTCTCGTATCAGAATAGAATGAAACGGTGGACTCACAATGCCTCATCCGTTTAGGTTTGCCCCATAAAGACAGAAATACAATTCAAAGTTATCCACTGATGTTTATCATAGGTAATATCACGAGTGCATTAGAAATTGTGGATAAATCCGACTCGCGAAGCGAGAAGGGGATTTATCTGAGGATTTCAAAACCACGAGTGATATTTGATAGAACTATTCCACGAGTCAAATTATATCCAACAGAGTTCCAAATGCGTCAAATATTGAAAATAACTGAAAGCTATGTTGTAATCAATGAGTTTATGTTAGAGTACACACGCTGTGTATTGGTCATCGACATAGCGATCAATGTATACCGCCTCCCACGATAAACGAGTCACAGTTTTGATTGGCTAGTAGGGAGAAACGGTTAGAAAGATCGGATATAAAAAGCGAAGAATTTTTTGAAATACACCGCCCTAGTTAGGGTATTTTCTATGTGTTGGTTTATACAAAACACTATTGGTTTTAATTTCACGAATGAAATAGTCATTAACATTTTTCTCAAGCAGGTTTTATTCCTTTCATTTTCCTGAATTTCTTTCACTACCTCATCAGCAAAAATGATTCTTATAAATGAGGATGTTGATTAATAAATAACTAAATTTAATAATTTTGACACTGATTTTTGTTATTTAAGATCGCATCAACTTCTATATCATTAGCGACCACTATTGCTTGTAACGGCATGGTTACTGTGAGGATGACACGATACGATGATCATAGGGGGTGAAAAGACGAACACAATACCACCATGCCCGAGGCGGGACTCGAACCCGCGATCCTTCGCTCCGAGATTGCTACGGCACTTCTGCCCACCGGATCGCCGAAACTGATTTTGAAGGTATTTTGCCATTGTAATCTCCAAGAATACTTCCCCCCCCCATACGGATAATACCAACGCTCCAGCCAACGTGATGGGTGGCCAAAGCAGAACCGAGCGGTCCGCCGGGGATAGAAAGCGCGGGCGGTCGCAGGGCGCGGCTCCTGGAAAGGAATCGGAAGTGGGCGCGAGCTGCCCGCTCTCTCGTAATGAGGCGCCGCCGGTCGAGGGCTCCGCGGCGGGGGCCAACAGCGGCGGGCGCCGGCGTCCGCTGGCGCGCGCGCGGGTGCGCGACGACTGCAACGCGGAAACGCGCGCCAGCGCCACGCGTGAGTGGCGGGCGTCGCGTGCACTTTGGACTCGCGCGCAGCTACCTCTCCAACACAAAAGCTCGCTCTGGGACCCACAGGGCGTTCTGCGCTGCTGGGGCAGACGGCAACGGCGGGGGACCCACGACGGCTGGGGACGGAAAGGGTTCCAGTAGCATAGTCCATAGGGAGAAAAGGGGAAAGAGTACTAAACACGCATTCGGTTAAATGCTTACCCGAGAGAGTGACGGTGTTGAAAACTCACAGAAAATCTGTCAGAATGCGTTATTCTTCCCATAGGAGCCAGACCCTCTTGGAGGTGGGTTGGTCTCAGTGAGGGAATAGAGGAACGGCGACGTCGGCTGTGGAAAGGGGGGGGGGTGAGGCGGAGCGGCGGCGGCGGAGGAGGAAGGCGGAGAAAGGGCGGTCGTGGCCGAGTGGCCCCACGCGTGTGCGCCGCCGGAGCTCGACGCCGCGACCGCTTTCTCCGCGCGGGGCGGGGCGCGGGGAGGCAGGCGGCGGAGGCAGTGTTACGTCCGCGTGTTGCGTCACCGCGGCGCCGCGGCGGAATGCGTCCGCTGGCGCTGGCGCTGGCGCTCCGCGGCGGCGAAAGCGCGACGCGACCCAGCGCGACGCGACCCAGCGCGACGCTTCCCTCCGCTTCGCTCCCGCTACGACTCGTCCCTGCACCCCAACCCTTCCATCTCCACACTCGCACCGGGAGAGGTGGCTGAGGGCATGCTGGAAGCTCCCGAGATCCCGACAACCCGTTCCTGCACCCTAAAAGCCAACCCTTGAGAGGTGTCTCAGGGCATGCTGCAAGCTCCCGAGAGAGTGTAGTGCGTGTAAGTGTGCGTTGTGAAGAAGCGACGAGGGCATTGTGGGCTCAATTAGCCTCCTGACAAAATCAATTTTCAGCTACAACTATACTATAAGAAGGGATCGCTTTAACAGTTGCTTTTGGACACCGCTGCCAACAATTATGCAGATTGTGCCCACGCACTTATTATGTCAGTGCATTCGTTGACAGTTAGACAGTGAGTGAGGTCACTGCAGGGCCTCCGACCGGGAGGTCCTAAGGTTTTCCTCCCGACGGTGGCTCCCGCACTAGCTTAACAGGTAGGTCGAATTCAGTCGCTGTCTGGAGGAGAATTCTGGCGACCGCCTTCTCCGATCAGTTGTTTTCCGAGGTTTCCTACGATCAACGCCAGCCGAACGCCGAAGGAGTACCCTAACACACAGGCCACGGACCGCGCACGATCTTTCCTTCTTGTTCCTTGACCTATCCGAAACCCACTTACACTATCATGCACTACACTACCACACATGCCGGGAGACCGGTTGGGAGCTTAGAGCTCGTGCCGGCTGGGGCGATGCACCGCTGGAGGGAGATACCTGGTTGAGGGAAAACCCCGATAGCCGTCGGTAGGTCGGTGCCGGGTCTAGCCATCCAGCGGGAGCAAATCACCGCCACATCCCGAGGAAAAAAAACATGCAACACACTAACAGGACTACTGACCTCAGTAGTTGTCGCGGCGTCACTAACAACTAACCAACATCTAAACTTGTTCGATGCCTAACCAAATACAACTAATTAGTTTTTATGAATGTTACAATAAAAATTTGAAATCACGTCAACTGAAGAACAATAAGTTCATTTTAAATTTCCCAAAGGCCTTCATACGACTGGCTGAACATTTCACAACTAAAGCTGTTCAAATGAGCCTTAGCTTGTTAACTTAGGGAGTTGTCACTTCCTAGTAAATATGTAGTTGGAAATTCCTGTGTTGTGAGCCTCAGTGGCCTTAGCTCTTAGCCAGGAGGCATTGAGTTAGCCGTCTGAAAGTGCGGTCGCTAAGAGAAATAGATGGAGGACAGAGAAGAACATCCAGAACAAAATTACGGAACGGTTAGCGTTGTGGAAGATGATTCAATGGCATAAAAACTCTTCCTGACAATAATGTGAACTATCCAATGCAATTACGTGCTGTTGAACCGATGCCCAATGCGGTACATCCGACTGAGTTGAAGTTCAAACGCCAAAAGCTCATGGACATGTTCAGAATATTCGAATGTTAGAGAATATTGTCGATATGGAATTATTAATAAAGTATGAATGGTGATGCCCCAATTATACTACTGTATGGTTGGTGATTTGCCATTGATATTTGTCAGTAGTGTCGGACATTTGTCAACAGTGAAATGTTACCAATGGAAAACCCATACATCATATTAGTACTAAACGGTTCAATGATTGCTTTGCACTTACTAAGCTCACATACGCAGTCACACGATAAGGGTAAATATCCACAGACACTTCTAAACATGGTCGAATATTTTCTTCCACATTCGGGAAATTTGAAGTGAAACCAGAACTCAGTGCCCCGTAGTTGTTCACACAGTAAATCTCAATAATTGGAGAACGAAGAGCGATATCCCGCGCCACGGAGGGGAAACCACTCTGTTGTGTTTCTCCACCATAAATGTAATGCTGCAGATTTCTTTTGTTGCCAGAACATCGACATTCTCTAATCGAGGCTGAAAACTTAACGACTTTCTGCTAAACAGCGAAACGAGCACGCAAAGAAAATATGAAAGAGTGTAGATAGAAACTCCCGTAACTAATGGAAAGACTATTCCCCAGGACATCTAGGACGACCAAATTGGTAAACATTAAAACAACTATCGCAGACTCCAACATCAATTTAAAAAATAGTATATGCTTAATCTGACGAACATGGAAAATATAGTACGTAGTATAGACTAAAGGAAAATATAGTCGTATTATTGACTAAAGTGACATTCGATTTAAAATAATATCACAAACTTCAAATACTCGTTCAATTTTTCCAAGTAACACACACCCTAAGACAAACAGGCAATTATGCAGGAAAGATAGTACGAAACTCAATAAAGTACATCAGTAAAGTACATTATTTAAAAAACTAAAGAACTTAAATTACAATTAACACATATTTTATTGCAATGTTCGGTGTAGATGACTTGCCATCATCACGGGCAAATACATTTTCAAAATTCTCGAAGCCGTGTTGTTTCTCAACGCATGTAACTTAAAGAGAGTAGTACATTTTGAGCAAAAAAAATGTTTCCTCTCATAATTAGGTTTTCAGTATTCTCAATCTCATAAATGACCTAAGGATTCACATTATGCCAGAGCGTCAGTAATTCAAAGCGTTTCACCAATTTAGGTGCCTCGAAACACCAAATAAATACTTTCCCCAGATTTGGAATATGTAAAAAGGCCTAAAAAAGCCTAAAAACAATACCAATCCATTTGACTTATTAAGAAGAATGAAATGAGGAATTATTCACCCTTGTAGGTACCGTAAGTCACTCAAAACACGTTCTAGTTGCCTGACGGACGGATACAGATACAGATGCAGATGCATAAAACACTGTCAGCTGCAGAAACATTTCATCGTCCACATAACAAAAAGTTGACTCACCGCATGTTCACTGCTCAGCTGGATCAAGTTTTGGAGTTTCGTTACTCACCTGAAACAGAGAAGAAACATTTGTTAAGGTTTGAAGAAATAATTTACACCCAACACAAAGTTATGTTTGAAAACGGTAAGAAACATGAATTCTCAAAAAGGTAATGAAACCTACTTGAAAACTTACGTTTGCTGTACTTTACGACAAAAAATCTTGTAAATGATATAATAATAAAGGTATAATTCAACGATAAGTCTATCAAATTTCTTGCATGAATGCATGACACATTTTGTGCCTTAACCACTTCTATTTCTATCTCTGTGCTTGCACAGACGATGCAGAGTACTTGGATATGAGGCCTATTTTGTGATAATAGGTAAGACCACGGGTGCTTTGGAAATTGTCGATAAATCCCCGACTCGCGACGAGAGGAGGGGATTTATCAGAGAATTTCCAAAGCATGAATGGCATTGAATAGGAATTCGTGAAATTTGTATTCAATATATTCCTATTCATAGAAATTATTCCACGAATGCAATTACGTCCAACAGAGTTCCAAAATGTGTCAAATATTAAAAATAACTGAAAGCTGAGTTAAAATCAAGAGGTTGTATTATAGTATACAGTACGCGGTTAACTGCACATCGACACAACGATCGTTATATACTGCCTCCAAAGATGAGTCACAGCTTATGATTGGCCAGAACGGAGGAGCTGTAAGAAAAATCGGATAGAAACACGATAACCTTTTACAGATATACCGGCCTGATTGAGGCATTTTATATTATATATGTATACTTAAACACTACTGGTTTTAATTTCACGAAACACAATCTTTAACGCTATTTCAATGTAACATTACATTGTTACTAGGGAGTGTGTGCACACCATAGCGTACAGCACTATCAATCTTTCGCGCATGCGCAGACGCACAAAAGTGATGCGAAACTTGAACTGCGCATGCGCCGAAGATCGACGGTTCTTAAACGTTTGCAAGTGCACAAACTCCCTATTTCTTCCTTTAGTTTTGGTCGTTTCGATAGCGCGATCGCCCGCCACGCGGTCGGCCAGGGAGGCCAACAGACAGAGCGAAGGAACACGGCCGGATGGCAAATGTAGGATGCACGCGCCACGGAGGCCCTGAGTCACCGCGCGCACGCTCACGCGCAGGCGCACGCGCCGCCGCCGCCGGCGCCACCGCCGCAGGTGTCCTGCACCTGCGCCCGCCCCCGCCCCGCCCCCGCGCAGCCAGCTGCCGCCCGCGCCAACGCCCTGCTCCCTGCATCTCCCTCGCAACGCTTCGCACTCCGCGCAACACCTCTTAACGGCCGACCATTCACAGCGTAACGTCCTCATCCGACGAGAACAATAGAAACAAATGAGTTGTAGCTGAAAAGGACGTACGAATACATGTATTACAAGAAATGCAATATTTCTTGTTTATATGACTTTACTAACCTGCCAACTGTTCACGAAATATGGAGAAAGTATTGTAAAATCCGTGGCGGAAAAGGGAGAATCGTCGAGAGAAGATCTCTTAATGCCGGGCCCCGGTACCGAAAAAGTGGATAAATGGTTTTCCTATCTATCGCTCATGGACGGCAATAGTGCCACAACTAAAAAAATAAATAAATAAGAATTTTGAGTTAATGCACTCTCCAGAACTGCACATTGGTCTACCTTTCAGCAGCAACAGCAGCATATCTTACAGCGTAGTATTTCACATTATTCCAAGAATGATGCATTTCAATTCATGGTGAAAACTTCAAACTCATTTTTCTCAACACCTGATTTTTTAAGTTGTGCCACTATTCCAGCCCACGAACGAAAGGGATTAAATAATTTCTGATCGTTTGGAAATTTCATATAAGTACTTTTACGTATTCACAGAATATGTGTTCGCGTGATCATGCCCCGAGAAGTTTTCGTTCATTTTAAGAGACTGAAAAGAAAACAAATAAGTGTCCTGTAGTGAAAAGGATATCTTAGTGCACGTATGGTCGAGATAATGATTGTATAAATAAATGAAGTGAGAACAGAAAATAAAAAGGCGCCCACTTAAATTGGTGTTTAGCAATTAAACTGTAGCGTAAATATCTTCTGATGAAGCGTAAGCTTCCCAATAGATGTTTCCTCTATTTTCCCACCCAATTTCTGCGCTAGTTTGGCAGACGAGCAACAGGTAACGCTTAATCTGGTCCTCGTGCTTCGGGCTTATTCGTCTTTGAAGACTGCCATTTTTCGATCGATAACTTTTGTGTTTTGCACATATTTTATACCAAATAAAATGTTTATTAATTCTATTGAGAAAATTTATAACATACAAAGCAAAATTTTAATAAGAATAAAAGAGTAGTTATTACGGATTTACAGTTAACCTTGATCTGTCTGATTTGACAGGTTTGAAATAATCACTAAGTATTACAAAAACTATTGGGAAACCATTATTGCGGATGAGTATCAGGTTTTGCTTCAACAAAATCTTCCATGCCAATTTTTTTCGAAGTACCATTATTCATTTATTAAAAACCAGACATTCATCAGATAATACTACTTAAACACTAATGTTATTCGTTGAATAATACTACTAACAGACGTACGAACTGAAAGAAGTGTCACTCGCACCTACTTAAGTACTCTTTTCAGACAGGTTTCGAAATTTTTGCTCCTTCTTTATTAAACGGTTCGCGAGAACAATTCTTAGATCAATTTTTAATACCATGTCTGTACACTAGAGCACCCAACCCGCGTTTAAGAAACGAGCTGGTTCCCTGGCTGGTGTGAGCGCCGTCGCGTGCGCCAGGCTGAGAGAGAGGGGGAGGGGAGGGGGACGTGTCCGCCATGCGGCGCGCCGCCCCTCCCCTCCCCTCCCCGTTTGACATTTCCCCTTCGCGGACGAGGGTCGAGGCTGCAGAGACGCCGCGCCGCCAAGTGGGCGCAGCCGCCGCCGCCGCCGCCGCCGCCGGCCCCGGCCGCACGCGGTTATTATAAGCGAGCGCCCCCCCTCCCCACTCCCCCCCACCCAGCCACCACCGCCACCGCCATACGCCCAGAGGTCGCGCCCGCCCGCTGGCCATGCACCGCAGCGACATTGTTCACCTCTCGTCTCCACTTGGAACACACACGTTTCATACAGGGCTGGAATTGGAAATGTCGCTCATCATTGCATTATCACCGACTTAATCGTAG
The DNA here is from genome assembly GCA_038098605.1 of Gryllus longicercus. NCBI lineage: Eukaryota > Metazoa > Arthropoda > Insecta > Orthoptera > Gryllidae > Gryllus > Gryllus longicercus. Next base: position 3,280,358 of record JAZDUA010000086.1, read on the forward strand.
CTTCTTTTCGTAATACTGTTACGTCGTCTTAACGCAGCCAAACGGGGGAAAAGAAAAGCCAGAGTCCGTTAAGGATATTTCAGTGCGCCGTCCGCTAAAAGCAATCGAAACAACTGAGTTGCAGCTAAAGATAGGAGCTGTGTGCTCATCCAAGAAAAGGTATTCTCTATTCATTTTCTTGTTATTGTTATTATTATTATTATTATTATTATTACTATTTTTCAGATAACTTAAGTGTCCAGATATTACAAATAACGCAGCGCTTGTCGTAAACTTCAGCTTACAAATCATGACCGCATAAGTCGATTGATGAATATCGGCCGAATGTCGTTAATATAATATTCTGTTTCAAGAAAATAAGCTCATTCACTTTTTGTTTTTCAAAACGAACACATTTCCGTCGGGCGGATTGGAATAATGTTGGCCCTTTGACGAAACTGCATCCCCGCTAAGTGAGTGCAACATGAGGCAGAGCCCCGCACGCGCGAGGCGTCAGCGCTGCCGAGCGCTGCTCTGCACGCCCCCCCCCCCCCCTCTCAGCAAAGAGGAAAGATAAAGCAGCGCTGGTTCTCAACTCAGCTGAAACCGAGAACAACTACTCCGTTTCAAATTTATCCGCGCTCCGTTTAAAAACGGCTTACGAGTTGCTGATAAGATCTTGGTAAAAAAAGAAGTTGGATGTTTTGGAGGAAATTGTAAATTCGAAGGAATTCGTAAAATCTCTTAAGAAATAAAAATCAGCTAATACAAAGATAATTCAAGATAATTCATTCACTTAAAATTTCTCACAACTGAAGGTAATATTAGAAATTCAAAAACCATTTTTGAATAAAATACTTAATCGTCTTTGTATGTAACACGCTGAGGAATGACGACACCTGTTAACAGTTTATCGCAAACGATTCACACAAAACCCACTAGTTTATGAAAAGGCAATCTCCCCGATCTACAGCAAACAGATTTAAGACGAAAAACATTGCAAGAGATGGGAAATCACGCGCATATAAAAAACCGTGAACATACGACTAACATGTGGAAAAGTACATGGGAATTTGTGGAAGAGCATGTAGAGGCACATGCAGTGTGAACACGAGAGGATCATATAGAGAACAAGCGAGAAACACACAGGGAGCGTGAAAGCATCTTGCAGGCACGAAGCGGGGCAAGACTTATGCTTCTTTAGGCAACGTTCTACAAAATGAAAGATTTTCATCCTTTTTTCATTTCTGAAGATTCAGCTCTCTTGGGTACCCCCACCACGCATGGGTGGTCAAAATCGAGTTGAAACTAGAAATCCATGTGGTAGAATTAAATTGGCACAATAGGACGGTCATGAATGTCCTGTAACGCGTACACCCACGGGAGGTTCAGGTGCTGGCCTTCGCAATTTGGAACCACTTCGATGCTATTCACGAATACTGCCTGAACACGTAGGTCGCTAAAGCTGCAGCGCTGAGGTGAGGTGGTGCAGGACGTGGGGCGGCAGGGTGGAGTCCTGCGTAGGCGTGGGTGGGCGCACTTGAGCTTTGACTTCCTTCGGTGACCTCTACGAAGGAACCACTAGCTTGGAGAACATTGCCCCAAGTGTGGACGGTGTCTCAAGCTTTTGAGGATGTCCAAATGGTACTCACGTAGTAAAAGTGATTTGGGAAGTTCAACAATGATGTGCTTGCCTGCGGGAAGATATTGCAATCTGAAGAGGCTGTGTTGCATCGTGTCAAGTGATGTCTATAGTAATTTTTTCAATTTCGTATATTCGGCACTCCAGGTTTACAAGGATGGTTAAGTTACTCTATCGAATGTTTGCTAAAAGACCACAGAAATACGATTAATGTGCTATTTCGTATAGTTGCGAAATACTGGGAGAACGGAGACATCCATATCGATAGCAACAGGACTACAAGCTGCACCTGGTCCCATTTGATGGCCGTGTCTACCGCAATGCAATTAACAAGAACAAAGTGTTGTATTCACACGACGATAGCATCGAAAGGAACTGCACGCATGGAATTTTCCGCAAGAACTACCGAGAAAAACTGCAATAATAACAGTCAACACATTTAAAAAAAACTGTCACTGATTAAAAGGCCTTTTTTTTTGCCAGCAGTTTCATCTTCAAAGTATTGGTGTCTCATGGAAGCTCTTCCAAGCGAGTATATCCCACGTCACCAAATCAACGGCACATCGCCACACGAATGTCTCGTCATAACGAAAGCTATCCTCCGCTCCGGAGCAGGCGCTTCAAGGCAACGTGGCGGACAAACGAGCGACGTCAAGGGCGCGGAAACAGCGCAGACTCACGAACTCTGGAGCGCGCGGCGCGGGAAAGGAACGCCGGGCGCCGCCAGCACAAAGGGCCGTTCGCGCGGAGGAGAGCGCCGCGGAGCACACGTGTGCTACGGAGGCGTGCAGCCGCGCACGCGCCGACGCCGCCTCCCGACTCCCAACGCCGCACGCTCCATGCAGCAATATTGAAAACCTTTTTTTTTTTTCTTTTTAACCTTTTGGTGCCGTAACCGCAAGAGGGTGGGGACGTTAGAAAATCGGACCTACTAGTAATCGCAAATAACATATAACCTTACATACAAGCATAATATATGTTAGAAATAAATACGTAAGCATTTCTAAGGGAATTTTTGAGAATGGTTAATACGTAGATTTACTACCAGTTCTTTCCACTCAACCAGTTCTTTCCAGCCAGAAGAGATGTGTAATTGGCATTTTTGTGTCGACCGTCGGACCTTGCCAGGTAGCTTGTGTTGTCCCCCGTGCCAAGGCTTAGTGAAATTAAGGGGGCGAGAAGAGACATGTGGTAAATATGACATATTCCTTTCGCCGTAACTAGCAAACTGCGCTGCCGGGGCTGTTCTTGGCCACAAAGCTATAGGCGCAGAGTGCTTTAAAGGAAAGCCACAACTCTATTATTGCCTCGATGGAGAATCGGACCTGGGATCACATTACAGGACGCTGCCCATGCACCATTCTAGGGCCTGTCAAAACAGATACTTCCTACTACAGGAAATCCACAGATGAAGTATGTGACGTTATGCAATATTTATTTTGGATATAATTACTTTCCACTGGTCATCAGCCCATAATTATAATTCCACATGAACATCAAAATAATAAAATATTGCATATTTTGAATAAGTGTGTCAAAGAAACAATGTTCTTAACATTCGAAACGTGAGCATATCACTATTGCTGTCAGTTGTAGTTTCTAATTAACGTTTGTAACCGACAATTGAATAATGTTCAAGGACTAATGTAATGAGTATAAAAACACGTTTTGGAGTAGTTTGTTTTCTTTAAATGGCGAATTTCAGATGAAAAAATTATCTCAATGTGGATTCGAAATAAAACGGATTATGAAAATTTTAAATAAAATGTCGGAAAGTGTTATAAGTCTATCATAAATATTAAAATTTGAAAACCATACACATAGAAACCAGGCAATTCAAGACATTCTTTTAAGAGACGCATCTTATGATTTTCTCAGCCCAAATATTTTTGAATTTAAGCAAATCGTAAGCCAGTATCCTACGTCAAACAAAATCTGGAATAGTAAACTATTTTTTTATTTGTTATTAAAAAGTTTCGGTGCAACATTTCCGAGAGAATTGTGCCTCTGGTCTGTGACTACTGTACACAAATTCAATACGGGGCTCATGTAAGAAACAGCGCCATTCCTTCAGGCGAGGTACCACACAGGTGTACAAAACAAAAGGAAAAACTTTATGCAAATCACGAGATTTCTCACCGCCCCCCCTTCAAATACATAAGATGAATACACTTTGCGCTTGGTAGCGCGTGTTCCATTTACGGGGTTCGCGGGCGAGAGGCGAGGAGGGAGGGGGGGGATGGGTGCGTGTGGCGGGGAAGGGGAAGGGGTAAGGGAAGGGGCAGGCACAGGCGCCGCCCACGCGCCGCGGCGCCCGCTTCAAATAGCCCTTGCGCGAGCGTCACTCGCCGCGGGCCGGCCGCCAGGCCCCGCCGCGCTCCTGCGCCCGCCCGCCCGCCCGCCCCACGGGCTTTCTTCTGGACCGCAGCATTCGTTCACTCGCTGAGGATTCCGTGCGCATTGCTAAGCCAAACCTAAGGCTAGAGTGCGTTTCCATCCAGGGAGGTCATAATAATAATAATAATAATAATAATAATAATAATAATAATAATAATAATAATAATAATAATAATAATAATAATGTCTTTATTAATGGCGAGGCTCAGGTCATAGGGCCTGCTCTTCCGCCTAACCACTGAATTTACATACATTTAGAGTAGTAACATTTTAAGAGGGGAGGACAAGCTGTACATTTACGTACGGTGATGGTGATCTTCCCCTGCTGGATGGCCAGATCGAGCGCCGGTCTACCCATCGGCTTGTTTTTGCCAACCAGGTATCTCCCACCAGCGAGGCACCCCGACCCAACCCGAACAAGCTCAAAGCTCGCGACATGCGTGTACGTGTGGATAACTGGAAAATCGGGCCCGCGCCATTTTCATTGGCAAGAATTGTTCTCTTGTGCCAGAAAAAAAAAGAACGAAAATCGAACCGTCTGGGAAAAAGTGCGAATGCGTCCTGCATCCTTTATGTAAAGAATCTTCACAATTAAAATATTCGTACGGTTTAGGCACTAGCGTTCTTCACACAGAGAATAGATGGAGACACTTTGAGGAAAACGTTTGGTAACAAGGATCGCTAAAAACATAGTATTTTTCTTCACTCATCTATGCATATAGGAATACTATAAAGAAAAACAAAACCTTTTCGCTATAATTATCCCATAAAATCCCTCGTTCTGTGAAAACACCCGCACTTTTCCTGTAGCACCATTACATACGTTTGTTTACAAGGGGGATACCAGAAAGTAAAAATAACCCTCCGAAATTCGTATTCCAGTGGATCGGCTGTATACTGTTCGCCGTGACGCCGGAGTAGCTCTCTATGAAACAGGCCACGTTCTTTCCTTCCTCTTTTCGTTTTATAGTCCACATTTGCGCTTAGGCAAAAGAAGGAACATTTTCCTGCTCTTTGCAACAAAAATGTTAAGAGTTTACAGAATGTTTCTAATAGTCGTATATTTGGCCATGTTTTAAACTCTTCGGGTCACTTTCCATCTGACACTTAACACGTGTAGACAATGATGCATCAAAGGACGAGAGTGCGCAGTATTTCAACACACCTGAATGAGCCAAGTTCGTTTTGTCGCGCGAGGAACTTTCACGGTTCAAAGTAGTGCGCCACCGCGAACGTCTCCGATTATTGCACTCCACGACGAGATACCATACACGAAGAGCTATAAACACGGGAAAGCGCATAAGTGGAAGATGTGACTATCAAGCACGAGTATGTCTATGGAACAATAATTTGCACCGCGTCATATAGTATAGCAAGTGTTATGTTGGCACAATCTAGCGACAAGTGAGGAGAAACAAAATATAGAGATGATGGAACACACTAAAGCCACAACTGAACGCGAAGCGGGTCACTGGAGGCAAGGCCGGCTGTGTCGCTCTTCAAAACAAATGCGTCCAGGGAGGCAGGGCGGGGCAGGGCGGGGCGAGGCGGGCCGGGATGGGCGAAGAGCACTGGGCGAGGCGAGGTGGACTGGGCGGAGCGGGGCGAGACGGGATTGGGCGGGGGTGGGACAGGGTGGGGTGGGATGAGTGGGGCGGGGGTAGGTAGGGTGAGGCGCTGGGCAGGGCGTGCCTGGCGGGGAGAGGCGAGGCGAGTCGGGACGGGATGGGCGAGGTGCGCTGGGCGGGGCGAGGTGGACTGGGCGGAGCGGGGCGAGACGGGATTGGGCGGGAGTGGGACAGGGTGGGGTGGGATGGGTGGTGCGGGGGTAGGTAAGGTGAGGCGCTGGGCAGGGCGTGCCTGGCGGGGAGAGGCGAGGCGAGTCGGGACGGGATGGGCGAGGTGCGCTGGGCGGGGCGAGGTGGGCTAGGCGGGGCGAGACAGGGTGGGGTGGGGTGGAGTGGGGTGGGTGTAGGTAGGTGTGAGGGACGAGGCGAGGTGCGCTGGGCAGACCGGACGTGGCGGGGAGAGGCGGGATGGGGAGCGGCGAGGCGAGTCGGGACGGGATGGGCGAGGTGCGCTGGGCGGGGCGAGGTGGGCTGGGCGGGGCGAGACAGGGTGGGGTGGGGTGGGTGGGGCGGGTGTAGGTAGTGTGAGGGACGAGGCGAGGTGCGCTGGGCAGACCGGACGTGGCGGGGAGAGGCGGGATGGGGAGCGGCGAGGCGAGTCGGGACGGGATGGGCGAGGTGCGCTGGGCGGGGCGAGGTGGGCTGGGCGGGGCGAGACAGGGTGGGGGTGGGGTGGGTGGGGCGGGTGTAGGTAGTGTGAGGGACGAGGCGAGGTGCGCTGGGCAGACCGGACGTAGCGGGGAGAGGCGGGATGGGGAGCGGCGAGGCGAGTCGGGACGGGATGGGCGAGGTGCGCTGGGCGGGGCGAGGTGGGCTAGGCGGGGCGAGACAGGGTGGGGTGGGGTGGGTGGGGCGGGTGTAGATAGTGTGAGGGACGAGGCGAGATGCGCTGGGCAGACCGGACGTGGCGGGGAGAGGCGGGATGGGGAGCGGCTAGGCGAGTCGGGACGGGATGGGCGAGGTGCGCTGGGCGGGGCGAGGTGGGCTGGGCGGGGCGAGACAGGGTGGGGTGGGGTGGGTGGGGCGGGTGTAGATAGTGTGAGGGACGAGGCGAGGTGCGCTGGGCAGACCGGACGTGGCGGGGAGAGGCGGGATGGGGAGCGGCGAGGCGAGTCGGGACGGGATGGGCGAGGTGCGCTGGGCGGGGCGAGGTGGGCTGGGCGGGGCGAGACAGGGTGGGGTGGGGTGGGTGGGGCGGGTGTAGGTAGTGTGAGGGACGAGGCGAGGTGCGCTGGGCAGACCGGACGTAGCGGGGAGAGGCGGGATGGGGAGCGGCGAGGCGAGTCCGGACGGGATGGGCGAGGTGCGCTGGGAGGGGCGAGGTGGGCTGGGCGGGGCGAGACAGGGTGGGGTGGGGTGGGTGGGGCGGGTGTAGGTAGTGTGAGGGACGAGGCGAGGTGCGCTGGGCAGACCGGACGTAGCGGGGAGAGGCGGGATGGGGAGCGGCGAGGCGAGTCGGGACGGGATGGGCGAGGTGCGCTGGGCGGGGCGAGGTGGGCTAGGCGGGGCGAGACAGGGTGGGGTGGGGTGGGTGGGGCGGGTGTAGATAGTGTGAGGGACGAGGCGAGGTGCGCTGGGCAGACCGGACGTGGCGGGGAGAGGCGGGATGGGGAGCGGCGAGGCGAGTCGGGACGGGATGGGCGTGGTGCGCGGGGCGGGGCGGAGAGAGGTGCAAAGGCCGAATGTCGAATGGCGCTCGCGGGCGAAAATAAACCGCGCGCCTCGTGCCCACGCCCCACGCTGCGCCAACAATGACCTCCCTTCAGGACATCCATCTGGTAATAATATATGCAGCAGATGGCATGCTCGTTTAAGAACACTAAATTCAATTTAAACGTTCATATTTCATAAAGGATTTGGTAATATCTGCGACGCTATTTAGTCAGTAGACATGGGGCTTTCAGCCCCTCCTAAGAAGTACGAGAAGTTCGTAGGTGTCAGGAAGCTACAATTCATTTTTTAACAATATTTTTGACCTAACTTAAATTACTTGCAAACTTTCGCTGGTACTCTGAGATAAATGTTTGAAATTAATTTGTACAGAATATCAATGAACGATTCTAAAATATATCCTAGAATTTTATCTGAACTTCGCGTTAGCTGCGCTTGTGAAAATTAAGACTGCATTACGTATAATTACTGTCAAAACTAAAGTAGCATTGTGGACTAGAAAATAAAATACAAATGATGATTACGCTTCACCCCTACATCACGTACACTTTTACTATTTTTCACAATAAATAAAAAGCAGTATAAAGAATTGTTATCGTAACAACAATTTGAGTACCAATACTTTTTATTTATACAGTTGAATCTGGCTAAGTGAGGTTTTAAGGGTGAAATTTTACTACCACTTAAGAAAATACATACCCACTTACTCAAGATCTCATACAGTGACACACATATCCACCTACTCAAGTTCAAAAACTGATCGTCTTTCTTGAGCATGAGAATGGAGGAATTCACTTACGGAGATTCAAACCACATTCGTTTCAGTTACAAACGTGGACATTAAACAAAATGCAATACTTTAACAAACTTTATTTAGAAACACCATTCTAAGTATTAAAGTTTACTCCATGTAAACCCTATGTAAAACAAATCATATAACGAAGACGGGTTTTGGCACATTTAATGATTCGCACAGTTCTTCACGTGTCTTTGGTGTACCACATTGACACTGTACCTTTAATTTTCACTCGCTGGCAACGACTACCTGCGCCTCAACATTTGCGACGTGCGCACACGAGATTGGACGCCCTCCCTGAGCTGCTGCCAACTGACTTCAACGCAACCTTCGGTCAATGCTCGACAATAAGTATCGAAGAATGTGTGGAAATCTCCAAAACTTTGGAAAAATACTGTATTTCTGAGGAACCCTGAATATCGAGTCCTCTCTTACCAAACAACGAGAAAAACCGTAGATGGAAAAGCAGTCTCAGATAAACAGGTTTTACATTTTCTTATTTACTTCTAATGTCAGTTATTTTCGTGGGTCAAGACTTCATATTTTGTCTCACAAATAGAAGCTTCCCACATAGCTGGCTAGGAGTGCAGCTCAACTTTCCATTTAAATCGATTTTGCACTTCCTTGTTGCTCCCGTCGCCCCGCTCTGACCCTTCCCTTTCTGAACACGTCACGCATCTGCTTCTGACAATAAACAAAATCCCTCCCAGTGCCCGAGGTTGGGAGTAGTTTGATGCGTAGCTGCATTGCATATTCATATACATGTATGTTTACATACAAATATTATAGATCTTTCTTTCACTTCACGAAATCAGTCTGACTGTAACTTTATTTTAATGGAAATGAATTTGTTGTTGGGGGTAACTGCTTTCTGCGAGCTAGGAAAGGAGTGAGAATTTAATTTCCCAATGGGGAAGTACACGTGTCCTTTGTTTATAATTGTAACTCTAACTGATAATGTAGATAAGAGAATGTTTCGAAAAAAATGAACACACGGAATGTATAACAACACGTACATTGTATTGTTCTGAAACGTGTAAAATCGTTGTAAGCCAATCCGGGCAGCGCAGATCGTGCTCATACGTCAAGCACTTTCCACTGCCAGGAAGGTCAATGGCCACGTGCAGTCAGGATTTACTGCTGAACTCACTCAGGGGCCTCTCGGTGATTTGCTTACCCCCGCGTGAAGCGACGAGCCACCCCTGCCCTGGAGTTATCCTAGCGGCGCTCGCAACGCGGCTCTGGCGGCGAAGGGGAGAAGCTTGAGGCTGCATGGCGAAGCCCGAGTCCGAGAAGCAGCTTCGCGTCTTCCAGTGATGAAGGCTGCCATGTGACGTCAAGTGCGTGGCCCAGTACATTAGCGGTATCAATCGTTTAACCCCGGGCGCGCGGCGCGGCGAGCCTCTATGGGAAATGCTCCCAGCAGATGCTCGGGTGGTGGAGCAAGTGGACGGCTCCAACTGTCGCATCCAGACTTACTGCTCTTATTCCGATCACAAGCGCAATGATAGACCGCCGCGCCACATTCCGAAGAGTATACGTATTTTTTAAAATTAATTTCCTGCCTTACTACATACTTACGTAGGATAGAGGAAGTATAGAAAGTCAGCGGCGGCGGCGGCAGAAATAAAAGATTTATCGAAACACTCCAATTGCTGGGTCTTGGTAGAGAAAAAGTGGATAAATATTGTTCCTATATGTAGTGCATTACTCCCTCTAACATGTTGTGTAATGAGGACTTAGGGTCCTTGATACAAACAAATCGATAGGCAGCAAAATGTCTCTCTGTCCTTCTAACCGTATGTGGTGGCAACGGTGCAGGGATTCCAAGCCTTTTGCCGACCCCCTTTTAAGCGAATTGTTTGGTTCATCCACTCCCTTACGGCATCCAAATCATGACATGCAAATTGCACAGAAATTATATAAAAATAACAATTTCGTAATACAAATAATATGATACAATGATAACAATTTGACACCTACTTTCTCGTAAATATTTCTCTCGTGTATTTCCTCGAAGAGGATTCCTCTTCTGAGTAGTTGAGTTTCAAAACTTCATTTTAATGCAAGGGTTACAAAATGTTAAGTGCTTTTTAAGAACGGCCCATATCGATTGGCCGAGTACTTATATTCGTCTATCAAAATAGTTGACGTTGTGGTCTTCAAATTTGAAACAAATTTTAATTTTCGGAAGTATTTTTTACATGAAGCCCCTAGGACATTTTTGAAATTTTCACAAATATAGGTGCATTTTTGTCTAATAAAGCAAAGTACTTTCATTACAATAGTATGCGCAACAGTTTATAGACAATCGAATTCAAATGAACACTGTTGTGTTTACTGAAATAGTTGGCATTACAGAACATTTGCATGCCCAATGCTAATTAACCGATAGGTTGTTGATCGTTGGAGATGTACTTCTTACGAGAAGAGGAAGAGACGACTTCAGAATTATGGTTCGTGTCAATACCCAAGCCTTTTCGATTAAAAAGTACGGTAAGCAGGAGCGCCCCTACAACCCAGGGGTCTGACGCAATTTATCCACGGGGGGCCCCTTACTTCCTTCTTTCCTCATATCATTAAGAGAATTTATTTCTCCACGCTCAGAAATAACTTATAGCGTGAAATTTGCATTACAGATGAATACTTTTTTTGTTGAGTGAAGAGAAATTCGGGACCCCAATGAAGTCGGGGCCTGGGGCAAGTTACCCCATCCCCCCCCCCCTTCTGCCACCGACGGTTAGAAGGACAAACAGACGTTTCGCAATCTATCAATTTTTCTGTATCAAGGCCTATAGATCCTGACGCCCATGACGTGAAGTCACTTGTTAATGAGGATGGCACTGTTTTTTGTGTTTCTCAAGGTGTTTTTTTTATCTCGGTAGAGTAGGTGATGACAGACATTCGAATACAGCTGCCCAAATGTTCGTTTAGTGAGCCTACTTCTGAACTTCTGTGCTCTGTAGAACACGTCTAGGTTAGACAACTTTGTGCGTAATCAAGATCTACCGAAAATCGACACGCGAACTGCTAGTAGCATCCACAGTGAGCGCGACTGAACGGGGGGTGGGGCGAGGTGGCCTCGTGCACACCTCGACGCGCTCCAAAGCCCTCTTCGTTATTCCACTGCGCCTCGGGCGGCGAGCGCGAGAACCTTAGTCTTTGGCGTCACGTCGAGCTCTTCGCTGCGTCTGTCGCCGTCTGCTGTCCTTCAACGAGAACAGAGCTTGTTTGCGAGTTTCAAAATGTTCCACGCCGGCGTCACGCTCCCACTCGGCCCGTGCAGACGGATTGACAAGTGTTTGTTGTTCTTATTTTCTTTCTCTGCACATCGGGGAGTCCATACTGAAATACAAAAGTTGAGAAATATTAGGACTCTTCGCTTTCTGGTGTGTAAAACCCATCATTCTCAAATTATATTTCCGCCCCCCCCCCAGTCTCTAATTAACCTATTGAAGCAAATTCTCCGGCCCTGAAGCTCTGTGTTTGAAAGAGAGCAACATTCACTATTTACAGCAGACATCGCCGAACCGTCGGCCGCAAGCTACTTGTAGCTCGCGCGGCAATTTTCGGTAGATCTCGATTACGCATAAAGTTGGCCAGAGTTCTACAGAGCACAGAAGTTCAGAAATAGGCTCACTAAACGAACATTTGGACAACTGTATTCGAATGTCTGTCACCACCTACTCTTCCAAAATAAAAAAAGCTTGATAAAGACAAAAAAGAGTGCCATCCTCATTAACAAGTGAGATGAAAAAAATGTTCTTGCTTACAATTTGTTACGAGCTATATTTTTTGTACGACGTAATTCCATTAATTTTTTTTAAAAAGTATAGTTTTACTAAAATCTTTTTTCATATTAACAGAAGTATGTGTTTATAGACAATAAACAAATGATAATATTTGAAAAAAAACAAAGAAAAAAAAGATTGTCTTGGTTTTTTGATAGCTCACAGTAGGATTGAAACCGGTATGTTGGCTCCGAGCTTGGCAACCACTGCTGTAGTGCGCCGGAACGGGGTTCGATGAGCGACGGGGCTCCCAGCCGTGCGCCCAAGCGCCGGCGCAGAGGCGGCGAAGAAGACCTTGTGCGGCGACGGGCGCACAAGAGGGACGTGTCGCCTCCATTATGGCCATGCAAAGGGAGCAGCGTGTCGGCGGGGCGTGCGCCAGTAATTAGCGGCGACTGTGCGCCGCCGCTGCGAATGCTCGGCACGTCTCTGTCCGCTCTGCTGCCGCTGCGAGCAGCCGGAGCTGACGGGCGGCCTTCGAAACACGCGCCGCGTCGCGCCGCGCCGAACGGAGCTCGCGCAAGACGCAGCGTTAAATGGGACAGCGAAATTATAATGCGGTGAGTGCTAGCGGGGCCATCCTGCTATTGACCGACTCCGTGCGGTTATATATTGACTGGGGCCCTTGGTTTAAGCGCGCGGCGATGGTGTAAAGGTTAGCGTATCGGACTGGTATACCCAAGTTGGCGGGTTCAAACTCGATCGAAGGGCGAAAAAATCCTTCGTTCGTCTTCCTTCGGAAGGAGAAGGGGAAGGGGAAGGGGGAGAAGGAGGGGAAGTAAAGCCGGCTGTCCCATGTTAGTAGATTTACTTGCATGTAAAAGATCCTCAAGCCTAAATGATGCCTCTGAGCTAAATTTAAAAAAAAAATCGCCTGTTTCTGGCCCAAGAAATACCTCCCTTCCTCTGCTAGTTGTTGGAAGGAGCGTAGCGAAATTTGCGTGGTCAGACGGAAGAGCGGGCCTGATGGCCCGAGTCTCGCCACGTAAAATAAGGCATTAATTCAATTAATTCATTATTAGTACGCTTTGCGGGTCGGTCGAATAGAATGGGAGAAGTGCGATCGGAAAGGTAGTACTCTGCAAAAGCGATCTGCGTCTCGTGACCGCCCCGGTGACTAAAAAAAAAGGAAGAAGATGGTCAAATAAGGCCTACGAGCCTCCCGCACGTCAGATTGGAGATTTATACCGCGGAAAGGAAAACACCAACAAGAAAAGAAAAAAAAAAGGCAAAAGAATTTGAGAAGGAGTAGGGAAACCAGTATTTCGAAAGACGATAACACTCGTAACACATCTGGCGTTTTGCCTACGTTCTAAAGTCTTCGATGTAGGAGAAGGAACATTTTGAATACGTCCATAAAAAGTTATTACAGCAACTCATCAGATCGCCATTTATTCGTTGTAAAGCTCTTCTCGAACGCTTGCTTTCACTGACAACATACTACAACTTAATCAGCTGCTCTTGTCATTTAGAATGGGAATAATTTTCATACTGAAATAAGTTTTAATCTTCACGTCAGTAGATTCGGAGTCACGAACACGGTTGGTTCACATCACAAATAGTAATTGAATGGATGTCTATGATTTCTTCGTGCCAAATTCGCTGCGTGGTCAGCTATTTCGTTTTTAATTATTACAAATTATTGATGATTTTAAAATTCGTTTTCACATATCAATTTTAAGTTAATTATAGTAATACGGCAGAAGCGCACCTACGATTTATCTCGTGCATGTGTGTGTGTGTGCGTTTGAACAAGTATAGTGAAAGAAGTGATACGACCTTGATTAGTATAGAGAATTAGTCAAACCTGTTTTTTTTTTTACACGTATCACGGCTTCGGTCGGGGGGGGTGGGGGTGAGGTAAACCCGCCTGAGCCGCATGTTGTTCTGTGTAACATGATCTTCATCTTTCGAAATCGGTCTTTTTAGTGCCTTTAGAACGCGGGTTCCCAACGGGGTTGGCATCGACACCCTGGAGGGGCCAAAGATGATCAGGGGGCGATGCACGACAATTGATCTTCGTAAACAAGATCCTATTGTATACCAAAAAATCAATCAATATACGTGTTTTTTTTTATAATGACTCAAAGCATCTAATAATGCATGTTTATAAGTCTAAAAAATAAATATTAAAATGGTACAAAAATAATAAAACATAAACCCAAAAAACATTTTTGTTTCAAACCTTTCGTTCATATTATTTTTATATATATACTGCTGTTATCAAGTCACCTTCCTGTAATTTTTGTGTTATGACTATTTTCTACAGTGTCCACTATAGAAAAAACATCATGGTGGAGAGGAGGCGAAGTCGCTGAAGCAAATAGATCTTTTAAAAGCTGTCGACGCACGTAAAAGGTTGGGAATCCCTGCTCTGGATTCTGACTGGTGGAGGCGAGACAAGGCTAGGCGGCGCTCCCGAGGGCGCCTCGCGACGGCGCCCGCCCTACCCTCTCGCTTTCATTCTACGACGCCCTGAAAACAGAGCTTGTTTATGGTTTTCAAATGCTCACCCAGTAAATGATTTCTCCTCACCACTGTAAATATTTATCTTTAGTTCTCTTCTATACTTTTATCCAGCCGACAGCTGATTACTCATTAGGTTCCGATGGGATGGGACACATATTCGACCACACTAGTCACCAACACATTCGCAGATACCTCTCATCTGGGGTCAGCAGAACTCGAGGCCCTCCGCGGAACATGTACTATATGAGACAAGGGTCAAACAACCATGCCCATGGCGGGACCCTTCGGACCAAAGCGTTGAGTCGGTACACGCTCTTAGCCACCTCGGCCGCCCAGGCCAGCGCGACTTATCTACCTTTCTGTTTTCGTGATCTAGTATACGACTACGTACGAATCCCTAGTCTCACACTTTCCTTTTCACAACTGATACATCGGTCGCGCAAAGTGGATGACAAGTCTCCCGCTCGATGACGTAAGCGCACAGCATGTAATTTGCCGACGAGACACACAGTGCACTCACAAGATATTCGGTTCTCGGCGCCCCAACGTTTGATCCTTCAGATGTAGTAAAAAGTTAAGAGAAAAAATATATTCATCACTGACGGAACCCTTCTAGAGTACTTTTCCACATTAAAAATGAAATTGTCGCTTTATACTGATAACCTCACCTGAAAACTGCAAGATCTTGCATGAGTATCGAAAATGTTTGAGATATTATCTTCACTTGTTTATATAGAAAAAGCGTGAAAATTAAATATTGATTCGCAGAGTAGATGGCCCGAATGATACCTCAGGGGGAGGGGGATTGTGAGGGTTGGCTCACAGCTGACGTTCACGTACTGTACTGCCCACTAGGATTGTACGCGCGTGAGCGCCATGGATGGGCCACACCCCTCAGGGAATGTCAGGCGCAACCTCAACAGCCACTCGTACAAAAATAAAAGATAACTCCGCGCAGGCCTAAAAAGCGAAACTGTGGTCACACGGCCTTGGCTGCAACGACACAGCAACAATCATTAGGTAAATATTAAAAACGTACTCGCTAGAAGGGTATTTTCTTTACCACAGTTAGCTCAGATTAAATTTGAATGTATCGCTGAAATCTACGATTTCTCGAGCAACGAGCAGATATTAGAAACAGGTATCTAAAACAAAAACTCCACACGCCCGCCCCTATTGGGTCACTGCAGAGTTCCTTCTATGAGATCAAAGGGCCCTTTCCCACGTCCTCCACGAACCTGTCAAGCAGTCTCCCTTTCCTGCCCTTCCCGACACCTCTGCAACAGCTGGATATTCTCGCCAACCCCTCTTTCGACACGCATTAACATTAACGATATCTTGAGATACAACTGTCAATGAAGCATCAGACGCTTACCTTATGAATTTAATAACTAGAACAAACGATACATAACATTACGAAATGTATCCATAAAAGGAAGAATATAAAAAAAATAATAAAAAAGTCTTACTTCCTGACCAAAAGAACTTCATGGAATTGCCCAAGCTCTTTACCATCGCATACTTCTTGGGTTTACTTTTTACTTAGAGCGTTCCACGGGCGCAGGGCGCGCTCGCTGCCAGGGCGAAGTTGCACTGACCGAGGACAGGAACCTCCTGTTCTCCCGTCACTATTTTCTAGGCTCGGAAAAATAGGAACAGGAGAACACAGGGGCGCAGGGGCGCAAAATGACGCTTCGTCAACTCTCATGCACGTTGCAATCACACGCGAGGCACACATTTTCATCTAGTAATAAATACGTGCAAGCTGAAGTTAACAACGGTCTCTAAACTATCGTTCGTACGCCTGATTTGTAAATTCTCAAAATGTCGACTGGGAGGTCAAGCTGAATCTGAGGCACGCCGCCTTCACAATACGCAAAAGTACGTTGTTGGGAGGTGTTGAGGCTCCGAAATACTCGTAGGATAAGTTGGGAGAGCAATTAGTAGAAGCTGCAACGAAACATCGCCTCTTCGATCAGTAGTTTTTTTATCAGACAAGAGTGTTCTGGGAAGGAAACGACACACAATTGACAAAGATTGTTACTTGCAGAAAGAATAAGAGAGTATTAAAAAGATTGCCACAGTTACCTCTGCCCAGACGAAATCAAACGTTTCTTTACAAATTTCGTCGCTTTTACTTCATGTCACGACTGCATCCAGTGCCTGGCACACCCTGAATCGAACCTTGAAAGCGTCCAACACGTTTTTACTAAGCTTTCTGCACTTCGCCTCTGATGACAATGCTAGCCCGTGGCGTCTAACATAGAAACCGCAGTATTCTCGGAATTTTGACTATGTCACACATGTTTCGCGCGAGGAGCTGCCCACGTGATGATGCGATCTTTCGGCGACGCTCCGAAATAACAGGAAGCAGTTGACAATATACGTCAAGGAACTTTGTACGAAAGAAGTGAGTATATGGTCAACCGGGAAGAAATTCGGGCGGCTTTTTGAGCTCCGGAGTGCCAAGTTTGAAATGTACGATTTTTTCCTCTGAAACGCCTTCAAAGAACATCAAAAGTACGCTATTAGAAACGAGGCGCCAAATTTGAAGCAATTAGGTGGTCAATGTGCCAACGGGAGGTAGTGCACTTACATAAACTGCGCCAACAAATCTCGACCGCACGCGCACAAATGCCCCTCCCCGTGGAAAAAAAAAGAAACAAAAAAGTTAGTACCGCGGGTGCTAGAGTCCTTCCGCGTGCAAATCCGCGGCGGCGGCGGCGGCAGCCTTGACATAGCGGCGCGCGCGTCAGGCGTTGGGCGTTGCGGCGAGGCGCGCTGGGGCAGCCGCTGGACCTCCTTCGCCAAGGCCGCCCCACCAGGCGGTTGGTCAACCCCTCGCTACGCGACGCGACGCGCCCTGCTCGCATTCCCCTGGGCCAACGAACCACGGGGCGAGCGGGCGACACTGCCACGTCATTCAGTGATTCCGGGCGCGGGCGCTGCTAAGGTCATTAGTCTCATACGTGTAGTGCCTCGGCAGGTGGTGATGATCTGTCATCCCTGAATGGCGAGATCCGCCGCCGACTTACCGTCGGCTAGCGAGCTTTTCCCCAACCAGGTTTCTCCCACCACCGGGACAAGCTCTAAGCTGTCGATCGGTCTCCCGGCTTGTGTGGTAGAATAGAGCATGTTAGTGTAGGTGCGTGTAAGGTGTACGATAGGACAAAGAAATGGGAAAGAAAGATCGCGAGCGGTCTGTGGCCCGTTTGTTAGGGTACTGCTCCGGCATTCTCTTGGTATTGATCGGAGAAACCACGGAAAACTACCGATCAGAGTAGTCGGTTGCTTGACCACCAGACAGCGACAGAACTCGACACAGCTATCCAGCTAGTCTCGAAAATCCTACCATTGCCTGGACTCGAACTGAAGATCTCTCGGTCGACACAGTCACCCATCGCCAAAAGACAAGAATGTGGGGAATCGAAAACGGGAGGCGTGCGCGAAAAAAACATTTACACCTTGATCAGATTCATATCGTGACTTGCGTGAAGCTTACCAGTTTATCTTATGACCATGAGGATTGAACAACGTCGGCACAAAATAAAATCATTTCGACAATTATGCTAGGAATTACGATCATCAGGAAACAGTGTTCCACCCACAAATACTGGAGGCAAGATGTTACGACTGTCAAGAATAGCAACGATTTCCTGCAGTTGCCGAAAGCAGAGAATGCGAAAAAAAATTCTTACCGTTCAACATCAAAGAAATGAAAAACGAGATAGTTATTCGTTGCCAATCATATTAAAAATGAACCATTTATTGATTGTGTCTGTATTAATCATTATTTTCTTTTTTGTCTCCATAAAGCAGTCAGCAATACATTATTTTTCTCGAACTGAATACCAAAATTTTTAATCCGAGAATGTTTAACAGCCGTCTGCACAATAAAGATTTTCAATCCAAGAAGAGTACATTGATTCTTTTTCAGAAAATTTTGCATAGTGTTTTGTTGCATGTTTCCTGCACGAATCTGACTAGGGCGTTTCGGTAGTCACCTAGAAAATACTGATAATGAACATGTTTTTGCCAAATAATTTGCACTTCCAGGCAGCAAATTCTGTTGAGAGTTCACATGTATGATTTACAATTCTGATTTCAAGGTAAACAGTTCAAAGAATGTATTTTTTCCAACTCATATTTTTCTTTAATGCCCACGATAAATTGATTAAATATATCTCCAGCAGGAAAAACTAGCTACTAGTTCTTTTAAAATGATTTTTTCACGACCTTGCGTAAAATAGAACTTACCACAGAAGTCTACAACGAAGTGGATCTTTTCGTGTACACGTGCTGTTAACTACTTCACATCTATCTACAAGTTTACGAAGTGGTTCAACATTTTCGGTTTTCGATCTTTTAACATGACAAAAAAGTTTCATTTAATGTTATATGTCTCAAAGAGTGCAAAATTGGCATAACTTTTACATTATTGTTTCAAGTGTAAATATATCTTCGTACTTGAACTAAACTGTGGAACGGCCGTATCAAACTGCTTTTCAGGATAGAGGACCGTGTGCATGTGAATGTTCATGTATATTCCATTATTTATTAAAAAAACATAGAACACCAAGATTAAATCGCAGAGAATATCAGAGATTGTAAAAATTGTAAAAAGCATTCGAGATTTTGCTCGTTCCAACCAAGCCTGGTATACGGTAGAGATATCGTCAAGAGCTTTACCCCCCAAAAATGTCACCCAATAATAAAAAAATCATTACTTTGCGTTATTGTCAGTTCCCTTGATTTTTTGTTTTGTTTTGTTTTGTTTTGGTGGAAAGTGCGTCTGACCTTGCATGCGTTCACTGTTTTCATCTGTCTACCTCTCCGGTTATGGCCTCGCTCTCACGTGTCAACAGAGCACTCGGCTAAGCGAATGCTAAGTTACCCTGAGGAGGAGCCTGCCGACAGTTGTGCAAGTGACAACAAAAATGACATTTATTTAAGAAAATAAAATTAATTTAAGGTTATAAATTTGTCATGTAATGATAGATTTCGGTGTGAAACAGCAAGCATATAATATCATCCATTTCTAATTTTATGACATTGAAACTTGAGATGGATAAGAACTGCAATGAATTCTTGTACTATCTTGAGATCTATTTCACTAGAAAATAAAATATGAATTATTAAAGGAAACAGGAACACAAGAACTCGACAACGTCGTAATTCAATGATCTAAGCACAAAATTTGCATTCTAAGAGGTACTTGTGAGTTCGTACTTCCGAGTTAAGTGGTACTTCCGTCCGTGAGTGGTACTTCCGAGTTAAGTGAGACTTTTTCGCTTTCTGATTGTCCTAATTGAGTGGCCAAAAAATGCATTGCTTTGAAGCATTGGAAAAAAAAATTTATTCTCTTTGCTCTCCGAAAACTTAGTTTGTTATCCTTGAGGTCAATACAGAAATAGATCAACCTGAAATGAGGAGATCAATGCAGGAAAGAAATGCGAAAAGCGATGAAAAAAGGCGCAGAAATATGACTCATGAAAAAATATAAAATCCACATTTACTACGGTTGCTTTCTGAATATGAAAAATATTTATATCATTGTATTCGTCTCATCGAGTACTTTGCAATGGTAGAAAAATTTAAACATCAATTTAAAAAAACAATGTTGTAATATCTCGAAAATACAGAAGCTACGAACTTGAAAACGATATATGTTATTTCCCCAACCAGCTACAACTCAGCGCAAACCTCTTCCCAATGCTTCAACCGTTTTGAAGATATTTGCTATTACCAATGTAGATAGCACACACACACACACACACACACACACACATGTCTGAACGTCTGTTATGGGAGAGTTATGGAGGGGGAGAGTAGTAGCCGATTGTGAGTTGGACAGAATCAAACTTTTACACGAATTTTATCTTAAAACACGAGACGTGCATTTAAAATAATTACCACTTTCTAAAAATCACCCATTTTAATTTATTTTTTTCTTGACTGAAATCACCCACGCTTGTCAACACAGTAAGGAACTTGCGTAACATAAATTACAAAGCAACGGTTGAAACAGGTTTTTTAAGTTGAAATGCGTTGTTTTCTTTATGAAGGAACAAGTCTCATTTGTAGTACTCTTCAACAAATGAGTCATTTTTCACAAAAATAAATAAATAAAAAAATATAAAAAATTGAGGAAGTTGTGATAATTTGAAATGAAGTCATTATATCTAATTCACAAGACGGCGGAGGAGGAGCGCGAGGGCAATGTGTGGGGAGCAGGCAGAGCGCGCTGAGGGCGCTGGCGTGGGCGGTGCGGCGGCGCTGCCGAGCGCAAACAGAGCTATCAGCCAGCGCACGACTGCTGTGGAGGCGCCTCCATAAATCACAGCCCTGCGCCCCTCCAGAGCGGCACCGCCAGGCGATTCGGCTTCTCAACTTCGCTTTCGACGAAGCAAGGCGTGGAACGCACACACACCAGCACTTCTTTAACACGTAATTACGTCGAAATATTTGGCCACGAATAACTGACGAATATTCTTACTTCAGCAATATTAAAATAGACAAAGATTTCCCAAATTTCAGTACTAAGATTCTCGGTGGATCACATACTCAACAAATTATTATCTGGGCAAATATTTGCTCATCAGCAATTTGGAAATGCCACTTTTATGTCTACGAATGAAATAAACGAACTTTAACGAAAGAAAGAAAGAAAAAACGTAGTGGTATAACAACAGCACGTACTTTCTCGCACTTAGTGACGGTTACGTAATATTATAATACCACAAATCTGTCAAATTAACATCTCAATCGTCACTTGTAAATCTCTATACAAATCGTAGAATAGAAGTGGCGAAAAATTATTCTAATGAACTTAATATATCAACACAAACTCAGCAATTAAAACTGGGCTTCATAAAATTGTAACATCTCCCAACAATGAGAAGGAAGAAATTTCAAGCTACCGTGTCGCGTTGCCAATGTTGTTGGGTAATCTGATATCTCGCAAAATACTATCAAATGGAGCGCGGAAAATACGAACTTACAATTTTTAAAACTTTCAAAAATTACAATAAACGCTCATATTTTTTAAAGAAAATTGTACATGTGATTATACTAGAGAACTGATTTTTAGAACAATTCAGTTAACAAAAAATCCATATCATCAATGTCGTACTTTTGCAATGTCAATTTTTTGCTCGGAAATTGCGAAAATGCATTCAGTTTGCTAAACTGGTTCCAGAATCTTTTCTTCACGATCATGGCCTCACACAAAGGGAAAAAATACAGAAAAAATTGGACCCCTAAAATATCTGTTTAATACTGATTAAAAACTGCCTACGTTTGAAGTAAAATTACTAAAAAACTATTCATTTTTCGAAAAACTTAACGTGCCCTTATTTGAAGACGTTTTTTTGATGAACAGTTGTAAGAAGACGGTACGAAGACATCATTATAATAGATGGGGGGGGGTAAAGTTTGAACTTTTGCAATTTTCGAAAATTAAAGGAGTGCACTAAAAATGCGACCTATGCAGTTTCTTTATGCTGCATTTGCTCTATCAGGGGGTAAAAATTAAAAAAAAAATTGAAGCCATTTTTGAGAAGATTTTGAAAATGTTATTGAGACTCATGTAAATTAACCGAAAATTCAAAATTTGACGGTTTCAAACTCTAAGGGCCGCGACATCAGCCACATCGATAGGGGAACATCAATTTTGATGAAGAAAATCCTGCTTACGGTTTAGCCGCTAGAGTTGTTCACACACGGACTGACGCTTCGCCGTATAAAGGACCCGCAAAACTGACTGATTCTGTTTACACACCGGGTGAGAGGAAGAAATTCACTACATACAGGAAGAGGGCCCGGCAATCGTAGTTTTCTGTAAAACAATACAAAAACAAAGAAACAAAAAAAAAAGAAACATTTTCCCCTCCCCTAGCATCATCACATTACATTCTCCATTCCGCGTAAGCAGTGAGCGAGAATCTCACATACAGTAGGTACGTAGTATCGGAATATTTGGCGTTGGAAGCAAACGTGTTATATCAATCGGGAATTTGGTTTGAAATAGCAGCGTCGTCGCGTGCGCTGATCAGCCTCATCGAGTCGCCTTCGCCGGCGACGCCGCAGCACGCGATGCTGTACGGAGGGAACGCAGCGCCGGAACGCCCGCCTCTCCCCGCCCCGCCCCCCTCCGCGCCGCGGGCAGGCGGGCGGCCTTCGCGGCGGGCGCCCCGCCACGGACCCCGGGCGCCTCCGCGCTCGCGGGGATCGAGACGCGAATGAAGACTCACGGACAAACGCACACAGGGCATTACAAGCAGTCATTAATGGACGAGGTGCGGCGACGACATCTGGTCGTTTTGGGCGCACACTGAGCACCTTTGCCAGCGGTATTGTGAGCCACTTTGCTCAATTTTGACAGTAACGTTAACAGCTATCGGAAGTTAACGGCCTTTTCGGCGCTCTTAACGGCCGAGGTTCTTGTATCTCAAAGTTGCTTCAGACACCCCCAACACCTACAGTTTCTATATTTAACATTAAAAATGTAATAAGCAGTCGTGAATGGCATTCACCTGTTATCGGCAGTCTACACACCCGGTAAAGGGGTGCCGACCATGCCAACACACTCCAATCAAGACTTATTGCGAGATATTGATGCTCTGCTGTCAATAATTTACCAGGAATGTAGTTGACCATTGTTAAACAATTACCAGCTTTGTGATGTATTTCATACCGGCTAAATGTGACCGTCTTCCTTTCTGGAAAGAACTCACATGCGCAAAAGAGGAACGAGGATGCAGCGATTCCAGTGGGCTCTTCATCGGAAATCCGGTAAAACATCAAACCTCCAGCATAGGTGCGGCCGCAAGACCAGATTTTTTTGGCATTTCAGTGTACGGAAAAGGTGGCTTTTTTTTAAACTGCCGGACTGTCAATAACACTCACGCCTAAACTACACGTTTGATTCCCCGAATATTCCCCGATCGATCTGGTCCGACCTGCAGCCTTCCTTGCAAGATTCCTTAAAAATTTTGGGGGCAGTTGATTTACAGCCCCTGGGATATTTAAAAAAATTTCTCCAAAAGGCGCAGTGTAGAAGAAACATTGTAATACTGAGGGTGGGGGAGGAGGGCATTTTTCGACAGAAAACTCTTTTTGCTATCAATGATAACGAAAAAGTGGATATTTTGTGTTCGTTATACAGCTAATGACTTCCTCTTACACCTGATGCAGTCGGAATTCATGTTTTGTGTGGCCTTGACTCCAAAAACTATTTGACGGGAAAATGTCTCCGTGTGTCTGCCACCGCTAGCGCCTAAACTGTCCAGACTCCAAAACTGAAATTCCCCGTTCCATCTTGTCGAACTCAAGGCCTAGCGACTTAGAAACGGTTATTTTGAATGGTTGGCAAACATTTCTGAAAAACAGCTCCAAATATAAAATAAAATATTGTTAGAAATCAATGAAATACACTTATAAAATGGCTTAGATCATATTTTCACTGTTTACTCTGAATATCATAAAAATTGGAAAAGTTTGACATTTTGTTTGGACTAACTCATATTTTATTGCAGAGAGATATTTTTCTGGAAATAAAATTTTATTATTCACGATTAGTTGTTTTTTTTAATTAAGACCATTCACATTTTTTAAAATATCCATAACATCTATTACGCGCCAATAGATGAGAGTTGGGATAGGGACAGGGCTACAGCAAAAAACTGGCCGAGACAAAATAGATAAGGAAAGTGTAACATCACTGATTTTGTTGTGAAATATATTTTTATGGATTTGAAAAGGATCTCGATAATTTTCCCCGTACCCTAAATAACTTTCTGTGTCTTGAAAATGCAGTTGTTGTCATTAGTTACATATGTATATTCATATTTATTATCTACGAAATATTATGTTATTAACAAAATAAAATGAATAATGATATTTATTTTTTAATTTTATCAACTAATTTGTACGTACAATCTCTTACATCACAACGTGGTATTTTTTACTACAAATGTCTAATGAAGAGTTACTAGCTCCGGCAAGTTGTATTACTCGCGCAACTTTTCTTGAACGATGACCTTGCTTCCCCCTCTCTGGCACAATAAAAAGATGAAGGCAAAAGCTCGCAGCGACAACTGATGACAACATTCTAAGTACATCTTCACTGGCGCGAAATAGAAACAATTTTCTTTTGAAGACGAGAACTTCTATTCGTTATTTTCTCCAAAAATCGAAAGAAATGTCCGAAGCAGGTAAAGATCTATCACAGGAGATACTTCGAACACCTGAGAAAGTTAGAACGCAAATTATTGAGAACGTTGGGAAGGCATGACTGATTCTCCAGAGATTGGCATTGCTCCATAAAATCTAGTGGCCGATTTCGTAACTAATGCCCCCACTCTACACGCATTTCTTCAATCCAACGTTCAAGAAAAGTTGCGCGAGTAATAGTTTCAACCGCCGACTTAAGCTTCAAGTACAGCTTACGTTCGTTCTCAGCGCGTGACGTCGCCATTTAAATGTGTCACCCGTATTCTACGCACGAAACTATCTTCATGAGATGCATTTTGTTGATGGGGCTGCTTTCCCCTGAAGCTGCTTGTTTTGAGCAGACACACAGAGTGGATGAGTAAGACATCACTTACGGCACCGAAAACCCTCCAGAATAATTCTTTCCCATTAAAAATCATGAAGAATGTAATAGTTATTTGAGGAAATTTAGTGCAACGGGTTTTCCGTCGAAAATTTTCGTTTTGGAGAACACCGAGCTTTCTGGCCGCTTTGATGCGCGATTAAAAGGTTCCGCGCCTGTCGAGCACGTAATGCGTGGAGGGCGAGAGGAGGGGACGGGGGAGAAGTGTGGGCGCGGCGCTCGCCACTTGTTGTGGGAGGGGGGGACCTGCGCCTCCCCCTCCACCTTCCCCCTAGCAGAAACACGATCGCGCGCCTTTCCGGGCACGCAGAGTCCTTCCGGGTCTGCAGCGGCGCCTCGAGTCCGAATGCGTAAAAATGTTCCGCTGATGTAGAGGCTGCGACGGAATTGGATAATTACTACGAAAAAATGTTATACAAACAACACTGTGTACATCTCTGCCTGCGAAGAGAAGGCGCTGGTGTGTGTGTACACAGCAATGAGTGACGGTGGGGCGGACGGGTAAGTCGTGCTGGGTAAGGGCAAGGGCTGCAGTAAAATGCCCTACGAAAGGGATAGAGACAAACCCCTGGGCAACGCCAGCGCAAACGCCGGCTTCTCAGCGGCGGAAGTAGAAACAGGCGTCTGGAGACGAGTCGTGCCCGACAGAGACGGGCTTCCGGCCGCGGCGCCCGGGGCAGCGATTTCTCTCCACGTGGCAGCAGCCGCGGGGTACTGCTCGTTCGCCACGGTGCCACCAGGTAACCAGGTAACACGTCACCGGGTTATGGAGTGGTGGAAAGCTCGCGGAAAGTGTCCCGACTTGACGAGGTGTCGATGGGTGTGGGGTCGAGGGAAATGTAGTAGTGAAACGAAGTAAGTCATCGCCTGAAAACCCATGCTCGGCTGGCTGGCGGTTCGTGGCCGGTGGGGAGACGCGGTGCTAGGCACCGGTGCCATCACACTCGGAGCTTCCTCGCGAAGAAACGCATTTCGGCGCCGATCGCGGCGTCTCCCTGACGACCAGCAATCGAATGCATCACCTACCTTCCTCCTCACACACGACGGTTTTGGGGCTTGAGATCTCAAGACTAGATGGGGAAAAATTTTCATTACGACCTTCAGGAAATTTGCAATTTCACAACAAACCTTACGTGCACTTGCACAACGAATTAAGGCAGAAATTTCAATAGTACCAAACATGAAATAATCATTATAAATTTATCAATATTCCATTTTTAAAAACAAAGTAAGTTATAAAAGAAAATTCACAAAAACATATGTTAGAAATTTTATATAATATCGTATGCCAACTGGACCACGGCCTACCAGCCCGGAAAATGTACCTTAGAAATTTTAGTTCTGAATTATTGTATTTTTCAGAAATAACAGTCTACTTTCATTCTAAATGAGCATTCGTGATCATTCCTTCTGACTTTTTCATACTTTAAAAGAATGTTAATGGCTTTGTAATATATGTTTTGATTTTATTAACAGAAATGATGAACACAAAAGTTTTATTTTGAGATTAATAACCAGTTGTATTTCTACCCGGAGAAGTGACTCAGGGCATCGACTGATGTTATTGCTGCGCCTCTGACTTAATAAATGAGCCACGCACCGCGCGCGATCTTTCCTTTCCCTTCCTTGTCGTATCATCACTCCTTCCTTACACAACATACGCTTTTATGTAGTACACAACCACACATCCCGGGAGACCGATCTGGAGCTCAGAGCTTGTCTCGGCTGGGGCGGTGAGCCGCTAGTGGGAGATACCTGGTCAGGGAAAACCCCGTTAGCCGAGAGTGGGTCGGCGCCGGATCTCGTCATCCAGATGACGAAAACCATCACCACCCCCAGCGGTAAAAAGCATCACTACACTTACAGGACTAATGACCTTAGGAGTTGACCCGCCCGGAATCACTAATCAAAAAAACCAATGCATTTTCCATTCCCTCCTTCCGCAACTTTCATTCTTAATACATTTACTGCTAGGTGACCGAGATGGTTTAGCGAGACAGTTCGTTCCCTCTCTCTCTCTCGTTCTCTCTCTTTCTTCCTCTCTCTCTCCCCCCCCTCTCTCTCTCTCTCTCTCTCTCTCTCTCTCCTTCACCCCGTTCCTATAACCAAGAAATATTTTTTAAGGGCGGGAGCAGAGGATCGCCCAGCAACGTCCGCTGTCGCCCACCAGGAAGAGGCGCGCTCGCCTGAAAGGTCCGCCGCGCCGCGCCATGGCGTGGCGGGCGGGGCGGGGCGGGGCGGGAGCGAGGAAGGGGCGGGGAAGGACCGGTCTCGCGCCCGAGCCGCCCGCGGCGCCGCGAAAGGCGGAGGCGGAGGCGGCGGCGGGCGGTGAAAGTAAAAGTGGGCCTCCCGCCGCGGGAGGCGCGGCCCGGCCGCGGAGGCTCCGCGCGAGCGACACGTGAGGGCGAGGGCGAGGGCGAAGGCGAAGGGCCGCCTCCGGGCTCGCTCCTCGACGCTGGGACCCCGCCAAGGCTTGGTGCGAACAGGCGCTTCGCTGGAGCTTGGGCCCACTCTGGTCAAAACGTCTGATTTACGAGAATTTTAATCATTTAATTGCAACGAAAAAAAGAGGCGCACAACTAATATTCATTAAAAAAATAATTTACGATCCATACTTTTCACATCTCGCATCAACACAACCTAATTTCCCCAATTCTCAAAAATGATCAGATCCTGAGAATTCGGAAATGAAATGAATAATCGGAACATCATAACGGCACCTCTGATTAACTTGAGAAAGGAAAATTCTCGAAATTAGAGAAAGATTATAAAACATTACTTAAAAGCAAGTTAATATTTAAGTCTGCATCAATACCACGCTGAATATGAGGAAGCGAAATGTAGAAAAGAAAGTGTCGCTTATATTACGCAAATTTTCAGTAGCTTGGTTTCTTTAGTTCACATAGTTTTCTTCAGGAAGTTAACTTTTCTTCGTACAGGTTTCAAGAGAACTCGCATGCCCATCCATTATGATTCTTAGGCCTATTTCAAATCTTCAAAAACCAATGGCCAATCAGTGTATATTTTATGTCAAGCAGAATAAACCTGTTAGGAAACTCATACAATCACTTTCCCATTTATACATACAACTGCTTTAGGAATAGAAGTTTCTGCAAACCAAAATTGAAAAATACGTTTCTTAAAAATCATTGAATACAACAAGACAATGAAGATCAAGAGATAATCGAATAAGAACATAAGTTAGATATAAATTCCGTGGGAGCAGCAGAAATATTGTGGTAATCCGTAATGATTATTAATTACGGATAACCACAAAGTATTACTTTGTGGTTGATACCTCCTTCATGCTTAATTAATAAAGTAAGATACATTAAAAACACAATGGACCTTACTAAGAAGCGGAATATGGAGTTGTCAATACAATTGTTACAAAATTATAGAATCATTTACGCGAAATAATTATTTGTTTTATTCCTCGCAATCACACATCATTTTGTCGTGCAAAATGCGTTTCTCTAAATATCAGTCTCAATCACTTAACTTTTACCAATCAAGTGAGGAAACAGTTTATAAACAATTAGTAAAAAATCAGAATCACTGTGTAGAATTGCATCACGTATCATCGACATGTGTAAATATTCCGTAGTGTGTGTAGTATGTACACTTAACTTCGTACAAGTTTAGCACCTATTAAACACGGATAGAATTGCGGCAGTCAATGCACCCACCTGATCCTCGTCAATACAACGTCTGCTAAACGCCCGTGGAGCGCAATATGATACGCATTTAGGAATCCCTTGCTTGCTGAACAGGCAACTGCAACGCCTCTTCGCGTGGCGTTCTATTTCTCTGATATCTCTCATTCGCCGCGTCTATATCCTTGATCACAAATCACTCGACTGCGGGAACACGTGACATCGCGAAGACGCAATTCGACAGACGCACGTTTTGCCACTCCGCGCTTGGCAGAAAATACAATCGATTTTGCATACACGTTCGTGTAATAAAACATACTGACGCGAAACTATAGACAAGATGCATTACGTTGTACTAATATTAGTTCTTTATTCCGTGAACTTAGTTGTTATAATTGTTATTTGATGTTTATGAATGGTTTCGGAGAAACAATCTTTTGAAGTGCTTTGAATTCAGTCACTTTCCCTTTCCAGGCTACTAAAAAATATTCTGAATGCTTATGTTTTCTAAAAATGCTGATGAAAGCATTTTAGGTGTCTTGTATGAAATGTAATTTGTAATATATTGCGTTAGTAATGATCAAAACTAGTTGATATAAATGATAATGAAAGCGGCCGATATCGCGAAGGCACTGCTCATTTCTCTGCTTATAGTGGGTGCGTGGGTGTGTGGGGGGAGTGGTTACCGTTGACGTGCAGCTGGTGCTGCCTCCAGAGGTGCTGGTACTGCGACCAGCGCGCCTGCGGGCCGTGGTGCTGCGACTCGTCCGCCGCCACCAGCGTCTGCAGCTGGTGCAGCTGGTGCTGGCTGAGGTGGTGGGCCGGGGCCACGTGGTGGTGGTGGTGCAGCGGCAGCGCGGGCGGCGGCGCGGGCACCGCCAGCGGCGCTCCCGTCCCGTGGAAGTCCATCTCGGCGTGCGCGGCGCGCGCGGGCGGGAACGCGTCCACTTTGTCAGCTTCCACAGTCCACACGCCGGGAGAGGACTTCATCCACACACACACACACAGCGACGACGATGGATTTTGGTCCCTCGTATCACACAGTTCCGCGCAGCGCGAACGACAGGACGGAGCGTTGGGGGATTTCAAGAGCACGCGGAGCTAGGAGCCGTGTTCATGGTGCGGGGGCGGAAGGAGGGCACACGCGGGGTGCGCGACGGAGGAGCGGAAGCGCCGTCTGCACTGCGCCCATTCAAACGCGCGCCGGGCGCCGCACCGCCTCTCGCACAGGCGCACGCACGGCCACCCGCCCCGACCCGCCACGGCACGGCACGGCACTCAGCGCAGCGCAGCACAGAACAGCACAGCACAGCACGCACGGCCTCTGTCGCCAGCGCGGCCCCGCACCAACTGGCACCGCGCCGCGCCTGCCCCGGCCTCGCCACGCCGCGCCGCGCCACGCGCCCCCCACCACCGCGCCGCCGCCGCCGCCGCCGCCGCCTCCTCCGCAGCCGACGCGGTTAACAGGTCTCTAGGTAACCAGCGGCGCGGCCTCTTATCTTCCGCGAGTACCGGCTTCGCTCCTCGCTCACGCTCACTCTCGCCACGCTATGCCTTCGCTTGCACAACAAACAACAACGCTTTTCATACCCGTTCGCGCTGTCATCTTTCAGCGACTTTCGTGACAATTTTTCGCCCTCTTCAGTAATTCACTCTCCATCGTCTGCGAATGCAGCAGCTAGCTGACAGCCACAACGTGTGTATATGGCGCGGCTCGCAAACGCGCTACCTTTGAGGGCTTACAAGCAGACAGGCGGGAAGGCAGGCAGGCAGGCAGGCAGGCAGGCGGACAGGCAGGCAATCGCAGAGGGCGCTGGTGGCGCGGCGGGCGGCCGCTGGGCGAAGCGCCCATAGCCCGGAAGCGCATTTCTCCGAGCCGCTCGTGGGATTTTCACTGCGCCAGTTTCTCCGCGCTCGGAACTCCCGCGCCCACACATCAGATCCATCGGCATCAGCGAAATCCATCGCCCAATTGCCATCGAGGAAGTGCTGCTTTCCTCAGACTTGGTGCTCGGATTGCAAAACGAGACTAGAGCACTGTTGCAATCGCACCGACACGCACGAGCCTTCATTCACTCTTCCCCCCACCGTAAAATACCAAATTAATTAAATTCAACGTTATTTCAATTCACAAAGCACGTTCATGTTCGTTATATTTCATAAAATCACGATCAGTGAGGTGACACATTAAACAAATATTATGTGCTTACTAAATACTGATGCCAAAATAGGAAACACATTAAAGGAACTCTGAATTATGAAAGGCATTTTTCACACGTTTTACAAATGACAAACGGCATCATGAGAGAAATAAAAGCAACCAAATACATGACCTATAAAAGTTGCAATATTTAACTAGAGGCACCACACCAGCACATGCTTTCTCGCATTTTAAAAAAAGGGTTACGTAATATCATAATATTGCAATTTATGCCCCACGAACACTTCGGCTATAACTTGAAAAAATCTAATTCATGTGAAGAGCCTCTGGTGCGTATCTACATTTATTTCCATAGTTCGTAATAACAGTAGTCATTTCTGACTTTTACACATTAGCACATTATACAGAAAACTAAGATTTATTTCACACAAGCTTGCTTTGATTACACCGAACAGCCTTCCAATTTTTTAATACCATTATCAACGATCAAACCTTTTGAAAGTGAAAGTGGTGTGTTCCTTATAAATACGAAAACCCTCTTATCTTCACTAAATCTATTTCCTTTTTATAAGAATATTATCTACATCATTACAAGTCAATTTTCCAATTCCTTTAATGCACGCGTAACATAAAGAAACATCAGAATTGTTATTACACTATGCATTACGAATACTTTCTAGCATATATGTAATACAGTAATTTAACACTTGAGCATCGTCTCACTGTGGGCAGTGTGTGAAATATATTCAGACAATACGTAACTCCGGTATCACTGCGTAATGTCTATCTTAAAAACATAACTTGTATTACATATCCCTCTTCTGTATTAAGATTAAAACAATAAAGCATCCTTATTGTTCCATCCATGACGACCAACATTTTCAGCCGTCGTATCGTTGCTATTATATGAGCACAAATTCGACAATCCCAAACTCCTTACCATTCAATACCAATCCCATTCCTCCTTACTAGACACCAACACACTTGCGGGCTCATCTGATTTGTGTTCAGCAGAACGCGAGGCCCTCCGCGACAACACATACATGAGAGACAAGAGACAAACAGCCATATCCAAAGCGGGTCTCAAACCCACGACCTTTCGGATCGAAGTGCAGAGTCGTTACACGGTCTTAGTGACTTTGGCCATTCTGGTCGTCTCTTTGCTATACAGGAGGAAATAAATTTAAAAAATTGTAGCAATTTTTGAGAAAATAATTATTTAAAAAATGCATGTTTAACAGAAGATTACTCATAATTTAGACATATTAAACATGGCATTTGCGAATCTGGTTTTGATGAACAGATTTCATTAAGGAAAGAATACTTCATTTCTGTTGTATGAAGACGCAGAAAATATTTTGAAAATTCGAGAAATTAGAGAGTTTATCCAAAATGCGATCTATACCATTTCGTTAGGTGTCTTTTGATCTACTAGAGGAACATATATAAAGAAAAACATTGGAGCCATTTTAGAAAAATAAAAAAATGCATATGTTGACGATTCATACGACATACTTCGCAAAATTAAAATATCCATTCAAATTCAAGGGACAGTGACATCAGTCAGATCGATAATGAAGTATCAATATTTGTGAAAAGCTTACTTACGTTTTAGCGGGTAACCTTGTGAACAGTCAACACTTTTCCCGTAATTCAATTTTTCGTTATCAAGAACTTACCAAACGTGAATTCTGACTCCAAATCGGTTTAAAGGAAGTAATTTACTACCAATATGAACAAATTTTATCCGCTTTCTTATCTAAGGACTGGCAACGAGAATTTTTCTGTAAAAAGAAAAGCCGTTTTCCCAACATCTTTACCATACTTTCTCTATACTGCGCAATAAGCAATATGCGAGAAAGCAAAAGGACATTATGAGAGACATTTCATTGCGCAATTGTATTTCTGTAGTGATATTATTATCATCACAGAACAGCCCGAGTACATACTACACTAAGCTTCAAACAGGAGAGTAACATACACATTAAACTCTACAAATCGGTATGTATTAATAATGCTGAATAATTGCCAACTGTAATCTCCTTCTGACGGAATCTGCTCTTCTTCCGACTTGAGATTGGAGCCTACGCAATGGAACCTTCCGGCGAGAGCCGAGGCAGTGGCGGTGGCCGGTGTCTGCGCGGGCTCATTCAGTGCACTTGGGCGCGCCTAGAAATAAGCCGACTAGGACGGCAGTGGGCGGCGCGGGGTGAGGCGGGGCGGGTGGGGCGCCGTCCCCCCTCCTTGCCACACCGACAAGGTCGCACGCGCGGGAAGAGCGGGGACGCCAGCGCACAGGTGCTCTTCTTGGCACGCGCAAACCCCGGCCGAGACATCGCCGCGCCGCGCCGGTAGCAACAGCTCCTGTCACTGCCTCCGCCGCCACAGCAACGCCACACACTCGTACGGCAATGGCATTTCTCACATCTTGCTCCGAGATACGCTCGCGCTTCTAATATTCGTGACATAACTATAACTCAATGTTCATTCATTGAAAAGCATTACTTTACCGTACGCGTAACGTAAAGAAGTCATGACTATAAAAAAATAACTAGTGGTTCTACAGAATGGCACAGACATTCCTGCATTATTTTCTTATTTACTTTGGCCTCGGCTTGCCACATACTCTTGTCAGTTGACACCTATTGCCACCCAAAGTACTTTAAAAAATCTTCATTTTTCGGTATCCTATAAATAGAAAGGAAGTGTTATTTTATGAATACTAAAGAACAGTAATACCTAGTACTAAATTGCAATTTTCTTTGAAAAAATTGCGACGGTTTTGAAGAAAATGGCGCTTAGGAGTAACTGTAAATTTGAATTTTGAAGCTCTTTTTCACAGAATTTTTTGAGTTTTTAAAATCTTTATTTGAAGTCACTTGAAGTACTTTAACTCGCAAATACAACAGTGTTTACAAATTGGTGGAAATGTGCATATTAACGGCGAGAGAGATCTTTGAAAAATTACATTTCTGTAATTTTTGAAAAAAGCAAACAAAAGAATAGAGCGATATGACGTTTATGACACCCTTAGAGTACATTTAGCACTATTACTACCAACAGTTTAAACAAAATTTTGAGCCGTTATTGAGAAAATCTTCTTTAAGTGTTTTTTAAAAAAATTACACATACTACGTAATATTGCCAGAAAACTACTAATTTTTTTAACGTGCATGACCTTAATGAATGAACTCATTATGAAAAACAAACTTTATTTGAAGGAAAAATGTCTATCTTCAAATTTGTAGGAGGACGTCTGAAAAATTTAGAAATTTTCGAATATTTCAGAATTAATCTGAACCTGAGTATACGGTAAAGTAAAAAAAATCAGCTCCAAGAGGTCACGTTATTCGTAAAAATTAGCAATATGGCGTACATATGTAAATCGTCGAAACTTGGAAACTCAATTTTTCTGCCTTTAATTTGCTAGTCTTTCAAGAGATATCAAATTGCAATACACATAACAACTCTGCGACTACGCAATTTGAAATTCTGAGAATTATTTTTCACTTTGGGGAGATTTTATAGGTATTTGCAGTAAAAGAATTGGTTTTCGTACCTAATATTCTACGATTTGTAATGAGTTTCACAGGTGATTGTGATGTGCAAATATACACACAAATTGGGGTATTATAATATTACGTAACCGTTGCTACGTGGAAGAGAGGACGTGTTGTCGCACTGTTAGTTTTTCTTTGAACTGTCGTTACACAAGTTTTCTATTAATTCATCATTTTTATGTTAATAGTGTTATAGAAAAGTTAACTTTGAAATGTAACATAAATAGGAAGAAAAAAGTGTTAATGCTATTAAATGTATTGAACAATTATTTTTGTGCGATTCTGAAACGGCGTCATATTTGTAGTTCTTGAAAAATTGAAAATTTAAATTCAAAAAGGCGCTGATGTGAAGCGATTCGGAGCTATTCACTCTATCTGCATAAAAATATTAAAGATAAATATTTGAACCGGCTTTGAGATCATTTTTGTAAACATACCGTATTTGCTGGAATTTGTATCGATTATATTCAAAATTACGCAAAACCAATCATATTTTGAAACAATTGTTCGTGGATTTATCGTGATACAATTTTGAAAAACAAACTTTGTCAAGAAATAGTTTAAATTAATATTGGAGTGTGAAGAGGCAAACATTTTTGCAACGTTTGCAATTATTCAAATTTCAGAGGTCTTAATGAAAAGCAGGCCCGTTTAAAATTGATACATGTACTGTTCTGTATTCTAACAAACATGTGAAAGAACATTTGGAGCTATTTTTAGAAAGAAAACTGAAAATTCGTTCAGATCTTAACGTAAGTACTCCGATATTAAATAATCCGTTTCACAGTTGCAGAGCTTGGGGAACATCAGTTTTGGAGAAACTAGTGTGAAATATTAGTATGAAAATAGTATGATGTGTTATCTCCAAGTTAGCAACGCCGATCTTGATGAATGCACAGCATCTACCATGATGCAACCCGCAAAGCACTCTTGTTCCACGGGCAGCCAACCAGGCTCACGCAGGAGTAGATTCCTTCATGGCCCAAAGCTGCCTATGATTCATCTAGAGAAACCAACACAGCTAATTGTTAATATTATTTTCAGATAACTTCCACAAATCTGAAAAATTCTAATATCCTGTTACGAACTATCCAACATATCGTAATATCCGTAATCCTAATATCGTAATATTGTAATCGGATTTGGAAAAAAAATGTTATTATTGTTGTTCCGTTCTTGGCAATTAGGTTTTGGTTTTGGTGGCAGTTTTTCTGGGGGTCTTAGGCAACTTTGGGTCGTGAAGGAATGTACTCCTACGTGAACCTGGTTTGCTGCCCGAGAAGCAAGACTGCTTCGCAGGTTGCGTCGTGTCAGGCGCTGCACATTCTTCTGGATCGGGCACGTTCTCGTAAAGCGGCACACCGCTAGACGGCTTTCCACGACGCTTCTGGTTTATGAGATTCCTTCACTTGAGAAGAGTGTTACCGCAGGATTCTCCACTAATGGTTTTCCATATACTCTATAAGAAGAACGCCCTGAGAATCCTCATGAAATGGTGGCCATGAGTTTGGCAGCAGAAGGTTGAGCCTGAAACGTTTTGGTTTTGAGTTGGAGAACACTTATGCTTACATTAATACTTGTTTTCTTTCAGGGACCTCAAAATTTCCCCATGCTTTACTCGAGTTCGTTCAGATCGATTGGAGAATATTACTTTGGGAGAAAACTGCCTGAACGACTTAGGCGCTAACGTTGACCGCAGACGGACACATAAATAATTCCAGAGAAACCACCAAACCTACGGACCAAATACCGCCGGCCTGACAGACACTGCCGTCAATGGATATTTTGGTACCAAGGCCAAAACATGGATTCTGATTACACAACGTTTTAGAAGAAGTAATTTACTATACGTAGGAACCAGATTTATCCAATTTTGCGTTGCCAGAGGCTGGCAATAAGTTTTCCGAAGAAAAATCGCCGATTTCGAATAATCCCACATTTACATTACTTTCTCTTCTTACTAAGTAAGACTAATCACCAAATATGTTTGGGTAGAAAGTTCAAATATTTTTCTAAACGAAACGACCCTTGTGTGTTTTAAATGAAATGTCGTGCATCAATATATATCCTCAGGTATTCAGTACACTTTCCATATCGGGTGAAAATATACCTATATAAAAGACCTCCGAAGTCGACAAAATTTGGAGAATAGATACATGACATTTACAAGACCAAAACTTGAAACCCATTACGACCAAAGAT
The DNA here is from genome assembly GCA_038098605.1 of Gryllus longicercus. Taxonomy (NCBI): domain Eukaryota; kingdom Metazoa; phylum Arthropoda; class Insecta; order Orthoptera; family Gryllidae; genus Gryllus; species Gryllus longicercus. Next base: position 3,316,925 of record JAZDUA010000086.1, read on the forward strand.
AATTTTCAACTATCGTGTAAAGACAAAGTAATTTCTTACATTTTTTGAAGGGTAGCCTCATTTTTTGAAAAAAATACCATCTTCCTATCCAACAGGTCTATGAACAGTCACAATTCCTGCTGTAAGCAGACTGAATAATTAGGTATGACAAAATAACGAACAATTCATTTCTTACACTACACCTACAATTGTGTTTTAACTTCGTAACCACTGTGTAATCGCAAGCATATATCAGATAAACATGCGTCAGTCGGGTGGCCTTTGGCCCAAAACATTTGGTCAGCCTATATCAGACATGTCGGGAGCCAAGTTGGGAGCTTAGAGCTCATCCCGGGTGGGGAAGTGTCTCGTTGGTGGAGAAAAGTGGGGATGGAATCCCCCAAAGCGCCCTAGTGGCCGACACCGGAATTCACTTCCACGGGAGAGGAAAAACGCCACCTCTCGGACACGTCTCGCAGAACTAATGTCCAAACATGCTGAAGCGCCCGGAAACGCTAAATACTCACACACGCACTTTAATCATCACCAAAACAACACAAACGGCTCCAAATGTTTTCTTTAAATTGTATCTCAAATAGAACAAAATTCGCTTATTAATATGACAACGGTTTGATTTTCATTCAAACCTCTGGAGTTTCGAATATTGAGAAAGTTTAAATGGTTTCAGAACCTCCCCTACACTCAAAATATTGAAGATAGAGATTTGTTTCTTAATGCAATCTTTTCGTCAAAAATAGAACTTAAAATTATTTCAGTCATTCTCTTATGAACATCTTAGTAGTCCTCCTTGGCCTCGTTGACCTCAGTTGGCTCGTCTATCAACCATTTCTTGCAGTATTCCAGATCGGCCTTTTGCTACGAAAATCTCTAAACTGTTATCATTTTTCTTTATGATAAATAAATAAAGATATTGTCTGGTATCAATACTTAGCAAATGATGAGCTTTTGATTTTAATATTGATGAATTTAGGGGTTACTCCCCTAACGATGCATTGTGTGATGAACCATATATGTAAGTTCGCCAGACCAAATTTCAGGGATGTCTTGTAAAAGTCGGAGACCAACGAGGCTTGACTAGCCGACATCATTAATTGGATCGCTGGTGAGGTAGATACGTTTTTATTATGATAAATAAATAAAGATATTGTCTGGTATCAATATACCAGACAATATCTTTATTTATTTATCATAATAAAAAGGTACCTACCTCACCAGCGATCCAATTAATGATGTCGGCTAGTCTGGTATCAATAAGTATTGATACCAGACAATATCTTTATTTATTTATCATAATAAAAAGGTATCTACCTCACCAGCGATCCAATTAACATTTTTCTTTACTTAATTACTTCTCAAAATAAATTCAATCATCTCGCGATCTACTGTTCGCATCTACTCAAAACAAGTCTGACTTTTATCATAAACTTTAAAACGCTTTTTTCTGCGCGCGGACGAAGCATCCTACCTTTAGCTTTCTCTTGCAACATTCGCACTGTCAACTCCCGTCCCTTCGCGTTTCTTCTTTTTAATTGTTTTACACGTCATTCCGATGCTATTTTATCTGCAACTCTGATACATATTTGAGTTCACTCGTCTACAAAACAATGTATTATTAAAAATATTTTGATTAAATAATTTTCTAATATGAAAAATATATTATCCACATGGATTTATTTTGCATTTTCCGTAATGTCAAGTCTTGAATGTCTCACTTTCGCGTATATTTCCTGGTATTTATTTATCCTTACAATGGTACTCCGTCGATATATTTTAATTATATTTTCAAAATATTTCGCGTGGTATTTTGACGCCTCTCAATGTCTTACGTAACTCTTATGTAACTAATGATTTGAGAAACTGTGTGCCATTATAAGGCTACTAGCTTGTTATTGCTTGCAAACCATTAAAACGAACAAATTTACACAAAGACAGAGGTTTAAAAAGAGACGCAAATTTGAAGTGTAATGAACTATTAAATAATTTTTCGAGCTTTAGAAACAGTGAAACGAACAATGCCCCAGAGCTTCACTGTCCAACTTCCAGGTAAGTCAATTGTTCGACTAAAGAACGCATTCTCTGTATTCTCGACAGCGTGAGTGGTTTGCTGATATTCTTCGCGAAGACGGCAGCATCGGTGACTGGCAGCTTTTCAAAGAGCAGGAAAACAGTCTAACATCGAGGACTCAACGCCACGTGAAGAAATCGTAGAAATGATCTACGACGTGACAGCGAACAGTACGTGTCCAGCTGGAACAAATCGTTCTGAATCGTGAACTGAATGTCAAGAACGGCTACTAATCTTTCCGGTCTCACCAAGCACTCCAATGCGAAGAATGCATATCGAACTATCAGTAATTATAGAGTACTACAATAAAATGCATTAAATCTAGTCATGGACAGAACGATAATGGTTTGAATAAAAAATAATGAATATGATTTCATTCGCAACGATATTAATACTAAACGACGCGTTTCAAGGTTCTCTTATCTGTTTTGCAGCATAATATTAAGTTTAACAGAAATAATAATAATTATTATTATTATGTCCATAAGCGACACTACAAATGTTTTCGTTTTCAAACAACAACATAAAATCTCACTTAATGTTAAACGATAAATTACAGTAAATTACACAAATAACCCAGTAAACACAATTCGACTGGTTTCTCACTTCAGTGTAAAATGTTTTTTTCTAAAGAAATATATTCATTTCTGTTCATCAAACACATGTCGAAACAGCAGGAGCTGACAGCTAGTCGCGAAGGAAAATCCCTCTAAGAGGTGTAGGTCGGTGCCGGATATCACCATTCAGAACAGCGGAAGAGATCACTGCTATCAGGATGAAACATTAACACGTTCTAAAGATCATACCAGTTCTCGTGCCTTCACACAATCAATCAATCAATAATCTTAACAGTCGGCACGTGTAAACTTCCGTCTTGAAAGATATATGAACTCGTAGAATTGAGGAATTCCACAAGTTTTATAAAAGAGAAAGTTGTCTACATCTTTACCGCAGGTTGGATCAGCTTATTTCACCTTTCAAAACTAGATATATAATGTAAACCGAATAGTTTGTACATGATATAATAATATTGAGATTCGTTGAATTGGTTTAGAGTAAACCATATACGTTGGCGGTTTACTCACTTTGTAAATTACGAATCACTTGTGCGTGTAACGCAAGTTCCTTGTGGGTCATTTCTATTCCCTTCTCCCCGCCCAATCTCTGTATTGTCCTCATCGGTTAATCGAGGCAGCGTGTCTGCCCACGGACATGCACCCAGAGGAGATGCCCCGAGACGCGCGGGCGGGCCGGAGTGGGGCGGGCCCCCAGGGAGAACGGGTCCGCCGCTCTTTTATTACTCAGGGCGGCCTTTTCTGCACTCCGCATTAATAAATTGAGAAACTTTACTGCCCTCGACACAGGACATGGATATCCACTCCTGCCACATTACCCCCAATAGAAGGAAAGAGTTTGCTTAAGAGTCATTCCGCGTCAAATCGCACACTTATTGAACATTACTATTTTTTAGCGACGTGAAACTTTTTTCGAAGTTTATGTTGAAAATAAGTGCCGGGTATTTTTTTCTTCTTTTTTCTCTAAACCAACTCCTTTCGGAAATATTAACAATTATTAACAGACAGCCGTTCATCGATTTTTCGGTATCAAGGACCCACAAAACGTTGGTTAGAGGAAGAACTTTCTTACATATAGGAACAGGATGTATCAACTCTATCGTTACCAGGGCCCGGCCAGGGCTCTATACATCGTCTGCAAGAATGTGAGAGTGCGAGCAACAATGTCTCCCGATTTACCGCTGCGCGCGCATTTGCTTCGCGGTGCCGTGAGCGTGTCGTCCAACTCTGAATTGGTCAGCATTGTTCTTTTTTGTGATGAGGCCCAGAAGACAAAGGACGGCGTCTGTCGCGGCAGAATTAGCCTTTATAGGCTTCCGGCTGTGGTCGACCCTCACGCCACGCGCCGGACGAAGCATAGGAAACGGAAATGGTTGCAAAGAAACATCTGGATAGGTTTTGTACGCGATTATTAAATGATCACGTACGTCACAGTTGCGTTTTTCCTTGTCTAAATGAGAATTTGAACCTGAATTAGCTACAACCTAAGTTTTTCCCCCTTTGTCAGATCGATAGCGAATTTTTCTCGAGATATATGACCATTTCCGAATAAACATTTCTGGAGCGCAGCCCTTTTGAAAAGCAGAAAGGCGCCCGTCGCCCTCCTGATTTCTACTTTCTCGTCCTTACTTAGATACTTCGTAAGAAGAGAAAGTTATGTAATCGTGCGCCAGAAAACTGCGAATTTTCGGAAGAAAAGCTCTTATTACCGGGCCCTGGTAACGAAAAAAAGGATAAATCCTGTGGCTAAATTTAGAAAAACGTCCTCTGACACAAGGTGTCGCTGGAGTCAATGTTTTGTAGGTTCTCGTTACCGAAAAATCGTTCGACGACAAACTGTCTTTCTGTCTGCCGTCTGTGGTCTTTGGGAGTTTCAAACGTGTATAATTTGATTTTGTAAGGTACTTAACATGAAACCTCAAAATCATTGCCAACATTTTCTCAAAAATGGCATCAAATTTTTGACCAACCTTTGTCTTTGGATAGCGTAAAGGACGTACATATTGTAAATAGTAGCAGTAGTATATATAATAGTCATATAGAAGTAAGAATTTACACTAAGCCAGACGGCAACTGAAATGTATAAATGTATATATGTATGTTTAAATGTTTATATATTAGATTAAGAAATAAATATTTGTGTTAAAAGAGAATGGTGCAGGTTTCATGTTTGTTGAAATTCCAGATGTTTTGAAAATTGCAAAAGTGCAATTTTTTAATGTCTTCCGTCAACTATAACATTAAAGATAAAGATTTTTTTCTAAATGAAATCTGTTTCTTAAAGACAGAGCTTTAAATAAGTTCATGTTTAATTTTTTGAAAATGTGAGTAGTTTTCATGTAATTTGGTGCGGTAAGTAATCAAAAGGTTCTTATTTTAGCCGCTTCAACGTTTGGCAGTAAAAGATCGTTCAACTGTATCGATTTCGGGACTTTCCACGTTCCTGATCATCCGTTCTACTGAATAGAGATACAAAGAAGTGCATAACTTCGAAAACTCTAATAACAATAAGGGTCTGTTTCGCAAATTACGCCTCAAATATACGGCCCTCGTGAAAATAGTTTCCAGGTCCTAGCACCCATCGATCTTCTCAGTTACTTATGACCGACGTGTTTCAAAATCGATTATGTGCCTTATGGGCTCCTGATTAGATCAATATTTTTAAATAAAAATACACATTTTTGTCTTTAATACGTTTTATATAAATCCATGAAATGTACTACTGTCCAACAATGTACATTATTTTGAGATGATTTTTATTTTAATTCTCGACTGTCGTACGCTGGTGATATTTTCTTCAAATCTCTACTTGAGATCTCAGATTTCTTGAAAAGAGTTTATGGTTAGTACTTTGCAGCATCCAGAAATACTTCTCAGGGTTCACCTGTTCACCTGTTTCAGTTATTCTCAGTGAACACTCAAGTAGAGAGAGGACATATTAGGGCGGGGCAACGTGGAGTGGGACGGTGAGGGGCGGGGCGGCGTAGAGCAGGGCGTGGGGGCAGAAGGCGAAGCTGCGTGGAGCGGTGCGACGTCGGGCGGGGCGACGTGGGGCAGGGCGGAACGGGGAGGGGCGAGCCGGTGCGGGGCAGGGAGAGGCGGCGCTGGGATGCGTGGGAAGGGGCGACAAGGGGCGGGGCGGCGGGGAGCAGGGCGTGGGGTGTAGGGCGTAGCTGCGTGGAGCGGTGCGACGTCGAGCGGGACGGCCTGGGGCGGGAGGCGTGGGGCGGGGCGGAGCGGGGAGATGCGTACCGGGGCGGGGCGGTGTGTGTGTGTGTGTGGGGGGGAGGTGCAGATGACGGCTCGCCAGAGCGCACGCGGCGGTAACCAAAGTCCACTCCCCGCGCGGACACCTGAGCCTCGCGGTTCATTCGGGCGACAGAAGCTCCGGCGCGACACCAGGAATGCGCCCGCGCTCTGCACCGCGGACTGCTTTAGTACCTCGCTTACCTGGATTCTTCTCTAAAAAGAAAAACTCTCGGCTTGGAATCAAATCTATATTGCTAAATGACGAGAAAACTTAGTACCCTTTTCGAGGATACTGCGTGCTCGGAGATGTGTGACATTAACGTTAACATTTGTATGGGGAAAGGAGTGACGACAGCAAACAGTTATATATAAAACGTGTCACAAATATTCTTAATTTAAAAGAAAATGAACCAACTAATCATAAAACGAAGCAAGTCACAAAAATGTACCGTTTTATTCATTCATTATTTAATCGTCATCATCTTTGGCGCGACATTTCATCTCATCACGGACGATCCAGCACAGATGGTCAGTATGACCTCGCGTTAAGCCCTATGTCGACTTCCTAGTCCGATGATGACGCCACATTTAGATATCTCCTCAACTTGTACTCACGAGCACCCCGTTCCAGACCCAGTACTAAGGTGAAAAAATACCCAGTATCTCCAGGGAGTTGAGCCTCAGGACTCCAGATCGTGGTTATCCATTCCTCCTTCACTAAGGATGTGGTCTTTAGTTTGCGTTACGTTGCAGAATTCTCGTATTTCGCTCGCCAACAACACGCCCATTACCTGGAATCCAACACTCAACGAAGTAAACGTGATGAGGACACTTCTGGCGTACGCTCTTCTGGGGTATGCAGTACGCTCTGAAGAAGGCCACAATACGCTGGCCGAAACGTTAGCCGCCATGTCAGTGACGCGGCTCGTCCCGGATAGCCTAGACCACACAAACTCCGGCCGCGGAAGCGTACGCAACCATATCTTCTGGCGTAACCCGAAAGGCGAGAGTCCACCGGCCCTTTCAAAGCAGCCTGCGAGTCGCCGGTGGCAGAGGGCGCTCGCGCGTCGTGTGCGCCCTTTGGAGCGCGGGGCGAGGAAGCACTAGCGATGCGCGCGGCATCGATTCGAGAAGCCTCGCGAAGGATCGGAGACGTTACTTCACGAGATTATCACACAAACGCCCGCGTGCCCCTCTCGTTCTGCCCCGCCTCGCCTCACCTCCTCCGACCGAGCCCCCGGCGCGCGCGCCGCGCCGCGCAGCAGGCGAACGGCAGAAACGGCGACACGCCGCAACTAATTACCTTCTCTCGTTATTCTCTTGTCTGATTCCAACTGGAATATGTAGGCAAGGTCCACGCGCACTCCTGCGACTTTGACCGACAGGACCTCGAGTTAAGACTCCCGGGCGGCGGAATATCGTCGTTAGCATGATAGTTAGGTAGAATTCAGCCGCTGTTTGGAGGAGAATTCTAGCGGCGAGCTGCTCCGATCGGTAACTTTCCGAGTGTTCTCCGATCAACCCCGGGCGAATACCGGAGCAGTTCCCTAACAAACGGGCCACGGACCGCAGGTAATCTGTCCTTTCTCTTCCTTGTACTAACCTCACCTCTTACTTACACACACTTACGGGAAGAGGTATAAAGTGGTATAGGGGCACAAATGTGGAATGCCGCAGGTGCTGCTCTGTGGCGGAAAGCACTCGAAACAGTGCACAGTCCTGCATTTCACCAATCCAACATTATTGTTGCAGAAGGCCGTCATTTACAAGCAGTAGACATTTTACGTTTTGTGAGATGTATAAAACGTTTGTCGTAAAGTAAAGACAATTGTGTAACACACAAATTCCTACCTTTATGAATGTGAAATATTTTATTTAGATATTGTCTTTGGAGTGATTTGTCTCGACCTCAAAGACATTGTGCTAACTCCAGAAGTCGCGAAAAAACGTTTCTTACAGTCATTTTTTAGATGATTCTCTTAAACTTACATCCTGGAGAAAAATAATTTAAATCAATTTTAGAAGGATAACATTTTTACAACTTGTGTATTTTGTTTCAAAATCAATTACCTAAACAAGCTGCACGTTTTCAAAATACTCGTAAGCTATTTTTTTCATTTCACCACAATGTTTGCAAAAATACACTTGTTTATGATACAATAATATAATCAACTTATAATACTCGTACATATAATTATTACATGAAATACTATTATTTATCTCACATTCGTTGTAAACGTTGCTTCACAGATGTACTCATTGCCGAATATATCATTATATACATAAATGAGATGTATGTGTGTGTATGTATGTGTTCGTGTTCCAACTTAACTCGTCAATGCGGGAATAATTACATTTCAACAAACAAACATTATTACTGAGAAATTACAAGGGGGAAAAGAATACTGCGTGGGTAAGACACCCTTAGACGCAGGGATAGGAAAGGCGGGACATTTACCAAGAAAATTGTTATGCAATCCGCATTGCACATGCAGCGGGTAATGCGCACTAAACATGCATAGTGGGCAATAGGGCTGCGGTTGTAAAATAGATGATAGTGGTATATAAATATGCGGGGAATATTCACCCGATAAAATACAAGTCAATGGCGAAAATGAACTTTGCAAACGCATTGTAATGTGGATAAGGTGTGATTATTATTCCAGAAATAGCCGGTTAAGGTTTTCGTTATCGAAAAGTGGTGGATGAAGTCTTTTGTACGTAGCGTATCGAAGCATACTTCAGACTATCCCGGATGAAGTTCACATTGGCCAACACGACGTGACTGAGATTTATGAAATACGTTACAGTGTCGAGAAAAAACAGAACTGTGATAAACAGGAATTAAAATCGTCCGCTGGATGGTGAGGTCTGGCGCCAACCTACACGTCGGCTAACCGGGATTTTCCCGACCAGGAATCTCTCGCCAACCGTCCCAGTCGGGAGAAGCTCAAACGTCCAGACTGGTCTTCGGCATAAAAAAAATTTGTCGGGTAATAAAGAAGTGAGTAAATCCAGTTGCTAATTTTTTTCTTCAAACTTTTCGAACGAATATCGCCAAATGCACTATGTAAGGTGACATAAACAATTCTGCTGTATTCTTTTAACACACATTATTCTGCTGTGGTTTTTTAATTACACAAATATATTTTTTAAATATATCTCTCGCCTTTAATATGCGCATTTCCAGTGAAATGAATACCTTATTGCATTTGTGAATGGAAATGTTAGAAATGACTTCGAATGAAGTTTTTGAAAAACTTAAAAGATTTCTAAATTTCGCATTTACATTAACGCTTGAACGCCTTTTTCTTAAAAAGGGTTCCAAATTTCTCAACGAAAATATACATATAGAACGAGTTTTTACTCTTCTATAATTTTCTTTAAGTATTATTTGGGTTCTACCGTCAAGAAACCGAAAAATTGAGAAAATTCCAAAAACAAATTCACTGTAGCGGCGATAGATGGCAGCTGGCAAGAGGATTGGACGCAAAAAATTAGAAAACTAATACGAGAAAGTCTGTGTCATTCTGTAGCACCACTAATTAAATATTTTGTGTTTGGGAGCTACAGCTCGCTTTTGGTTACGTTTAGAAAAAAAATTATATAAAAGAAATTAATTGTATTATTTTTCAAGCGGGGTGTATTTTTTATCACAATTAAACAAATTCGCTCGTCACAGCCACCGAACTCACTCAGTGCGCATACACACACTACGTGCATTGCAGGTTGCATAACGATTTGCTTTGCCCATGGTCAATCTCTTCCCTTCCTTACCTCTGAAGTATCTTACGTACACAGTGTTCTTTATCCCATCATAATTCTAATTAACAACGGAAACCAAGTTTTGTTGAAGTGAAGTTGTTCCTGCGATAAACAGTTAACTTACAACACGAACACCTACATCATTTTTTTTATTCATTAATATTTTCGGCAATTTGTGAGGCAAGGTGAGATAAATAAGTGTATAACATTATCTTCCGCGCCTCGAGTCCATATCTTCTTCGCTGCCCGGGTGGCGCCGCGTCATAAAAGTTATGATATTAATATGTTAATACTGAGAAACATAGCAGGCGAAACGTCGGCCTATCAGCCTGCGACGTGCCGTCACCAGAACAGCGAAGGAAAAAAATGTATTACACAGAATTATAAACAACGATGTTACCAACCAGCAGGGGAGCCAGCAGGGGCAGCTCCCCCTCCCCTGCGGAATGGAGGGGAGCGGGGAAGAACAGAAGGCATGGAGTGAGAAGGGGCGGAGAGCCCCCTGATGAGGAGGGAGGGGAGAGCATCCCCTTTTTTGCTGTTCATTAGCTCGTTTAAACTCATTCGCTTAGTTATTGCGTTCGTAGCTGATAACTAGATATCTGACTCCTGAAATTTTGGTCAATGCTACTTCGTTTTTGGACTTAGATGTTTGGGAATCAGCCGACCTTCTTTTTTGGGGGAGAGGCTATTTGCGAATAAAATTGTATTTGAACTTTTATTCGGGTGCCGGTAATATAATTACAAGTTTATTATCGCACACATTTTGGAGAAATTATTTTTAAGCTGTATTTTGTTTGATAATTAATTTTGAAAAAAATATTTAATACAAAAGTTGTCGGCAAAGTTATCCTCTTAAAATTGATTTGATTCATTTTCCTACAGGACTTTCGAATAAAGAGTTATTGACAAATACCCCAAAAGGTCAGAAAAACTATTTTTCGGACTTCCTGAAGCTAGCATAGGGGTTTGGAGATAGAAAACTTCGGTTTTTAACTTGCGTCTAGGTACAAACAACATACCCAAAGAAAAAAAAATGTATGACTTTTTCTACGTAAACCTCGTTCTCAGTACTTGCCTATTGGACTAATAATTTAAGAAATAAATTTCGTGAAACGTGATCACTTCATTACACATCTAGAGCACGCAATTTTAAAATTTTTCGTAATACTGTCTTGTTAATATACATAACATATCAAAGGAATGAAAAGAAAATCCTAATGGCCGCCGGCCGTTACGGATTTAACAGCATCCGGCCGAAAAGAAACCATACGATCAAGCTATTTATTAAACTCCAAAAAGAAGTGACAAACAACGTAAGTAGCATACACATGCAACATAAATAAAACATAGAAAAGCAAATTTTAAACAGGTCTATTTAAGTATTCTTATATTTTATTACATAATTTATCATTATAGTAAAACTGAATATTGAAAGAATTATCATTATTATTGCTAATTACTAATTATTCATTGAATTGAAGGTGATGACGTCAACCCACCTAAATCTTGATGTTGATGCAATCCCGCCGGTTTTTAGAAATTTTAATTATTTTTCTATACCGATTGTTCAATACTTTTTCTGCAACTGACGAGGACTTTCAACCTCCAAGATCTTTCAACCAGAGCAGATTGCCACCGTTTTCGACTAGTTTTGCGGCCGATTGTGGTGGAAAACAATAGGTACCCCGTGTAGAGATCAGGAGAGTACAATTTTGAAAATTCTTCTATCATTTTTGGAGTATCTCCTATTTTTGTATGTATACCCACAACTACATTAGTGCATTTTCGATTTCTATAACAAACGAAAAAGCTTATAGTTTCCAGTCAGATGGACATACATTTGCATATTTTTGAACAAATTGTATGCACTGAATGGAAGACCGTCTTTGGAAATTCCAAACATCATATTATTTGGGTTTTGTGCATTACAGTGTAACTGTCACTCTGTTGCTCGTTGTTTTCATATCAATAGTTAAAGACAAATTCGTCTGATGGGCATGCCTTAAAAATAGAAAAAATTACAATAACATTTTTTAAGAATCCAAAAGTAATAATTTGTTTCCAATACAGTTTCTAGTATGTTCTTCCAATAAACTCTTGGCCTTGTAACTGTCCCGTCTGAAGCAACAATCGAATCGAAATGGAAAATGGCGATGCACAGGTAGTATGTATTAAAAGCAATGGTATGTCTTATAAAACAATATAAACCTCATATTGTTTTCCTTATAGAAAGATAGTATTACGGAAAGTATTGGACGGCACATGGTCGATAACACAAATGACAGAATTGGTTCGTTAGAAACCTCGGCTATCGCCTCGGTTTACAAATTTCAACCGTGTCTATTATTTGAAGTTTATCTGTTTAATAATGTTAACTACTACAATTCTACAATTTTAATGGACGAAAACTTGATGAAATCACAGATAATGTTGTGTAGTCCTATGAAATCATCTCGAAAATCAGCAGATGAGACCAGAATCGCTAAAAAGACGGACAAAGATTTTTAAAAACATTTCGTCTCTATCCCTAAACACTTATATTGGTTCATAAATTAAAGAAAGTGAATACGAGAAGTGTTCGCTGTGTGTCGGTGGTTCCAAAGATTCACAGACAGGGTCATGGAATTTTGAAATTTTAATTTAACCGTTCTTTACGGATGAGGCGTGGTTCCATTTATCTTATTATATCAAAACTCAAAATTCAAGGATTTGATATTTACATAATCCCAATACAAAGGAAGGCATTCGCAGAAAATCAACCTAAGGGTTTGCCATTTTATCAGAGCGAATAATAGGGTCAATCTTTTTCAAGAGTCCACTGAATTCGGATTTTATTGTTCCGATGTAATTTTCAAATGCATTTACTCAGCAGAAGAAGACGCAATTGAACACTTTTGTTAGAAACGTAACTATACAGCACATGCATTCAATCACTTGAACTTTTAAATCAGCTTTTTATAAAAAGTGTTAATATCTACAGGACTCTGCCCACCACGATCCCCTGATTTAACTCTCATGACCATTTTCGTTTGGGTGTGGTTTCTTCTATAAAAAATCGAAAAACAATTGAATCACAGCACGCGATGTTATTAATTACATGCAGTCGATAACATAAGCAACTTTAATTAAGTTTTTGACAATATGTGTACCGCGTTGAAGCCGGTTGTCAAAGGAAAACCACAATTCCAACACCTGTGAGGATTCTGGCGAAAACGCAATTTACTTTTTCTTTTGTTACAAGTTGCAGCTCGTGCCACCAAAGTATTTCCTGTCGCTAGGAGAGTACAGTCGCCATCATGGTACTTTGGCGGAAACGAACCTGGCGCACCTTATTATAATGTTGCAAATTGAATCCAACTAACTATTCACGAAGAGAATCTTTCATGAATAGCTGAACAGTTAGTTCAATACAATTTGCAATATTACAATACGAATATTATGCATCCATTTCACGTAAAACGAAAAACTAAGTGTTTTTAAAAGAGTTTTCATGTAATTGTGGCTGGATCCAAGTTAGAAACGGAGAGTGGCAAAGCCGCGACATGTCGTTTAGAGAAGTAGTCCTGTAAGATTCATTACTTCCCTAAGGAGGAAAAGAAAACATTGCTCTGCGTCGCCAAAATAGGCTGAATGCGGGAGTGTTTTTCCTTAACGTGATGCACTCAAAACGAATCAGTAAAAGAGGGAGTAATGTGCACATTGCTGTACAAAAAGAAAACAACGTCAAAACCGGGGAAGAAAAATCCATTTTTAAAAAAGGGTTCGCGACCCCGCCCAACGCGGATGGCTGCCCGAAAGAGGCTTGATACGAACAGACCGACTGGAAGAACGGTAGGCAAAACAGTCCGGTTTCAGGCTCCCATTTAGCGACGCACGTGAGATGGATAAACACGTTCCTCGCGAAGATTGTTTACCTCCTCATGCATTTATGTAGAAGGAAACGCGGCCGCCGCCGCCGACCTGATCGCCTTGCTTAAGACTCCCGCACGAAAGGACGTCCCCGACCCCCCTCTCCCGCCCATTTCGCGGACGGTTCATCAGGAAAGTGACAAGAGCTCCACTGGAGCGAAGTCGTCTCCCCTTCCTCCTCGAATTCAATTCTCTTGCAACATAATACTTGTAAACAATGCGACTCATAGCTGAACCGCTGCGTTGCTTGCTTGAAAGAGCGCGGCTTCCCGCAGAAGCAGACACTACTCACAACTCGCAGGACCACTTAATAAATATTTATTTATTTATTTACGTCAAAAACAATTAAAAACTGTGTGTGACGTGCTATGGGGAAAGGTTAATTTGAAGTTACATTTATGTCCACAAGCAAAACAAGGGGCCGTCTCAGCATTTGCTCGAGGATCAGGATTATTATGAGTTTACCAACTACTCCAAAGAGTTTGAAGTCTGTAAGTGCATGCGATTTTGAAGCCCTCTAGCAAATATGCTTCGACACCAATAAATCCCCATAATATTACAACAAACCTCAAAGAAACAACAGAACACACTCGGAACCAACACACCAACAAGGAAGACATCTCCAACAAAAACAAGACTCTGTATACAAAATACAACTGAACACAATTTAACACAGAATTATATTTTTTAGATGCAGAATGGCACAGACATTCACGTACTAGTTAGTTTCCTATTCTCTTCAGTCTGGGCTACTATTTCATTTTTGCACTACCCCTTCCCAGCTGCCATCTACAGGCGCCTCGAAGACCTACCACTTCTCTGTAACATTCCCAGAGAAGAGCTCGTTCGTGTTCCCCGAACTTCGCTTACGCCTATGTCGGCTCTCAAACCTACACATATTTGCTAGCAGTGGCCGTCAGTGCTGGTACCATTTTCTTCGATATAAATATCCAGTTCCTCTATTGCTCATGCAGTTGTCTGTCAAACAACAGATTATGGAATGATTAAGTACAGGTGTAATGCATGAGAGCGTAGGAGCGCCTATCACGCCATGAACACAACTTAAAACACTCCTGTTTTACCTAGGTTTCGAACCCACAGCCTTAGTGTCTAAGTACTTGGACGCATCTACCACACCATTTGTCTCAAGAGACCAATTCACTCGATAGCAGTATTTGCTTTCATGTTACGTTTATGTAAAATTAGAATAATCAAATAACACTAATAATGCAACGGAAACTGTCCCTTCTGTATAAGAAGCTTTAATGCACCATTGAATCTACATACTTGAATTACATTGACACCATATGTGTCCATAGAAATAATGAAAAACTACCTTCAAGGTAAAATTAGAAACACAAACTACGGTTGTTCACGGGAAAAATGTTTTTACAAATTCATTAACTTCAAGCAGAAATTAAGCGAACACTTGTTTTTTCGGAAAATTTTGCATGATCTTCCCCCAAATTTCTACTGTTTTGGTAATAAGTTCATTTAAGATGATACTCGCCACTTCAATATTGTAATTTTGTCATTTTAATTTTTTGCAATTTTCGAAAATAAAGTTTTTTCTGAAAATGGGACAAGCACCACTTTGTATACCATCCTTTGACATAACCCAGGAGAACATTTAATGACCTTTCTTAGAATATAATTGTTTAAAAACTATTTTTCACGCAAAAATACGCTAAAACTCACATTTTCGAAAAGTTGTACATTATCATATTTAAGAACTGTCTCCAAGAAGCAAATTTCTTTCAGAAATAAATCAGTATCTTGAATATTGTAGTTGCAGGAGAAGGCCGAACTAAATCTACATGACATTAACGCCACAACTAGTTGACTTTTGATTCTTAAAAAAATCCACAATTTTTTTTTTAAATATCTCTCCGGTACAAGACATTAAAATGATTTTTAATGAAGTTTCTCGAAGACTCAAAAGTTTTCTGTGAAAACAAAATTACAAATTCGGAATAGCAAAAACACTCAAACAACATTTTCTCAAGAACGGCTCTTACGTTTTTCATAGGCAATACCACGAATGCTTTGATAATCGATAAATCCCTGGCTCGCAAAGCGAAGAGGAGATTTATCTGAGAATTTCCAAGGCACGAGTGGTATTTAACAGGACTATTCAATGAGTGAAATTACGTCCAACGGAGTTCCAAAATGCGCCAAATATTGAAAATAACTGCAAGCTATGTTAAAATCACATACTATACAGCGATCGATGTAGTATACAGCCACCTAAGATAGATGAGTCACAGTTTATGTCTGGCCAGTAGGAAGAGGCGGTAAGAAAAATCTGATAGAAAAGACGATAAACGTTTTCTGGGCAAAAAATGTAGAAAACGTGTATTTTGGATGTTTCACGGCACTAAGAAACATCGTGAATTACAATATTGTACTTCCTTTCCGGCATAACGTGTATCCTAAGGATTTGATTGATAACATTGAAGATAGTTAAACCTCATTATGTAATGAAATATACATCACTTTTCAGAAGGTACTTTTATCATAGAATTATATATTTTGAAAAACAACATCCCTTCGAATATTTTCAATGCTAAGTGACAAAGTGGTTACTAGGTGTTGACAATAATGACATAAGTTTGCTAACCCAAACATTGCAATACAAACTGTACTCATTTTATGTTTACCGATCGAATAACACGCGAGTCTATGTTTACCCGTCCAAATATGAGTTCAACACATCAACTAATACAATCATAGAGCAGATTTCCTCGAGTAGAAACTGTTGTTTCGTAAAGGCGCTAAGAGATTTCGTCGCACTTTGTCTCAAAAAGACAGAGACGAAGCTGTCCTCACCCTACAAGAAGAAGTGAAGAGTTTTGGAGCAGAAATTTGTGGATAAGGCAGATTCTAAATAGGTACACAACTTGATTACAATCTGATGTTCTCACCGCAGATTAACTTATAAAAATAACAATTTTTAGGAATTCTCGGGGGAAAACAAAAGTCAAGCGATTAAACACACGGTGAAAAGAAATACTCCAAATTTCGTTTAGATTTGAATTTATTGGATCAGCATTAATTTGACAGCACTTCTCTCCCCCTTTGGCAAAGGCTGTTGGAGGCATCTTGAATACACCAGAGGAGCTCTTAGCGTGGTTCATCCGCGGTATTTTACATCTCAAAAGGAGATGAATCTGCAGTCTGTCAATAAGGTCGAGAACCATCTGCTGCCAATTGAAAAGAATGGAAATGATTAAGTGTTCTGTGATTGCAAGAAAGTCTTACTAGTCAGCAAAGTCATCTTAATCTTAGAAAACGAACTTGAGCGTTGCCTAGGTTGGATACTAGGCCTTACGGTATACTGGATATTTACAAGATACTGAAGATCATGGTGATCTTTCGTTTTCATCCTCCATTAAGGTTTGTAAATTTAGCAAAGTCATGGAGTACCAAGTTTATTTACAGAGACTAGCAAATAGAAAACAAATATTCATCAGTAACAGTAGAACTTGCACAATTGAATATTTTTGACGTTTCTATTGTCAATTGCCGACTTATGAAGACAGGGAGATTTTTCGAGGAGATTCATCATCCCCTCTGCTGATTTCAACCTCTGCTGGATTGTCTAGGCAATTGTCACCAGTTTACTTGTTGCAAGCTCCGTAGTAAAGAAAGACTGGAAAGAGATATAGATGATCTCGATTGTTGGGCTAGGAATGGAGAGAATGTCTCTCAAATGCTGTCTCTGGTAAATGAATTCCCGAATGACATCTGAAGGAAATTTGGGCTTGACAAATATCCAATTATCAACTCAAAGTGGGACCAAGTGATAGAGGGTTGATTTGGACATTGTTATTCACGACCATCGGCCAAGCAAATCGAACAAATATACAGGCATTGAAGAATGTTACAACTCGAATTTGAAAGAAACACCACAAAAGAGTACGGCACAAAGAATATAATATGTTTGCAATGGTTTGCCAGTACCTGTAGCCGAGTACAGCTGCAGACTGATGGACTAGACGGAGCAAGAAATTCGAACCACGGAAGGAACAAACAGAAAACCGCTTACAGTGCATCATGTCAATACTTCAATTGATGTACAGAAACAATTGATCACATCGCGTCAGCTAATCCAATTCTTGCAAATTCTATTGGAGTTAGTGCAACACTATACGAAGAGTTCTCTAACGAAATCTCGAACTCAAAACTTGCCCTCTATTATACGTACAGGGTAGTAATAGTAAAACTATATACAGTACAAAGGTAGGGGAAAACATGTGAAAGCCATTTATAGCATTGGCAAATGAAATTAATTTCGAGGTAATGTAAAGAAAATAGAGAATTGATGGGCAAATAAAACTTCATGAATCTGAAATCAAAGGTGTAAGAGTATCGTGTCATCGTTTAAGCTCGCCATGGCCAGTGAGTTCCGGATCGAGGGCGTCGCCGGAGGGCAACGTCTGTGAGGGGCGGGCACATACCTTGGTGCAGAAACCTTTTGGGCGGCGGCGGCGGCGCCATGAGGTGCGGCTGGGCCTCCCAGCGCATCGCCTGGGGCTGCGGCTGCGGGTGGTGCCAGGGCACGTAGCAGTCGGCGGCGGGCGCGGGGGCCGGGGCGGGGGCGGGGGCCGGCGCGGGCGCGGGCGCAGGCCCCGCCGCCATGCACGCCTCCAGAAAGGGCGAGTGCAGCAGCCCGGGCGCCTTCACGTCCGTGCCCATGGCCACGTGGCCGTCGGCCGGCGGCGGGGCCGGGTACGGGTGGTGGTGGTGATGGTGGAGGCTGCCCAGGTACTGGTTGTGTTCCAAGAAGCCGGCCTGCCGCGCCGCGAACCGACCGCACGGCGCGTAGTAGTCGAACGTGGACGCAATGCTGTCTGCGCTGAGGGGCTCCCCGCGCTGCGCGCTCTCCCTTCGCTCGCCTTCGGCGCCGCCTACTCCGCCAGGGAGCTCTTGCGCTTGGCGATGGTGCACAGCACGCGCGCGGCGGCGGGCGCGAACAGGGCCAGCGCGCGCCCCACGCAAGCGCTCTTCACCTGCCACACCATCCTCGCACCCACGACGCGACCCAGGCGGGGCGCCCGGTCCCGAAGCAAGCGCCGCACGCTGGACAAACACTGCGGGTGCGACCACAGAGAGAGTTACGTGTCTTTCACACAGGCGGCGTACCTCTATCGGCACACACGGCCTTCCTTTCACTAGGGCCGTTGAGGACTATCTGGAACGTCCTAGAGCTCCTTCCGCTCGCACCAGACTCACCGCCGCAGCGCGATCATCTGTTGACTGTGGCGCGACCCTGTCGCACGAAGCCGCTGAGGAGGCGCGCAGCACGCAGACCGTGTGTCGTAGCCATGCGGAAGCTGCCGCTGGCGCGCAGAGCGAGAGGACGGCGGAGGGCGGAGGCGACCGGTCGGTGAGGCGCGCGGACGCACAGTGGCGCTGGTGGAGCCTGCGGGCGGGGTCGCGTCGCCCCGCCCCGCCGCGCCCCGGCCGGAGGCGGAGGAGGAGCACGCCGCTCGCAACGTGCGCGGCAGGGGGCGGCGCCGCGTGACGCGGCCACGTGCCTCCACCCCCACCCCGCCCCCAACCCCTCCGCCCCGCCCCAGCGCCGCGCCGCACTTTCCCCGTGCGACGCTCCGCCGCCACCGCCGCCGCCGCGCGCGCATAAAATAGATGACTTGTTAGCAAATTGGGAAAAAAATAACACACATGAGGTGGACTTAGTAGGCTTTTGTAAGTTTGCTTTTATATTCGTCCCAAACATGTAACAGTCCACATTTAGACGCGAACAGGTAACGGGAAACGAGCGAATATTTAGAACGTCAGAGACCGCGACAAATCTGAACAATACCTTCGAGGAAGAATAAGAATAGTTCAAGAATTGTGTTCTGTCGCAAGATGATCAAAAGCAACCATCCTATGGTGACTTATGTTGGGGAATGAATGTGTAGAACATACTTCGTTTTTTTTTAAACTGTCCCTTGAAATTAGGTCATTGTTATACCACCTGCCTTATAAAATTAATATTTTAAATGCATTCGCGAACGTCCTTCTCAACACTCCTCAACAGCTCGAGGCCTCAGAAAACTGCTCATCAGATCTGCTTAAAAAGATTCGTTTTATAAAGTAGATCTAACAATGACCTAATGCCATCAGCCACTTTTTAAAAAAAATCGAAGTATAGTGTCATATAATGACACGCGCCGCGAGTATTATGAGTAGTGGCATGTAATGAGTATGTCAACTTAGACAAAAATCGAATCGGCCCGTACGCTATCCAATATGCCTCGGTTTCAGTCGCTGGGCTGCTCGAGCTCCGAGTGTATTCACTTCATCACAGGCCGCCAACCCCTAATAGACGATGCGTAATCAAAGGGCCAATCAGAGAAACAGGAAACGTCAGAACCCACACAAAATCTGTCGCGTAGTTCACCATTTGGGACAGCGTTAGTCTAGTTCCATATGCATCGACCACGATTTGAATACCAGTATCCAGAGCTGGGAAGTTAGCGCGTGCTCCACTTACCTACGAGTCAATCCTACTAACACAACACTAAGACTACTAATCCTACTAACACAACACAAGCTCACACTTACGACATGAATGCGCCTACTTGATGAAATGTACAAACAAACCATATACAATTACACTGAAACTATTCTACAAACTACACGATATTTAAGACAATGATTCTTCGAAAGTGATTCCACGTGATATTCATTAATATTGCTTCTCAAAACTTCTGATTCCACAAAAATAAACGATATAAAGGAATAAATGAATTAAAATAATTTCTTATACACATAAAATCCCTAACATTTTATTAATTTACTGTGAGTTAATTTAACGCAAAGTCATTATTTTTTTAATTATTAATTTTCAAAAACTTACATTAAGTAACGTGACTACCAAAGTTTAAGTCATTAAAAACTAGAGATGCTAATACAACACATACTTTTTCGCATTATTTTTAATACACCCATTTCACGAAACTTCAGAGATTTCAACAATAATCGATGTTTCATTTTTATAAGAGTAATTCAACTATACACAATCGTACAACATTTACAACCGTACAAATATATTAAAAGAAAGAATTCACCTGGAGAATCTTCTTTTTTTAAAACGGCCTATATTCATGCAATATTAAGAGAATATTACTCATATTTTCGAAAAATTGTGCAAAACCTCTTTTTAAGATCCAATTTTACAAAAGATAATTTTTTAAATATTTTATTTAACATTTTTATTTATTTTTTCTTTATTATGAAAAAAACTATCTTCAATTTTGTACTTGTAGGACGAGGCCATTTTTTTTCTTTTTTTGCAATTTTTAAATATTCTCTGAATCCAAGAAAGAATCCGAGGCTCCAACGAAAAGTCGAATGAGTACAATTATTATAATTTTTTATTTTTAAAATAAATTTTTATTTTATTTAATTTATAAATTATTATACATTTTATATTTTGCTCTATCCGATAAAAAATTGGAGCTGGTTTCGAAAATGACCTTGAAGTTTTACGTTAAGTAACACAAAAAATCAAAATATTAATTCCCCTCAACCCAATCAAAATGTCTATTTTGAATTGAAGGTGTCGCGACATTAGCTGGTCGAGAATTATCAAGTTGGGTGAAAATCTTGCTTGCGGTTTAGCCGCTACCATTGTTGACGGACGGACAGACGGACAGACAGACAGACAGACGGACGGACAGACGGACGGGACGGACGGACGGAAAGACGGACGGACGGACGGAAAGACGGACGGACGGACGGACGGACGCCGGACGGACGGACGGACGGACGGACGGACGGACAGACAGACAGGCACGTTTTCCTGTTAACCATTTTTTCGTTATCAAGGACCCACAAAAACATGGATTCTGACTAAAAGTATTAGAGGAAGTAACTTACTATCTATAGGAACAAAATGTATACACTTTTTTGTAATCAGAGCCCGGCATTGTCGTCTGCCACCAACTCACCTCCCCCGCAGCATTACACTCTCTTCACTATGTATAACATATGCGAGAAGATAACTGGTGGTGCTATAGCATCACGTACTTTCTCGCATTAGTAACTGAAAGGTAATATTTTAACTCAAAATTTCTGACCACACTACCACATCTCAGCCATCACTTTTAAAACGCCTTACGAATCATAGTGCACGAGGTGTGAACCTCTAATTACATCAGCAGCAAGAAAAAGTTTGGGTCATTTCTGACAGACTAGAAAACAAAAAAACATAATTAAGTAACACTTGTAACAGTATTCGCAGGTCATTATGCAGACGAATAAGCATAATTTTCTGCCGAAAATGTCGCCAATTTTCTCTGCAGCCTTACAATACTTTCTTTCTACTAGGGAGTAAAGTACGTTGGAGGTGAGGAAGTAAAAATATGTGAATGGAATCGTTCTTCAAAACCCAGATCTTTAATTAATTTCACGTACTTTTTTTTTCAAAATAAGAGTAGGAGTTATGGCATATATTTTGTAACAATGTCCTGGAAACTTCATGTCACCAACAATTAAAATAACTTTTTTTTTTAAATTCAAGAGGTCGCAATACCATTCAGATCGATCGTGTAATATCTATTTCTTGCACTAGACACAAGAATAAACCGATGAATGGCTATGCGCAATTGTTTGTGAATGTTCATGTTGCCGAAATGACGTATTGTTACACTCCTTGGAGCATAACGTAGCATATAAAAGCGCAACAGTGTTTGAGCCTGTTACCTATTAGAATTTTTCTTATCTGCCATACTTGCGGGGGCCTTTAGAGAAAAGTGTTACATTTGCGAACTAAGTTTTCTTGAGAGATAAAGCAATTAGGTCTATTAATTCGGTCATAATAAGATGTCATACAATAATTATGTCGTAAAAAACTGTACTTAAACAAAGAATATTGTAAAATACGTATTTTCCTTCCTCCAAGAGCCAAGCACATATTCAATTAACACAAAGTTTTTGTTCATGTTTGTTAAATTGAGTTAACATTTGTTATTTTCACATTAAATAGACAAATTCTCAAAATTAAAATAATGTATTTATAATATATGTTGCTGGGTTCGTTGATACCATCTTTTATAATAAGAAACAAGTATTGTGTAGGTATCTATATTTATTGGCTTAAAAACTTTTCAATTGTTTACCGATCGTCAGCACAGCCGATAATTATACACTGGTATTTGTGAAAATTGCACGAAGAGAATGGTCGGATTCACTTCAAAATGGTGGATGTGTAGAACAGTGTATTCACAAGAAGTGATAAAACTTGAAAAGATATGACATGCATGTAGGTGTCCTCCTTTGTGTGTCAGGTTAGGTCAGCGTTACGCCACACCCAGTCGGTGTAGAGCCCTCAAATACGGAAATGTGCAAGGAATTGCCGGTAGGCCTCGTAGACACCAAAAGGCGCAATATCAGCATCTGATCGAGTTTGAACGAAGAACGCTCAGCCTCCAAACCGAGAGTTTGTCGTACCGTGACATTGCGGCTCGATCGGGGCGCGCTCCTACGACAGTGATGTGTGGAACCGGTGCATAGAGGAGAGTCATACACGTCCACGAGCGGGTTCTGTATCACGTAATATGCACGTAATCACAGTGCAAGATAGCCGCCATGTTGTCCGCATGGCCGTAACCGACAAAACAGAGACATCTACAGTTTCGATTCGACTTTGGAGCGCTGCAACTGGTGCGGTCGTGTCTGCTTCGACGGTTCGACGCCGTCTGCTGAGGGCTGGACTGGTGGCACGCATACCACTCAGGATTCCGTTGACCAGAAACCACCAACACCTCAGAAAAAAGTGAGCACGCAAACATGTTTACTGGTGTGCTGAGTGGCAAAATGTTGGGTTTTCGGACGAGTCTCGCTTCAATTTGTGCTGCAGTGATGGCCGCGTACGTGAACGACTCTTCCGTGGATCGCAATCTGCTAGCTTGCATTATTCCGGGCCAAAGCGGGCAAACGAGAAGTGCAATGGTTTGTGGCGCTATTGACTACAATGTAAGATCTCGCCTCTCATGTACTGAGGGAAATCTGAATAGCAACCGCTACAGCAGGGAGGTTTTGGAGCCTGAGGTACTGTCCCTCCTGCAAGCAGTTCCACATGCCCCATTTCAGCAGGACAATGCTTGACCGCATGTGACGAGGAATATGCAAGCTCTCTGCGAAGACCAACAGGTACCACTGCTTCCCTGTCCTGCACGTTCGCCTGACATGTCGCCCGTCGAACATGCCTCGCATATGATCGGTCGGCAACTTGTTCGTTCTGGTCTTCCTGCAGCCACTGTCAATGCTTTGTGGTCAAGCATATAAACCACGTGGCAGTGCGTTCCCCAGGAGCATATCCAGGTTCTCTTGGAATCCATGCCACGACCTCTAGATGCTCTGATGGAAGCGCGTGGTGGCTTAACACCGTACTAAATTCTCAACGTCAAAATGCAGGTACAGTTCTGTAATTCTAATCATTTGTATATTGTGATATTCCGAATCTGTGGAATTGTGATATTCCTAATGAAGGAGTAGGATCTATCCTCCGATTTGAAAAGTATGAAAAATCTAGAAACGTACAAAATTACCCAAAGAATTACTCCAAGAATTATCCGATAATTTCTCTAATTTTTGAAAAAAAAAGGGAGATATTAAAAATCTAGTTTTGAAAAATTATCTTCAATAATGAAGTTGTAGGAGGGGGGCCCAAAAAGTAATAACTTTGCTGTGTTCGAAAATTAAGACTTGTTTGAAAATCGGATCTGTGTCATTTTCTTGCAGTGTACCATTTTTGCTCTATTCGAGCAAAACTATTGAAGAACATTTTGGTTTGTGAGAATTCTTAAGCGGTATTGTTAACTTAATTACACGAGGAAATAAAATAAGTCGTCTCCGTCAACTTAATATTTAGAAAGCCGCCTTTCGACGGCTTTGCCATCATCATCCGTCGGCAACTTGTTCGTCATGATAACTTGTTCAGATGATGACGGCAAAGACTGATAATGATGATGACGGCATGTTTATGAAGATAATGATTATTACGATGATGACGGCAAAGCCGTCGAAAGACGGAACACCACATAAATAAGGTAAGTTTGCGAACATGGCCTGTGCAGGTAATGTGGCCAAGTAGGGCTATGTTCTTAGTTAAAAATTTTTACCATAGATAGTATTACTCGCGCAACTTTTCTTGAACGATGACCTTGATCCCCCTCCCTTGTGCAATAAACAGTTGAAGGCAAAAGCTCGCAGCGGGCACTGATGACAACCTTCCAAGCATTAAAACTTCGTTGGCGCGAAACAGAAGCTAGTCAAAGCCAGTTGCTTTCGTAGTGCAGAACCCCCGTTCAGATTTATTGTCAATATCGAAAGAAATGACTGAGTCAGGTCCAGATCCTTCAAGGGAGTCACCTAAAACTCCCGAAAAAGTTAAGCACAAGATGCAGTTTTGACTTTCATTTCACACACGTTGGCATTACTTAAAATACTCTAGTGGCCGACTTTGTAACTAATACCCCCACTCCACCCGAAATCGTCAATCCATCGTTCAAGGAAAGTTGCCCGAGTAATACTAGATGCCCTCTGGAAAGGCGTAAGAAGTGCATTAGCCTCCAGCAGGCGCATTCTCACGTTGGTGCTTCTATTGTCAAGAACGTGCTGAAGGCGCTCTGTGCGTATGTCTTCCCTGGTAACATTATCATTAGTTACACTTGAAGGAGGATTTAGTCATTTGACAGTATACATCAACGTTTAGCGCATTTAATGAGCAATCTGATCAGAATAATGCCGTTAAATTTGCTCAATATTTCATCTACGTGGGAGAGATTTTATAACATGTAATTTTTGCTGTTAATATGGCCAAGGGTGTAGGATTAGCAATTAAAGATAAAGAAACTTTCATTTGTCCTCAATGTAAGTTTTCAAGCAATTACTTATGTTTTCAACTGTTTATTATAAAGTCTCATTTTAGAAAATACTGAATTGTTATTGTTACGAATAACCCAGCAATCCTTGCGTTTCCGAAATGCCAGGCCGTATTTTTTGTAAAATTAGGCTATAAGAGAGTAATTCATATTATCGTATATTAATATAGCTAGCCCTAATTCCATGGTCATGCTACATGAAACTAGTTAAACTGACAGTCTTAAAACCTGCATGTGGACATATTACCTTCACATTACTATGTTTGTGTAAAACAAAAAGAAAATATTCCAGAATCACTTTTTTTGTGATATAGCTCATTCAACTTGAAGCAAAAGTGTTAAATTATGATGGTGCTGATTTGGCCAAACGTTGAAATATATAACCAGGAAAATGTCAGGCGCATAGCAATATTACCTTCACATACCTTATATATGACTTCTTTCAATCCATCATGAAAATATTGGTGCCATTTTTTTAAAAAGAACTTCGAAAATATCGTTGGGGCTTCATGTAAAGTATAACGGAAAATCAAAATATCCGTTTCAAATGCGGAGCGCTAGATCGATCGGAGAACGTCTATTTTGGCGAACGGTTTAGGTTCTAGTGTTGTTCATAGACAGGCTACTATAATAAAAAGCCGGAATGCGGGTCCCTGAAGTCGAGTAATTTCTTCAAAATTTACACCTCGATATTTTGGAGCTTTACATAACTTTATCTACACTACGAGTGCGCGAAAGTACAATGTTTTAAGGTTCATTCGCCAATCAGTCTTTCTGCGGACGCACATTCGCATCAAGCGAGCACATGGGGTTGGCAGGCTGTCCGCCACAGAGCGATGGCGCTGCCAGCTGCAGAAGCTCTTCGCGCTTCACCTGCCCACAATGCGCGGCGCCCACGCACCTTCGGCTCTTCCCTTTGTCGGGGGCCGGTTACATAACGCAGTCAATGCAAACGCTTCACGGAAAACGCAGCATCTCATGCGTTTTGATAATAAAAGAAAGACGATGCTTTTTTTTTCTTATTTATTTCGGCAGGCGTGGATTGCACGCGCAAAGTGCACATAATTGGGCGGCAGTACGGGCACCTGTGTTAAGTAATGGTCCAATATCAGAGGCTGCCAACAGGGGTGTTAAAACGTAGCAAAGACGCTTACGAACTACTCATTATTGAAATATTTTCTGAAAATATCCTATTTTTAAATAAATTAAGAAAATATTATTTATATATTTGGCGAAGGTGATATGTAGCAGCAAACTGTGATTAGTCGGGCGTGGCCCGTTGTCATATCAATACCCGTCATCCTTCTTTAACTCTTATTTTCTTACCAGAACGAAGGACCACTCACAAAGTGTGTGGCTCGTGCTGTGAGACTCGTATGGCTGAAGGCAAATTGTTGGGGAATGTCACCACCACTCAGGAATAAATGAAAACATGTAAGGTTAACACAAGTATGTAAATCGGAAAATAATTATTACAGAACTTGATAACAAACAGTGGTATAGAGTGTAGAATTTGTTATGCAGGAGGGCATGAAGTGCCCTTGCGTTGGATAATTGTGAATTAATTAATGACCTCAAACATACCAGTTGGAGGTTACAAAGTTCAAACTGTTGGGATTAACTTGAGAAGAAAGAACAACACACGCACACGCATACAATACGTGTTAGCAGCACAGTGCTGAGGCATTGTGCACAATGTATAGCTGCAGAATTATCAGCTGGTGGGAGCACACGTACACTCTCAGGAATGCAGGATGTCCACATGTCACCGGGTCAGACACGCCAGCGAGATACGTCGCCTGTCTAATTACAATCGGCAAGCTTACTTGCAGAGAGAATGCGCGTGCAGCTACGTTTGACAAAGTATGTGTCTAATGGCACAAGTTGCGGAATACGTTATCACCAATTGCCCCCCCCCCCCAAAAAAAAAGAATTCAGTTAATGTACGAGGTGTCTTATTCTTTGGTCCTATCTTTTCCATATACGGAAGTTAGGTGACCCATAATGGGTTTTCTTGGGATAAATTATTCAGGGTGGTTTCCCGTTGCCTTCCCTGATATGATGATGATGATGATGATGATAGGGGGTGAAAGGACGAACACAATACAACCATGTCCGAGGCGGGACTCGAACCCGCGATCTTTCGGTACGAGATCGCTACGGCACTACTGCCTTAGCGATCTCGGTCACCGGATCGGCGTACGTGGTGTAGGGGATTATAAATATCTCCAATACATAGCAGAGTTGAACATAGTCACCAGTAATGAAATCAGTTCCTCCACACACACGCGAAGGTTCAGAGTAAGCCATTGCAATCAACGAATAACGTGAATGCGTAAAGAGTACATGCGATAGTGCTCATGAATGTGAGATTATAATCATACCGCTTGTATTGCAATGTCACATATTAAAACAGTTGAAATGTTGCCTTGTAAAGGCGTTGGGCACACACAAAAGTCACCTATTGCAAGTAATTGAAGTTGCCACAAGAGGCATTAAACATGTTGCCTCGGGCTGTTCAGAGGTCGGCCGCGCTTTTTAACTCTCGACGAATAGTGGTCAGTTTTGCAAATGAATAGAACACTGTAAGCAAGATCTTTGTCATTGATTAACAAACTATATTATAAGGTTGTGCCGCAGAGAGCGAGCTTCTGGAACCAGTCGTGCGGAGTGAGGTAGGAATTCCTACAATTGCTCCCGCCCGTTCCCAACCTTATAGATACATATTTTATAAAATATAAGTACATATTTTATTAAAAAAAGATCTACTAAAACCTGACTGCATTGATGTGCATGTGTAAACATAAATAATTATGCTTATGGAATGAATAGCATGCGTGCCCGTACAATATTTTTTCAATTAAAATGGTACTTTAGTTTTCTCTCCTGCATTAATTTTGTAGAAGAAAGTATTTTATTTCTCAAAAAAAGCATTTTTCGCAATTTCTCCAGTTTACATTCCCCTAAAATTTTAAATCACATGAGATGTGACAATATCATAAAAGAAAAATATATCTTCTCGTATGGAACTTTCCAATACAGAAGTTGGAGCCATTCCAAGAAAAAACGTAATTTCCGAAAAGGCGTTATTTTGAGCCCTTTAACACTGAGAAATGTATGCGAGTTCAAGAAGCGTCATAAAATCTCACTTGAAACATTTTTATCCACAAATGTCCTGAACTATAAAATACATTTGAATTAGTGAAAACCAGAACAGAATAAATGACATTTTATATTTACCGACAACAATCTGTTTATTTTAGGATATATTTTAGTGGTAAATATTGTTGTTGTTTTAATGAACAATGAAATGATGAAACAAATCACCACGACTATACAGTAATATTGACTTAAACAGATTTGTCAGAATTTATAAAATGTCACTTATACCGTTCTGGTTTTCAGCTATTCATTTTTGAACTACATTCACTGCGGAACAAATATTAACTTTTATTTTGCGTCACGAATACAACATATCTTGGTTTCTACAACACACATTACTTAACGGAAATGACATTTTGATTCTGGTTTTATGTGTACTCACAACATTACGTTCACAACGAAATATTATTTATCACACGTACGATATCGTATCTTGACTAAAAATGCTTCCTTTTTTACTTTTTCCTGTTTTCTACTTGAGGAGATCTCTGGTGTCCGATCACTATAAGCAAGGACTTACCTTCTACCATCCACCTCCTTACACAAAGTTTTTCGAAACTCAAAATGTGTTGATGAAATCTTTCAACATATTTAATGCTCAAAACTCCACAACTTTCACGAAAAATTTAAAATGAGAGTTTAAAAGTTGTAATTAGAGAAGCATATTGCACCTTATTTCGTGTAAGGATATTAGTAAGGTGAGTTCAACATCCTCGTAACAGTCTGCTCATTTGTTTCCTAAGACTTCTCGGAAAGCTCGCCATGCTTCGTTCTCAACATCGTTCAACAGTTCCTCAAAGGCCACATCTTCAAAGGCTAGGTGAATATATACGTGGGGCCACGAAAATTCCTTTTCTGATCTATGCAGCACTCATTTAGGGAAACTTTATAAATAGACATTTAAATGATGGTACACTTTTTGAAGAATTTTTTGATAAGACCAGTTCGATGTGGAGAGGAAGATATTCTCTGAGTCTATCAGAGACTCTTGCTGCTACGTATTCAATTTCACAGTTTCTTTTCATGGTCTTAGAGGTCATTCTTGTTTGGTGAAATAAGATGTTATAACTATATTATTCCCTTCGCAGAAGAAACAATAGTGTTTAGTGTAGTATTTCTGGATTCCAGTTAGTACAACAATTACATTTAAGTCTCCACATATTTGCCATTTACATTTGTTATAATTATTTGAAATAAGTGGTAGGATTTTAGGTTAGAATATGATTCTTGACCGCATGACCAAAAGGAAAGGAATAAAACTGATTGCCGTACCGGAGTAAAACAGCTTTGAGTCTTAATTTATGAGCCACCAAAAAAAGTCTCCAATCTTCAGATACGTATTTCAAATCCATTCCTTTTAACAATCCAGCACATCGTAGCAAAACAATATATGCATCTAATGATAAATATTTCTCGAACGACTTCTGACGATTGTGAAAAAATTACTAGAAAGTTTGGACTCTCGTCGCCTAGTGGCTAACAACTCTGCCTTGACTTTCAGAATGTTTAAATCGCTGAATAGATTAGTTAATTAATTTTTGCTGACCTTGTGTTGTTCGCATTTAACGTGTGGTATAAATTCCGGATTCGTGACTGTGGAGGGCTGAGAATCGAAAGGTTCGTCTTCGGAATGTGAGGAATGTGATTGAGAAAAAGCAGGGGCGTGAATTCGTCACAGCAAACCACTGTCAGTGAAGTGTTTTTTTTTGTTTTTTTATGTCCCTCATTGGTGAAATCCTCTGAATAATAATTTGGCTCGTGCCATACCATAGGAGAAATGAATATGTACTTCTAATATATCTGTTATGAGCATCTCTTCACTAAATATATTTTGACATGTTACTCCGTATTAAACAAAAGTCGAGTCAACAAATGAAAAGATAAAGGAAAAATATAAATTTTGAAAGTAGGTGTTTCTAATCATGAAAACAGGGAAAATATTCAACACTATCTGTTGGTCATAAGTAGTACCATTTGCCTGATTCCATGAGCAGACAGAGAGAGAGGTGGCAGCCTGGGGTTCTGTCACAGCCTGGAGCTCTGTCACAGCTGATCTCGGCCAAGCTCCGCAGCCCAGTAACACACAACGCAATTACGTCCTCACAGCGAATCGTGCAGAGCATCGTTCAAAGCTCCATGTGTAACAAATCTCTCGTAGCATTGGGTTCCCGTTGAAAACAGTACGAACGGTTTCGTTGAGTTGCTAACAAAGACATTTTTCGTACTCTCAACATTTGCAAATTTGAAAAAATCATGGGTTTTAATGAAAATCTGACCCATTTAATGCATGGTACTTTGCTATACGCAATGAAAAATTTGAAAGAATTTTTAACGACATAAGAATGTGTTTTTATAAACAGCCATAATGATTTTCAGAAAGGCTGTTTTCTTTTTTTCGAATTTGGAAATCTTTGAACATTTTTGGACACACTACTACAAAAATATTAAAGAGATTTCGTTTCTTCTTTTGTGATCATGGGTTGGAAAACATGTTTTTTTAATTTCAATAATTTTGTAATAATACTTTTTTTTTTAATCGGCCGACTAGGACCACGCAAGCAAGCATCCTGCATATACCGTGGCTCAGTTTTTATTTATTATCGCGGTAGCAGGTGCTTGCAACAATTCTTAGAGGGGACCAGCATTTTAGCTGGACCCGATTTTTATCCCCATGGTTGTTAGCCCGGGGGTATGGAAGATGACAGATGAATGGATTAGGAGGCGATAGGTGATCGTGGACTTTCGGAACCATCCCAGCATTCGCCTTTATGACCGAGGGAAACCACGAAAACCCCGGTCAGGATGGCCGGCCCGGGAATCGAACCCGGCCCTCCCGATTACGAAGTCAGTGCGCTACGCACTGAGCCACTTCGCTCGGTAATACAATATTATTATTATTATTAATAATAATAGTAATAATAATAATAATTGTGTCTATATATTTGTGTGTTTCTCTATTTTATTATTTGCACTCCATCCCCACGGCTTACACACTTGGGATGTAATAATGGAATCAGCATTAAAATACTGAACCCCCCAATAGAAAAGCAAGGTGCACCTACCCCGATAATCATGACTGAGCCACGACGGGATGTACGTATCGCGTGGCCCCGAGATACGCGAAATAATAATAATAATAATAATTATTATAATCATTATAATAATAATAATCATAATAATAATAATAATAATCATTATAATAATAATAATAATAATAATAATCATTATAATAATAATAATAATAATAATAATAATAATAATAAAACACACTTATGAAAAGGAATCAAATATGATCCTTAAAGTACGCTTTCTTTCCACTGCGGTAGTGACACGCGCCAGCCGCAACGCGTGCGGGGCGTCTGGGGCGGTGAGTGTGCCGCGGCGGGCGGGGGCAGTGACCCGCTGCCCCGCAGGCGAGACGGCTTCGGGCGGGCCGCGCATTTGCATAGCGCCTCCGGACCACATGCAGATGGCGCGCCAGGAAGCGCCAAGGGCAAACCCGAATGCATCACGGCTCCCACGGCGAGCCCTGCGAGGCGACGCGCCCACTTCCCTTCTCAATCGCTCACGAGCCTACTTGGCGTCGTTACCCCTGGAAGGTCCTTTTCGTGAAATGTCTGAGAACTTTCTTTACTGGCACAAATAGATCATCAGCCTCCGCCATTCACTTATAGACGAACTGAACTAATGGTTCTTAAGTGAAGACCTTATTTGACTTGTTATGTAAAGGGATAGCGAATGTACTGGAGTATCAATACACCGTGAGCACAACTGTATTTTATGTGTTGACAACGAAGACGTTCGTAAAATCTGAAAAATCCACAATCCGACGCGAACCGTTCTGATGAAAGTAATGCTACACACAATGGAAGCTTATCGCGAGTGTAGTTCTTTCCATTATTGCCCACATCGTAAATTTATCAACTACTTCTTTCCCACAGACATGGAATACGGCCCATGTTCGTCCTTTCTAGAAGTTTAAAAATCCTTCCTTTCCGAAATATATCCGGCCTATTATTACTAATGACACTATCGAAAATCCAGTAGAAAATTATTCATAGCAAATCTGTTCGTACTTAGTACTGGTTTCAGGTCGGAAAACAGCACGAAAACAGCATTTTTTGAAGTGACCTTAGACGAGTAAAACTCTGAAAGACTGAGGCACTACTTTATCGACAGCATTACACTATTTCAACACAATGGCACTTAGAGGTCAAGAACTGTAAGAAGATGGGGACAGTCATCCAATACCAAAAATTTAAGTCGTAACGAAACTTTCGATTAGATTACAGTGTCTCTCTCTCTCTCTGTCCAGCTCCGTGATCTTCAAGTGCCAATGTGTTTAATTCTGAGTACAGTATTCAGAAAAGACTTCGCTTGTGTAGACGTTGACCTCCTAATATAGGCACGAACTCTTAATTACCCTCGTCGCTCTGGGTAGAAGATGTCAGGAAGCAACAACAATTTATAAATGGCGGAGAGAATCGCTCAAGTGGTTAAAAGGTCCTGCAAAATCACCGTGATATCGCAAGCGAGATTCTCACAAAGTTACAAAGTTAGTTCAGTAGTTGCGGTTCACGGCAATTTGTTAGCGATCTATTAATTGCAATGTAACTCTATAATGCATCGATATCAATTGCTTGCCATTTTCAACCTTTATTACTGCGAGGTGCACTTAGGTGGTTCTAGTGAGATACGTGATTTATTTAACATGTCTTTTGTATAGCATTAATCGACAAAAGGGAAGATCTTCTATGTTCATGTAGAGTTTGAATCGAGTTCACAGTCTGGTTTTCTTTTTAGTTCTTTTCAAATGAGATCTTATGGTGGCTTTAAAAGCCGACCAGAAATTTTTAAATTGTGAGAAAACTTGCAAATGCAAATTATTTTTGAAAATATAGTTTCAATTAGATTTTTTTCTCAAAATAATAAGCGTAAGTTAGTGCGAAGGCAGACGTTTGCCCGCTTCGTATGTAGGGTTGCAGGTGTGTAGGGTTGGGGCAGAAACGCGCCCTCGGCGACCGCACAAGCGCCGCGCGCTTTGTTCTCTTCATTCCAACTGAGTGGCGAGTCCTCTGCAAGAGTCCTTCCACTCCTCTCGGTCTTCTGGACTCGATGAAAAGATCGTGACTCCTGGAAAACATTGCCTCTCACATCAACCAGATTTTGAGCCAAGCTGAAATTTGATGGATAGAATAGACTCTAGGACTTGAATGAAACCGTTCGAAACAATAAATATTCAAAATGAATCAGTTTAATACTACACTCTTCGCGCAAACGGGTGATCTTGACGGATCATAGATTATTTAATATATTCAGTCAAGTATTACTATTGTGTATGTGCTGAGTAAAAGTTTTATAACCTTCGCTCCAGGACAATAATAATAATTGAACTAGAGAATTATTCACATTAACTGTTCTATTACAAGAGGCACAGTCAATTGCCATTGTCTTGCACATCGCAGTTACATGATATCTTGCACTGGACTCAAACCAGCAATACTTAGCAAAGGTCAGCGCACCAGTCAGTTCAGCTACTGGAGTGGGTATTTAAGGCACAAAGGTAATAGAGACATCAAGAGGGTTGAATTTATAAAAACTTCTTTTTTATGTAAAAATTATCCATTCAAGATGTAGGACAGCTGCATTTCCCTTCAAGCAAAAAAGTTGCTTTGCGTCTCCATTCGAGTGGGCCCGGAACCAAAATTTTTTGTAAAATATTCGAAAAGAAATGTCGCAAAATATGTCTTTATCTGACAATAATAGTTAATCACTTAATTTAGTAAACTAAAGAGGTGTATTTAAAAATCGAGTGAAGTGATATGAAAGTAAACTTGTACTTGTAGCTGTGAAATTAAGATTGATTTCTAATAAAAATATTCAATTTTTGAAGCAATTTGTTAATTCTCATTTGTATTTGTACAAGAAGTTATTCTTTTATAATTACTGGCTTTCAGTATCTTGTGGAGGATTTTTTCTGCAGATTTGTCCCAATAGAATAATACAAAAATACGTCCCGCCACTATCAAAATCC
The DNA here is from genome assembly GCA_038098605.1 of Gryllus longicercus. Lineage (NCBI taxonomy): Eukaryota > Metazoa > Arthropoda > Insecta > Orthoptera > Gryllidae > Gryllus > Gryllus longicercus. Next base: position 3,351,584 of record JAZDUA010000086.1, read on the forward strand.
AACTCTGGATAAATGTAACTGAAATTGTAAGAAGAATGATCAATTCCGTTTTTTAGTAACATTACCGTTCTAATAGTAACTAATTTACTCTTTAGCTTTGTCTTTACTTTGTCTAATAAAATGCACACACTGAACAGAAGTCATGCATTTTGGATGGCTCAGAAAACGAACAAATGTCTTTCTTTTCAAAACATTTAAACCACTTCATTTTCGGTGTAGCATTTCGTCTAACACAAAGAATTACACAAAGTACATGGTCACTTGAAAATCACATTCTTCCACACACATTGGAAGATTTTATCTCAAACAATGTTATAATTCTATTATTAAGAATCTAAATGATACAACTCTTTAACGCAGTAATTTTATTTTACCAAAAGCTACAGTAATTTTCGAATTGACCATTGACGAAAAGTACTGAACAGCATTCAAAACGGAAACGTTTTAGAAAGCATGTGTACTGAGCAGTAATGCCAATCTCATGTACATTACGCAGTTGCCCATTTTACCAACGCATTTTGACACAACTGTGACGAGGGCGTTTTAGCTGTTATGAGCTATCTCTGTAAAAATAGCATAAATGAATGCCTATAATGTTACTTTTCTACAACATGAATCATGGTAATTGGGTAAATAATTCGTTTAAACTTATTTTATGCAGTCATTTTTCCTTTCCTGGCCATACGATTTGTTGGAACTATTACTGAAACTAGTCAACTGTAGGTCTTTATGTCTTATATCAATATTTTGAAATAAAAAATAATTCATATAATTACAGACAACATATGCTATTTTGTTTCTATAGGTCTCACAGAACCAACTTGCCTCGTAAATAACCTGATGCAACATGGATTTTACATCCACAAAGGAAAATATCGCTCTAAACCATCTTTTGCCGCAGGGTTACACAGACACAATACGTGCACAAAGAGAAGATAAATCGCGTGCATGTGTTTTATTAAAAGCCTAAAAAATTCGAGATGATTCGCTGCTTGTTGCGTGAGTTGGATGGGAAAAGAGAGGGGGCGCTTGGGCGCGATCGGCTCTAGTTAATCACAGGCGATGGCTCGTTGTCAACTGCGAGCACACTGGTTCCAATGCTTACATTTCAGCAGCCCTGGGTGCAGCAATGACATACAAGCAAACACATATCTTGACCTGGAATTTGCTGTAAATAACCAAGGGTCAATGTTATTCTGACACTACACAAATTGAACGCCCATTGCGATTGGTTTTACTCATTGTATGAGCATGTTTCTCCGTTGTTTTTATTATGTTATAACATTACTAAATGCGTTGTGTTAGTAAGGTACAACTCAAAAGTGACGTAGAAAATAGTTTTTAGTTTCTTCCCGTAAATACAGATCTACGTCAGCTTCCTATTTACGAAATGTCACGCAGAAGGAGAGGTTCTGGGAGTGGGAGTGGGGGCGGGGGCGGCGGCCGGGTCGCGAGCGATGACCTCCCGTCACCCCCAGCAGCAACATCCTCTCGTCACCACCGCCGCCGACACGTGACCATCACTTCCGCATTCTCCCACATCAAAATTGCAGATTCGCGTAAATCTAATGCCACGTAGATCCAAGAACCTATACGATAAACAACGTATTCAGAGGAAAAGAAGCGGATGTCGACACGTCCAAACCAGGGCGATGCCACCGGGTTTATTTCCACCAGTGCGTAGAGTTCGATTCCGTGTACTTCCAGTGACCCATCATACGTTCAAAACATTTTCCTTTACAATAGTAATGAGAAGAAATCTGATTTTTTAGAAATTAAAAATCTCTTTTTTGCACACGGTTACCACGCTACACTGTATAATTCGATGACACTCGTTGTATAGTTGCCTCTCGCGAACATCAAAATACTCGGAATCTCATACGGCACTCTTGATTATTTTTTTAATAACAAATTTATTGCCTGATTTCGGTTTGTGTTACATTTTATTATACAAGTGTGTCATTTACTGTATATATCAATTTAGCGAATTAAACTATATCAACAAGTCTCTACCACCTTTAGTAACATATCTTACCATAGCCATGACAGCTCCGACAGCGCAAGAACATTTTGTTCTTAATCTGAACGTAAGACGTTAATGCAATTATTGCGTTCCTAAAATCGCGATTAAGAAATAAAAATCCTTTTGATTCAAAATGTTTATTTGTGCTCTCAATTGATGACTTCAAATATTAAAGATGTATTAAATTTTAATGGAAAACGTGTCTTTTTTAATGGAGAAATTAGACATTAATATAGCTAAATTTTGGGGAATATCTGCCCATAAGACCAGTTATCCAGTGAATTACCGCATTCTCGAAGCAATTTGTATAACCCTTACTTTCAAACCTTATGGCAGTTGCTCTGAACACAATGGCCGAGAACGCGTCATGCCTGGCGTAAATGGTTCCATGAAAACACCGTTCTTCCCTCGACTCCTTCTCCAGTATAGGCCGTGAGCCTACGCAGTTTTACACTTGCAGAGTCAGTAAGAGAAGAAGTTTTCGTTTTTGCGTCAACTATCCCCTTTGACCATCGGTCCCGTGCAAGTTCTATCCCGTAGCTGTCGATATTCCTCTCCTGGATGAAACGTAATAACGGGCGCGGACCTACATTTGGCCTCGCTGGGCCCCTCTCAGCGGGGCATAGCTGCGATGAGTTCTAAGCTCCGACTGGTCGCCCGACATGTATTGTTATGAAGTGAATGGAAGTGCGAAAGGGGGAGGATAGTCAAAGAAAAAGAAAGAAAGATCGCGCGCGGTACGTGGCCTGTAGCTACATGGCTGTCCGGGAGAGGCCGCATCTTAGGCACAGGTGCCAAAATTCGTCCGCCATTCTGCGACCTTCCACAGGGTAAAACTTTTCGGATTGGCCCCTGCACCTAGGACGAGGAGTTTCGGACAGCCAAGTAGCTACTGACTCAGGCCGCGGAAGCCTACGCTTCTGCTACGTGACTTGTTTTTTCTTAGGGTACTCGACCGGAGTAGATAGTTGATAGTTGATGGAAAAGTACTGATCAGAGTCGGCCGCTAGAATTCACCCCCAGACAGCGCCTGAATACGACATATCTATGCGGTTAGCGTCGCAAATCCTGCCACTTTCAGGAGTGGAACCCTAGCACCTCCCGGTCAGAGGCCCTGCCGGGACATCAATTAATGCTCTGAGCCACCTACGCCGGTGTTAGTATTGGTCGGAGCGTTGGCAAGTTTCGGACGCAATAGTGGTACGGATTGTGAAGAGTAAAGTGCTGGCTGTTCGACCCAGCCCCCCTCTACCCCGCCACGCCGCACCAATTATCTCATCTAAAGCAGAGTGAGAGGTGTCACTGAATGTCGTCCACAAAGGGCCATATTTCTTTTCCAGTGAGAGAGAGGGAGGGGGGCTGGTTCACGTACACCCGGCATAGTATCATACACGGTGGTTGGTAAACAGTGGAACTTCAGACAGCACTGGGGAACGCCGTTTTCCAAGGGCTGGCTGCGGAATTCGTTCCCACCCAGGAGAACACGGAAAGCTTTCAGGACAAAATATTTTGGAATTCATTGCCCAATCCTACCCATTAATTCTTCCAAATAGTTTGTGCCAATCGCTCAGGGAACACTTTAATGAGCAACATTTCTCGGAGCCATCTATTAGGAGAAACCGGCATTGGATCAGCGGCAACTACGCCCCAACCATATGGCGCAATCACAGACGCCTAACAAGGGATTCGTACTCCCAGCCTGCGGGTCCCAACTCAAGAAGGAAAAGTCACCATGGCACATTTCGTGATTCGGTACAGTTCCCGAAATAAAATGAAAAGATAAGCGCAAACCCGGCTACAAGATATAAATAATATTAACAAAAGTGAATTGTCACCACAGAGAAACAAGCCTGGATGAGCTACAGAAATTACAGGCCAATAATCTATCGAGAAACTGATTACAAGAAAGCCCATCAATTGCGCGGTACCGCCAACGTTTACAACGTTTTACTTGACGCGAGGAAGCGGAACCAATGCGGACGGGTTCGTACGTGCGCAAACAAAACAACAGTTCCGCAAATAGGCTTCGCCGTCCACAAATGGCGCGTTATTCCCAGCCCAGGGCGCAAGCATCCCGGCGGCAGCGCACCCCCCCTCGCTGGCGCTCCACGGTGACTGCAACGCGCTCTTTCTACGAAAACTCTCCGTTCCTGGAAAGGAGCCCACTCATCGATTAATTTTCATTGGCGTTTCCGAACGCGTCTGCTGCTAAGGTCATTAGTCGCGGAAGGTGGAGGTAATCTTACCGCGATTGACAGAGAGATCCGGCAGCGACCTGCACGTCGCCTAGCGGGGTTTTCCCCAAACAGGTATTTCCCACCAGCGGAGCACTGCTCCAGCCGGGCCAAGCTCTAAGTTTCTCTGTGTAAGAGAGGAGGACATGACAAGGAAGAGGAAGGAAAGATCGCGCGCGGTCCGTGGCCCGTTTGTTAGGGAACTGCTCCGGCATTCGCCAGGTGTAGATCGGAGAAACCACGGAAAACTACCAATCAGAGCAGCAGATCGTTAGAATTCGCCTTCAGTAGACTGAATTCAACCTAGCTATCAAGCCAGTGGTGAAAATCCTGCCACATATCGGGAATCGAACCTTAGGACCTCCCACTGAGGCACTGTAGTAACAACAATTGATGTCGAGCCACCCAAGCCGGTAAATCCTGCAATAGACAGGATTTGAGATACAGAAGCGTTATCCTGTCAACCTACCTATCCCTTATTCGTTCCAAGTTAGATTGTAGAGAAACAATGTATTTACGTTAAAAATAGTTAAAACTGTGTGTGACGTGTTATGGGGAGAAGTTAATTTGAACTTACATTTATGCCGAGAAGCAAAACAAGGGGCTATCTCAGCATTTTCTCGAGGAAACTGGATGAAAACCTCATCGAGATGGGGTCATTGACCCAGAAGCGGAAGTACAATACTAGTTACAGGTTCTTTACAATTATACAATCCAAATGATATATAATACATTAAATGTCATTGTTAAAATTAATATTACTTTCCTTTTGGATGCTCGGTATAGTCCGTCTTTATATTAAACAACCATAACGGAGACGTTAAAAAATCCGCCCTCAGGAGATACTTCTCCCCCTGGGAAGTCTGACGCTCCCGCGAGCAGGGGCGACTTCCCCCGACTCCGCTCTCGGTTCCCCACGAAATCCGAAGGAGCTGTACACGTTGCAACAAGGAATGCAACCGAAGCATAACGAAGAATAGGGCCGTCATACCAAAATACGAATGTTGTCTGACCATTGTGTTGAATAACATAGATTTGAATTTTGTGTTTGTTAATGTACTTTATTACATATTACTTTACTGTCGGTTTATTTTCTTTTTAATTCTGCCTAGAATAAACACCTTTGCCAAGGGACAAGAATATGTTTAAATGGCTAAATCTTTGCATGTTTTTGTGTTACATTTATTTTACAACAGACCTCTAAAGGACTGCCTGGAAAGAACAGTTTTTCTTTATGAAAACATTTCTTATCAATATTTAATTCAAGGAAGACACCCAAAAATTAGATCATCAAAAATTCAAATGGTTTACAATTCAAATGACATTGTCGCTATTTTTAGCGTACTTTGATGTGAGATAAAAACATCAAATGGAACAAATTTTAAAATGTTATTGTTTCATGTTAAGTAATCCCCCCCTCCGAAAAATCGAAATACGAGAAATAGAAACGAAATCGAAATTCGTATCCGTTTCAAACTCACAGAGCCTCGTGTTCGCCTAGATCGATCAAGGAATACGAATTTTGGAGTAAATCGTCTGGCGCTAATGGCGCCAACATTTAGGCTCTAATGTTGACCACACACGGACGCACAGACAAACGTTTTGCCGCAAACCAATTTTTCGGAAACATGGACCCAAAAATCTGGTTTCTAAACCACATGTTACAGGAAGTAATTTACTACATACAGAAACACGATTTACGCAATTTTTCGATACCACGTCCCAACAATAAAAGTTTTTAGTCGAAAACTCGCCAATTTCTACCGCGGCATTATAATACTACCTCTTTCGTACGTATGTAAGTGGTAAGTCGAGAAAGTTACATGTACAGCTCTGTAAATAAACTACATTTTTCCAGTTGAACTGACACTAGGAGGACACACGAGGGACGGAAATGGACGTGTTTAAAGCGATGTGAGTAAGAAGAGCTCAAAGTGCCATTGATCTCGTCCCCAAGGATTCACAATGACAAGGCACTTGTGAAACGGTTCTGTCGTCCAAAGAAAGTGTAACAATAGGAAACCAGATTCTTATATCTTGCAAAAAAGTGATTAAATTGAATTAGACTATACCTTGGGTTGGCGAGCCACATTGAATACTGGCGAGGGCTGGATGAGACTGCGGGTTGAAGTTTGGAGACCCCTGGTTTATGTTTTTTTTTTGTTTTGTTTTGTTTTTTGTTTTTGTTTTTTGTTATTTAAGGTCGCATCAACTTCTAGGTCATTAGCGACCACTATTGCGTGTAACGGTATGGTAACTATGAGACTTACATGATATGATGAAGATAGGGGAAAGGAGGAACACAATACAACCATGCCCGAGGCGGGACTCGACCCCGCGATCCTTCGGTCCGAGATCGCTACGGCACTACTGACTTACCGATCCCGGCCATGCGGACCGGCTGGTTGAGAATGAGGTAAATAAAATTAATTTTATATCAGCATGTTTCTGTCTGTTTTCTTCACAAACTATAGTTGTTGTGATATTCACATCTGCATGGTGTTGACACTACGATTCAGGAAACGCAAGTGCTATTGACTATTCGTTACATTTTGGAAGTTATGAATGGGTACTTAGTGATTCTTATGTGACATCGCATGATGATACACACAACAACATTGTAAGATACACGTCGTAAGCTACACGAAGATATACGTCGTAAGCTACACAGCTAGCTCGAAATCACACTAAAATCCACTCAGTAGGTTTCATAATCCAGTCGATATTCAAAAAGGTACAGTTCAATATTTACGTATATATGTAAAGATGGCCACGGGATATCAATGTCATTTCCAGGAACGACATAAAAATCTAAAATATTTATTTTTCGCCTACGCCATTATATTTCTTACAATTGAAAAGCTTCAGGCTGGAATAGTAACAAAAAAAGCTACAAGATCCGCAGCAAGCCTCCACCTACTCGAACCCGGTTTAACTCACAGCCCTCAGCATGGCCACACCGAAAAAACGAACCGTTGGAGTATACCACATCCATGATTCTATAACAAGTATTTCTGTAGAAACTCTTATCAGGAGTGGCAGATCACATCGCCTTCCGACGGCGTAGGATTTTGGATCCTAGACCGCTACTACTTCGAATTCAATCGCTGTCTGAACCGGCTGCTCTGATCGGTAGTTTTGCAAGGTTTCACCAATCAACACCAGGCGGATGCCGGAGCAGTTCCTAACAAACGGGCCACGAGCTGCGCGCGATCTTACCGACATCTTCCTTGTCCTATCCTCTCCCCTTACACTAACTTACCTAATACTAAAACACTTATACTAACGTGCACTACAGTTGTACAAATGTCAAGATACCAGCTGGGAGGCAAGAGCGTGTCCCGACCGGGGCGGTGGCCTGCTGGGAGAAATCCCCTTCAGGCGGCCGGCGGATCTCCCCATCCAGCGGGGAAGGAATCTCCGTCACTTCCAGGTACAGAGGTGCGTTACAAAAGCGGGGTAATGACCTTAGGAATTGACGTGTCCGCAAACATCGCTCAATCAATTCAGCGAGAAGTAAATGTTAATGACTCGGCGGAGCGGAGAAAATGTCATAAAACTTGTTTGTTGCGATTGAAGCCATCAGAAACTAAATGTATATGTATTTGTAGAAAAAAATGAAAGGTGTTTCAATTAAAAATGTAATATACTTGTATAAGTTGAATTCCATAAGGGATTTTGATTTATTTTTCCGTTAGTATCTGCCAAAACGGTTATTAATTTTTAATTAGTGTTATATGTATATTTTATCATAAATCTGAGGGATTTTTTTTCTGAAACAGATGCACAAGCACGATTTTGTGTTTAACGGTACAACAGTACATCAATACTACCCTGCGACTGATTGTACCAATCCACTTTACATCGCCTTCGCAATACGCATTATTTATTGCCAACTTATCCTGATTTAAAATTGTGTAAATCTCGTATCAAATATCGCGGGCGCTCGCTCACACACACACACATACGCACGCACACAACCGCAGAGGCTCTCCATAATGGAGATGACAAAAAACACGGAGAAAGTCTTTTCCTCGTGAATCTAAGTCGCCCCTGCCCTCCGCGCCTCCACCTCCGCCGCCTCCGCCGCCGCCGCCGCCGCCGCCGCAGCAGCAGCAGCACGCGGTTGCCAGGCGACGCGGCACGCGGCCTGCCTGGTGAGCTCGCGTCCACGTGACCGCCCCCACCCCGGCGGCTCGCTCGCCCCCGCCTCCCGGCTCCGCGACCCCGCGCCGCGCCGCCCGCCCCGCGCACCCGCCCTTCGCCCGCCCCGCACCGCTATTCTGGACGGCGCGCTTCGTCAAAAGTCCAACGCCGCCGCCCATTGTCCACCGCTCGCATCCACGTGTGGTGGTTGATGAGGCGTCTCCATCCCCCCAAACACAAAATTTCGCTTCTTTTGGAAGAAGGGTCCACAGAAGGACGCGTCGTTCGGCGGCGAATACTTTTAGAACTCACGTGTTCCATCACGGAGCCCATATAGTTTGCAAACACAGAAACGCGCTTCCGAAAATAACTGCGTATACTTCCATGATTAATATTTTTAGAACGATAAAGAACCACCCATTTAAGCGATTTTTCAGTACATTTTGATACAGCTGAGCATAAAATAAGTTCTCCAAAAAAGGGAACAATAAAGCGATTTCATAACCATGCACCCACCGCAGTCCCAAGTATGTATTGAACGTCATTGAAAGTACGAATTCCTCCAAAATTGTTGGAAACAAACACCAGTCTATTATTTATGGCTAAAATTATTAACGATTACCAAAAACATTTTAAAAAAGTTTCGAAACACACGAATAAGTTATTGAGCATTATGAAGTTTGATTGCACTTTCCCTTCCGTAATATGGGTTCAAAATAAATTTCGCACCTCATCAGTTCCACACAGACTTAAACACTAGTAAGAAGACTGATAAAAGAGTATCTTGACGGTAGTTTTTCGTCCTCCCAAATCAAGAATCAATTGTAATGTGCCAAAAAAGTCTGCTTCATCAGACAACTTTGCAGAAAGATTTTCATTTTCCCTTCGTATAGTATGTTTACTGAATTGCTTACTTCTATTATGTTCTTGGCAGTGTATTGCATCTGGCCTTAAGGTTGAGGTTTACCTGGGTTTACTCAATGGCTTAAGGGTGATTTCAATCCTTTGATTTCAGTCCCAGGAATAAATGCAGGACAAATTGTTAACTTGCGGGCGAGACATACAGAATACGACACTCACTATCGACAAGATAGAATACACAATTAAATTGTGTTTGTGTCAAGTGTAATAAGACATAAGTAAATGGGATCAACAAAGATGACCAACAAATTGAGTGTTGTAATAGTTCAAGAATAAGTGTCCAATGTTAAAAAATCCCAGGTATATTAAAATTGAATTACTGAACCACGCACCATTCACACCGATAATCAAGTATTGAGAATTCAGAAATATAAACGGAAACAACGTTGTCTTTTCGACTCATGAAAAAAATGCATGTTTAAAAAGAAGTTAATAAGGAATATTCTACGTAAAAAGACATGAACTTTCTTAGTGTACCACATTATACAATATTTGAAAAACTTGTGTAATTGTGACAAAACAAGGAATAAATGGAGAAAGAAGTGAACGTTGATTCAGAAAATGATGAATAAGAAATAGCTAACTAAATCATGACAAAGAAATAAAAAAAAGTAATCTAAATATTATAATATGATGATTTTTTTTAATTACACTTTGTATTAAGTGAAAAATAAAAATAACGCTTAAAAATAGTGTACATGCCACGTAATTACGCGCCTTTAGAACTATCCGTACCAAAATCCACGGCCTACCAGCCCGGACGCTCTCTCAGTTATTGATTCCGGCCGTGAAAGCCTACGATGCTATATTATATACGTACCAAACGTTTCACGACAAAATTTGTTGCCGTTTTTGCAAAAATTTCTTTGGGACGTTTTTGGAAAAGCGCAATTTTGTGCTCATTATCGAGGAAAAGTTTTGAATTTGCCATACACGTAACACGAATGTTCATGTATGTAGAGTATGTTAAGTGGAGTTGATGTATACAGAGAGGTATTTGTGTTTATTATGAATAGTGTATGTATGTTATTGAACTGTTGTACTTAGAAAATTGTAAAATAAAATTCATTCATAAACTTTCAACGAAGTCATTTGAAGCCCTTGAATTCACAAATACAATAACGCATAAAATGGCGGCAATGAAAATATATAAGGTGAAAGACGCAAAAAAATTACAATTATGTAATTTTTGAAAAATTAAAGAACACTCTAAACGACCTTTATATCATGTTAGGAAGTTCATTCACAAGAATACGTAAAAAATGTAAAGAAAAATTATTGGAGATGTCTTTGAGAAAATATTGCTTTTAAAATTGCCCGTAGTTCACTCAAAATTACGAGAAAACAACTAATATTTTCAAAACAATCTACAAGATATTAATTATAGAACGAATTACGGATAACAAAGTTTATTTGAAGAAAAATATCTATTTTCAATATTGCAGTTGTGGGAACACACAATCAGAGCTACGCCCTTTATACGTGTATTTCACTCTATTCTTACAAGAAATTTAAAGAAAAAAGAGCCATTTTTGAAAAATATTGTAAATGTGACAGGGGCTTCATGTAAAGTACCACCAAAATTGACAGAATGTTTATCAAAGTCGCACTTTTTCGAGTCGGGACAGATCGACCGTGGAATATTAATTGGATTAAGTTCTATGAAACGTTTAGACACTCATGTTATTCACAGACGGACAGACAGACGGATGGATGACGAATAGAATTATAGATCTTCTTAAGAGGCGATAACTCGCAACTCACTGTCTCCTTGTACACCTAGTAAAGGGATATCCTTAGATACGTTCGATTCTTCATCCAAAGAAAAACAGCACTCACCTGAAACAAAAAAGAAAATATGAAGTTGTATTTTAATATTTTGCTTCATTAAAAAAATTACAACCTGCTAATGAGCAGGTTGGAATGCATAAGTTACGACCAATGTCCTAATGCGCCCACTTCTTTATCCAAATTGTCTGACTGTTGTGCGAATTAACTGGCTACTTCGGGTACTGAACATAATTGAACTCCAGTCGTAATGGATATTACCTCTAATGATATCCGCTGCCAAGAGCTAGCCTGCTATCCGCAGCCTAAAGCTAGTTACCTGCTATCCCCTCGGCGAACTCTTGCATGAAAGTAATGGGTAAGATATTGCTCATCGTATCCGACTTCAGCAAACGAGCTTCAGGCACCATTTTCCGTCACAATATTACCGGGACATTTAATTGCAGCCAGATACCATGAAGCATTTTTAAAAAATATGGATCTTTCATTTTAATTCCCTCTTCGTTTTATTTTTTGTTGGTCACTGTTAAAAATTGTCTCTTCATGGCCCTTTCAAAATGTTTCTCAACACTTCTCGCTCTGCATGCAACATGGCGGCCAGCGTCAGGTCTGGCATTTCAAACGAAGTGACCGTTTGTGGTCACGTGGTACTGCGCAGAACGAGCAAAAATAGGTGCACCGGACTAGACCACCCGTTTCTTTCCACCATGGGCGAACTCACGATGGCTTTCGAGATCAGGGTCAGGGGATCGAACTCATCGACTTGGCCCAAGGATGGCCCGGGGACAGCACAGAGAAGGAAGAATCTCGGCTATTAGCTCAAAGTTCTGCGTCAGCTACTTAATGAATGGGAATCCAAAGCATCGTCATAGCAGGGCAGTGACCGTTAGAACAGCGCGCATCACGTTTTCGCCCCGCGCAGATAATGGCAACTCTTTTTCGGCTTTCAGCGGGCGGTAGAGATGCAGGAGCTCTATGAGAGACAACTGTCAAATTCAGAGGGTTGTAAATACTCGGTTAATGCACGCTGTCGCAACTCTCTCGCCCTGTGAAAATGGTTAATACACAGACGACACTCACGGAAGCCTACAGACCTATTTCCGCATTGCCTTTGGATTGTTATTATATCATCGCCTGTACTAACTTTAAATAGCACTAATCAGACAATTACATCAAAGAAGATATTTCAACGAATAAAACGAAATATAACGAATATTTCAACGAAAAAAAAATTTCGATGGAAACGTAACGTTTGAAATTCAGAACTTATATTTGTCTAAGAATTATATTATAAACTAGCAAAAAGTGGTTGCAAAGCGATTAGGTTTCTTATTAATGGTTTCATTGCAGTATAGTTATCATTTAAGAAAATTATACACAACTGAACGATTGGAAATTTTCATCACCCGATGAAAGATAAGAACAATAAAATCTTGCCTGACAATTAACGCTCGGGAGAAGCTGTTAGCACATACTGCACTTTTCTGAATGCGTATACTTAACTGCACAATTATGGTCCCGCAAACACATTACATTACCTCCACTTGTAGAAAATAAAATACACTTCTTCCTATTGAATTGCAGTAACAATGGTCCATTAGTATGAGAATTGCCTGCTTCTTCTTCCGTGGCGCACACATCGCAAAGGCAACACAATCAATTTCTTCGCTAACCGATAAGTATATAGGCTCGCAAACATACGATTGAATAGAAAAGAGAAAGACAAATAATAAGAGATATTGCTCATAAGCATCACAAAAAGCTTGTTTCAGCACTAATAAATTTGCCAGAGAACGCTGAAATGTTCTCGTGGCTCAGTGGCGAGGTCACTTGCCTTTCACCACTGGGGTTCCGGGTTCGATTCCCGTAGAACCTCAGGGGAAATTCGTTACGACAAAACGAATAAGTTGGACTAGCAAGGGGTTAGACTAGCCCCTGAGAAGCGCCCTAAACCTTACCCTATCCTTATTCCTTCCCAATTCTGAACGCCGGGTAGTGACGCAGGAGCGCGTAAGAGAGACGCGTGCGCGGAGATGGTATCTGGTGGTCCTCTTTACAACTGACCGAGACGTGACGGACTATATTAATTGGTGGAGGATTACTCCCGCGCAATAGTTAATGTAGGATTTCCCCCAAGGAGGAGGAAACGCATTGCTTGGAGACGCATTGCGTCTAAGTTGACGCAACAAATTAAGAAAGAATTCGTTAATAAGATAATAATAGATAAATGATTTAAAACATAGAATTGGCAGTTTTACTGTCTGCGTTTAGTATAAAAAGGAAAGTTTGAAACCCTAATAAACAGCAATAGTTACAATGCAACAATTTTCACCAACCTGCCGCAAGCCGGAAATTGTCAATGTAATAAGCCCACCGTATCGCCTTTTGACCTTGTGCTCTGGTTCATTTTTTTCTCTCGAAAAAAGGCAATCACAAATATTTCGCTCGAATTTTTCGCTATCGAATCTTCGACCGCTCTCTGCCACCGCTCGCAATTTAAGCGCATGTGGCGGGCAAACAAAGCGAGACGTTGCAAAACTGTCGTCGGTCTGCATGCGTGCGGGGAGCGAACACTTGTGAGTTGGGAGTGATAAAGAGTTGCTACGTTCGTATAAACAATTACATAGGGGAACTGGCACAGTGGTGGGCAACAGTACAGAGATGGGCACAGCAACTGTAACGGGGGATCCTGCGATCGTGGCAAACCATCAGTTGGTACGCCTGTATGGACTTTGTCCCAGTGTGACATTTGCTTTGCTTTGTGCGCGCTTCAGATGTAGGAGTGGCGAATGCCACAATTGAAACCGATCATCAATCGGGTTGGGATCGCTCCCGCGATCAGGGGATAGCAGGTCTATCAGAGCTAGGGTGTAAAGTGTAAATTCATTGTAAATATTTGTTGTGTTTTCTTTGTAAATAAATATTTTTTATATGAAAGCTCTGAGTCTGTGTTCGCTGTGAGTATCCATGACGTCACAATATGAATTGAATGTGGCCCCGCAGTGAGCGTTGATACCCTTCAATAGTTAGTGATGTCTCTATGTGTCGTCTGTGCATCGAAACGTTGTGGATTCGTTAACGGTGGCGTATCCAGGAATTAAGGATTTACAATTCGTTTGTTTTCATTTACAATCCCTATTATGCGTAGTGTAAAGTGTAGAAAAATTGGTAAAAGAGGAATGGAGGTGGCATTCACACATGCGAGCCTCCTCTGCACCCGGAAGGTGGCCCGAGGAGCGTCGCTAGGGTCCTGGCAGATTCACTCGACCGACGTCCAGTTCGCAAGCTGCCACGTGATCGCCTACAACAGCAATTGGATCTGCGTTCTTGAGGAGGCTCCTCTGACTTGGAGTGACGAAAAGCACACACAAATTGATTAACAAATTGTTAAGGCATGAAAGTAGTCGGTTGCATTTTGGGGGAGAACAATTAAGATGAAACTTGAACGTTGACTGTCAAGCGAACGGCGCTTTCTTGTGAATTTTTCTTGGAAATTCACGTCTCTAAAGTCAGGGGGTGTTGCTAAAGCGCGCTTGCCCTGATAGTGTGGAGCTTTGGTAGCTACGCTGATTATTTTAATGTAGGGTATTACTTTGGGTGGTTTACTCTCTGCAATTAAGCACGCAGATTTTGTACAGAAATAAAACTGTCTCGTGAGCGCAATGCTTCAAAACAACGACTTCAATTAGATATTCATCTGGGCGATATTGAGTGTTAATGTTTTGAAGAAAGTTAACATTGAATCAAATGTTTTTTCGATGTAGATAGATACATTTAAGTTGTAGGAAGACTCCGAAAACATTTTGAACTTTTGCAATAATCGAAATCTCAGGGTTCTTACAGACACGAGACCTGCACCATTCTCTTCACACTATCCAATAACACAATTTAATGAAAAATGTTTGGGGCTATTGTTTTAATTTAAAAATATCCAAGTGGCTCTATGTACCCCCCCCCAAAAAAAAAAAATTGAAATATCGGTTTCGAAGTCAAGAGGCTGTGGCAGCAGCCAGATCGTTAGAGGAATATCAATTTTACAGGAAATCGGCTCAACAGTTTTGGCGATAGCTTGCTTATAGACGGACGGACAGGCACGATATGCCGTCAATTGATTGCTCGGTATCAAAGACACACAAAACAGAAAACTGGCTACACCATGCAATAAAGAATGTTTTCTATACTTAGAAAATTGGATTTATCCATATTTTCGTTTCCAGGGCCCTGTAATAAGAGTTTTTCTGCGAAAGGTCGCCGGCTTTTGTTCGTGCAGCGTTACATTACAGGGAGAAAGTAAAAATATTAACAAAAACTGTGTGATCGTTCTTTCCAACGAAACAGGCGCGTACGTATCTTCGTCATCGCCACATTGTAGGAGTCTTTCGCGCTAAACATAGGATTTTTTTCATGAGAAATATCTTTAAAGTTCACGAGAAAGAAAATCCATGAGAAAGTTCACTTCAGTACAGCTTTTAGCGTTTGTGAAATGTTTAATTTATTTCCTCTGTATTAAATAAATCTGTTAATGTAAATGATCGCCTACCCAAACACAATTGCTAAATAGTGTATTTCACTTTTTACAGGAACAAAAACTATGCAATATTACAAATCTAAATTCCTAAAAGTAATGATACTAACTAGTATCAAACTATTTATACAAAATCACAAATGTGTCGGGCGGTTACTATAGTGACTTGTAATCGCGTTAGCTACGCGTCCTATTACAAAGTAACGTTCAATAAAGTTTGTCCCTTGACAAGAATAAAACAATTAAAAAACGAAATTTAACTTTATGTATTAGCGAAGTAACCTCACTAATTAATAAAATCTCTGTGCACGGAATCTGAATTATTTAACAGCTTCCTAATGTCGTCAACCATTGATCCTTATATCACCAATGCGGAATCTAACGTCAATTTGACATTCATCGCCTATCGTCTCTGGCTTCGTTCTGATAAAGAACGCTCTCAGACAAAATTTCACTTATGATGTAATTAAATAATATCACTGACATGAAATGTAGTGTGGTTATCATTGGATACTTTTGGTCTGTTAGCATGGCCACATACTTCTTGATCATTCTTCAATTCTCAATTTTCAAAAACTCAACGAAAATTAGACCTGTACCATCTAATTAGCGTAGTTTCTTCTATCCTTTAAAAATCTGTAACCTAAAAGTTTGGAACCATTTTTGAGAAGAAACTGGAAACGTTCTAGTCGTTGCATGTAAAAAACCTTTAGAAATTAAATATTCGTTTTCAATTCGCAGGGTCTCGAGCCGTGCCGGCTTTATCGAGGAACATGAATTTTGATGAAAATCCTGCATATGGTTTAGCCGCTAGTGTTCGCAAACGGACAGATGGACGGACGGTTTTGTAGTAAACCAAATTTTCAGTAGCAAGGAACCCAGAAAACGCAGATTACCACTACTCAACGTGTTCGAGAAAGTAATATACTACGTGTAGGAACAAGAATTATCTTCGTTTTCGTTATCAAGGATCCACTGCACGGATTTTTCTGACGCAAAGTCACCTTTTTCCCTACAATATTACATATATTTATCTATACTACGTACGTAGTATTCGAGAAAGCAATAGATATTCAAATTATTAAAACAATTAAAAACTGACCGAATACAATTTACGTGTATAACTAAATTTATTAAGATTTCTGAACATGAGTAGACGTTTTCGGTTAGGGAATATAAGACCCTTCACAAAACACAAGCATTAAAAGAACTTCATAGGACCGATCTACAATTATAAGAGAAATTCCTACCAGATCATCAAATGGTGTAAGAAATACTGATGACCTAAAATATGTTAAAATCGTTTTAATAACTCATAATTTGTGCACACGTGCACTCATCAAACCTTTTAGCACCTTTTACGTAAGCTACACCCATTAGTACACGAACACTAGTTAAACCTTTTACTAAAAAGAAAAAAAAACTCGTTCTAACTGAAAAGTTGAAAAAGGTAATAAGGAACACGACACACCATAAAATCCAGTCGGTTATTAAGCAAACGAAATCCAAAACTCCACAGTTCCTCGTATTTAATTGTAAGTAATATTGTTTCACTTATTTTTCCAGCATTTCAAAAGTTAAAGCAATAATATTGTACGTTTTAATGCAAATTTGTTATCATTATTTGTGTTTATGTTTGGATTTAAACATTTAAAAAAATATGGATATGATATATTTTTTAAAATAATATTAAGTGAATATAGAACTTTTTGAAAAGAGATCCATCTTTAAACCAGTAAATTTGATAGACACTTGAAATGACGAAAGTCGCGGGATGCCCCCTAATATCGTGTCAACGATGCTAACTCTGTAGCCGCCCGTAATTGCGAGAGTGTTGCCGGAGCAGAATTCTGTGCACGAACTGGCCTCTCGATTATGTCCCATAAATGTTCTATGGGATTCATATCAGGCGCTCTGGGAAGCCAAATTATTCGCTCGAATTCTCCAGAATGTTCATCACACCAATAGCGAACTTGTGTGTCGGTGACATGGGGGATTGTCATCAATAAAAATACCATCGTTCCTTGGAAACACGAAGTCGATGGATAGCTGCAAACGTTCTACACTACCTGAACATAGCCATTTCCAGTCAATGGACGGTTTAGTTGGACCAGAGGATCCAGTCTTTTCCAATTAAAATCAGCCCACGCCATTATGGAGCCACCACAGTGCCTTGACAACTTAGGTCCATAGCTTCGTGGGGTCTGCGTCACATTTGAATCCTATTATCAGCTCTTACGAACTGAAAGCTGGACTCATCTGAGCAAGCCACGGTTTTAAAGTCAACTAGGGTCTCATAGATACGGTCAAGAGCCTAGGAGAGGCGCTGCAGGCGATGTCGTGCTGTTAGCAAAGGTACTCGAGTAGGCCTTCTGCTGCAACAGTCCATTAAGGCCACATTTCGCCGCACTGTCCCAACGGGTACGTCCTCCGTACTTCCCACATTGATTTCTCTGACAACTCTACGCAACCACCTCTGCACTCAGTGATTAAGCGAAGGCCGTCGGCCATTGCGTTGTTCGCGATCAGAGGTTATGCCTGAAATTACGTATTCCCGGCACGCTTCACATTGTGGATCTCGGAATATTGAATTCCCTAACGGCTTCCGAAATGGAATGTCCCGTGCACGTAGCTCCAACTACCGCGTTGAAAATCTGTTAATTTCCGTCGGGCATTCATACTCACGTCAGAAAACATTCGTCAATGCAGAAAGCTCTGCCAATGCACTGCTCTTTTGTACCCTTTTGTACATAATAATATTGCCATCTGTATAATCGCATATTGCTGCCCACGACTTCTGTCACCTTAGTGTATAACCTTTAAAAAATACATCAGAAATGGTAACTCGCTACTCAACAACTCTCCAGTCACTTAGAGTAACGGAATTAATTGCAAATGGTTTTCATGTTAAAGTACACACGACTGGTATATTTCTTGACATTTCTAAAGTATTTGATAAATTTGTAAGTAATCTGATTCTTTTGTTTAGAAATGTATGAAGGTAATAGCACAATATAAAATA
Organism: Gryllus longicercus; assembly: GCA_038098605.1. Taxonomy (NCBI): domain Eukaryota; kingdom Metazoa; phylum Arthropoda; class Insecta; order Orthoptera; family Gryllidae; genus Gryllus; species Gryllus longicercus. The sequence goes on from JAZDUA010000086.1 coordinate 3,370,243, forward strand.
AAAAAACAATGCAATTGATGTTGAAAAGAAAATTTCAATAAAGATTAATTCAGTATTATCGAGAGATTTTTCGGTACAATTCACAACACTCCCTTAAAAATATCTGAAGCAATTATTCAATTTTCTTTGACAGTTAGGTTTTCGCTTTTCACGATAGTCACAAAAACATTTTTTTAAGCTTTTACTCTTGAGAAAGCTACGTGACTAGACTCTGACTTGAAACTTCACCGAATCACTGCTGATAACGAAATTACTGATTCTGGTATAACATAAACCAAACCTAACAAGATACGTCTTCACCCTTCACTGTACACCCACATGCCTCCACAATTAGATACACAGCACTTGTAGACCTTGGCAAAACGTTGAATGAAGGTTTTCACTACACGCATAAGAAACAATCATCAGAATCAAGCAACTATTAAAATTACTTCTAGTTGTTGCTGCGAGAGCGAACCTTGAATTAATAATTATGCAAATAAACCTCGTCAGTCTGCGTAAACCACGGTGTACGCGGAAACCGTAAATAAGAAAGTATAAGATAGAGGAAACTACGCCTTCTAAGCGTGACGTCACAAAGATGGCCACCATCAGTGAAATGTAGATGGTGTTGGTGGAATCGAGAGCAGCGTGGAAGCGATAGAAGGGCGGAACCAGCAAAAAATTAAGAGAATGTCTCAGAATATCTTATTCTATATATTATGATTTGCGCTACGTTTCCTTGAGGTCTTAGGTCTCTAAATTTTAGCTATCAATGCCGTATAACGCTTCGTTTAGGAGATATAGCTGACTGAGTGCTGCGGTTGCATTTGACATTAATATGTGGATGCGATTTTTAAACCAATCCTTCATATTTTTATAGTCGTAGTGCAATTCCTTTAGAGATCTCATTTATTAATATGAATTGCGTGTGAGAGACGCAAAATATAAGTATACTAAAAACAATGAACTAGACGATAAATACCACTCCTAGGAGGAGATTTGGAGGTATAGGAGATTTATTGACAGGAAGAAGTGTTACGAGTTTTATATGCAACACTGATGTTATATTAACTGAATAGGTCCAATATTTGGGTAGGGCGGGGCGTGCGTGCGTTCGTGAATACGGACGGACGGACATGCAGACGAATGGATGAACGAAACTCTGATTAATCCGACCCTAAAATTCCACAAATACATACATTACCCGAGATATCAAATGTCAGAAGTATATTTGCCACCGCCCCCCCCCCCCATGCACCCCATCCACAAACAGAAAGCTTTTGGTTCTCCGTAGGCTCTGCTGTTAGACTGAAAGAAAGTTGACTGTCAAATGTAAATGAAATAGCGTTAACTATTTAATCCGTATTCGTAAAAGTTTGAAAAGTATATTACTTTGATTTATAATATTTGTTGTTTATATCTTGACCTTTTTTCACTTCTTCATAAGTACATCAATTGAACTTGCGATAGAGGGTATTGCCAACTATAACGAAAATAATTCAAGACTTCGCTTGCATAGGTAGTAAATAATCGTAAATTAAAAAATAAAAATTCCTTTTACATTTTTCAAAAATGCAAACTTTCTAATAATAAAAATTAAGTCGTCTTCTCAGCAGCTCACGCACAGGAAAATCCAGCATACACACTGTACAGAGATGGTAGATTTTTAGCAATGGCTAAAAACTGGGAATGTTACCATACACTCACAAAAAATAGTAATTGTATATTTGATGGTAGGTGCAGTGTATTTCCGAAGGTTTTGAATCTGCCATAAAATACGAAAAACGATCTGAAAATGCCTAATCACGCACTCGTACACAGTGCGAAATGTTCGCGATTAGGCTATGTAATTCCATTGTATGGTGTCCTCCGTGTTCGCTCTCTAACTAGGGCTGCGATATCGACACCAACACATTGACGTTTGAATACATTTAATTTGAGAGTAGTGTTTTTTGTTAATTTATAACTAAGATTTAACTGACAAAACAAACTAAAAAATAATAAGAACAATTAAAAAAAACTGATCCCGACCGCCTGAACGCTCAGGGTCATCTCAAGGGGACTCAGCTTCCTCAGTTCGCTGTACGGAGAAGGTCACGGGAAGAAGAGGAAGGCCCTACGGCTACAGCGCACGCGTTACATCTTACGCTTTTATATTTGTTGAAGTTCAAAAACGACGAAATATTAAATTAGTTTCCCTTAGTTCCTGATTTTAATGAGAAAATGTAAAAAGCATCAAAATAATTTTATCCCCAGAACTCCTCCATTAATAATAAATTTCTCAACAAATTCTATAAAATGCTAAATCTTAGTTTTTATAATGCTCTAAACCGCCAAGCCTTGTTTTCAAAATGGAATTTGTTTTTTAAATTAAACGTCTAAACCCTACCCTCACTACCTATGTACACGCACTGGCAGGCCCGGACAAACACGAAGCGGATGGAGGGACCGCTCCGAGGCTCTGCAGTCAAATCCGTAAGAACACAAAAGAAACCATAAAAAGCATCGAGAAAGAAAACTGGCGCTTCCAAAACTGTACGTGCTTTCTCGCCCGTATTTTGACGCAAAATTACGCGTAAAGTACACAAAGTTTCAAAAAAATTGAACATGACCTTTTTTCCAAATCAACCTTTAAGGAATAGATTTACTTAAGGTAAAAACCTCTATTTTTAATATTTTAGTTGTAAGAAGATTCCGCGTCAAAATTGAAACTTTGCAATTTTCGAAAATTCAGAGTTTTTTAACGAACACGACACCTACACTATCATCTGAAATATCCATCACACTATCCAATAAAAAAAATGAAAAACGATGGAGACAGTATTTTGAAAATTTGGAAAATGTTCTAGGGGCTTCATTTAAAGTATCCCCCAAAATAAAAATATCGGTTTCAAATCCAAAGGGCCGCGACATCAGCCATATCGATTGGAGAATATCAATTTTGGAGAAAATCGGCCGAACGGTTTAGCCGCTAGCGTTGTTCACTGACGAACGGACGGACAGTCTCCACTGCGTAGCGAGAAAGTAAAAATATAGAAAGGGGGAAATAGTGGAAAAGGCAGTCAAATGTGGGCTTTTCTCTCTCGCTCTCGTAAGAGGAAAAGGCTACACGAGACTGCTTGCACTAGAGATACAAACATCCCTTGTACCGAGAACGCTCTCGAGAAAGAGTCAACTCGATATTCGAGCAGCCAGTAACCTTTGCAGTTACACCGTCAGAAACTTTTCTTCGAACGTGCGTTGTCGTCCGGAGTCCATCTTCCGAGATAGCAGCAATCGAATTGTGTTGTACTGCTTTTGTCAGTCTTCGCTAAACTCTTCAACACGAACCTGATCGCGCCAGGCACATTTGACCTTAGTCCGGTAGCGAAGCTTGACAGGCAGTACAGCGTTAAAAATTCATGAATACTTATGAATAAACAAACAAAAATTGTAAAATAGTAATGCAATAATTTTGTGTGGCTTACCTCTAGTTACTAAGTGGTCGGAAGCTCAATAAGCTAGACCTTGGGGCCTCAGAATCCAAGGGGTCTCAAAAATTATTAAACAAAATTACAAATTTTGCTAAAAATGTTTATAAAATATACTTATAGAAATTCATAATTAGTTCCTGTTAAGAAATACAAATTAAATAAATTTGATAAACACGTTATTAGAGTTAAAAACAGATTTATTCTAAGTGAGGCATTTTCATTCTCGTGTATTACGTTTTGAACGTGTCAAGTGCATGTCAAAAGCCGTCACAGCGTTCTGATTGACTGATACAAATTGTCTCTTTTCATAAATATGACTTTTGGCGTATTCCGAGTACAAACTTTGGGGTTTGAGTGACACCAAGTTGCCTTTCGATTTTTTTTAAAACTTTAGTGATAAGTTGATAACAAATTGTACAGGTGAAATGTCATTTAGTAAACACAAAGGGGAAAAAAACTAGTATCGAGGTACTATGAAATAAGATAAACTCAATAATCTACTAGCAATGTTCAGTTAATGATAAGCTCTCAGGTTTTATCTTTCGATGATACTATTTCTGATTTTGTGAAACAAAAATCACATAAACGGTATTTTAAAGACAGATTTGTTTTCATTAATGATTAATAAAATGTTGATTGTACATTGCAGCTAGTATGGAACTCATATTATGGACAATTGTTATCAATTTTTAAAGTTAAAACGTGAATAAATTTGAAGGTATATTTTAATTGTTTAATTAATTTTGAGTAAAAAGGTTAAAATCTCAAAACTTGAAGGCTCGAAAATGGTAAATCCGCCGCTGTTGTTACTGAATCCCAATATACACAATTAGGTACTACATATTTTATCGAAAAGTACAAGGTGGTTCAAATATGACCGGGACTGATTTTTTTTCAAATACCCCGACATACGCATTAACTGCGCCGCCTGGAGAGAATCTAGCCACAACCCCCCACCTCCCTCCTTTGCAGGTTAGAACCTGTTCAGTCGCGTCTGGGTCTTGCTAGAACGATGAGTGAACAAAAGGTGCCGCGGTGCGTGGAACAACGCATTATCATCAAATTTCTCGTTGGAGAAAACGTTCAACCGTCGGAAATTTTGCAGAGACTCAAAAAACAGTACAGGGAAGAGTGCCTCTCACGGACCCGTGTGTTTGAATGGCGTAAGTGTTTCAGAGAGGGACGAGAGCGCGTTGAGAATGAACCTCGTAATCGTCGGCCGCGAACATCCATAACCCCAACAAACATTGATCGTGTTAATGCGGTTATTTGTGAGAACAGGCGCATCACTATCAAAGAAGTTGCATCAGTAATTGGCATCAGTGTGGGTAGTGTAGAAGACATGATAAAAAAAACACCTAAAATATAGAAAAGTGAATGCTAGGTGGGTTCCACGCACTTTGACGGACGAGAACAAATTGATGCGCATGCAAGCTGCCAGTGTTCTTCTAATGCGGTTTGAAAATGAAGGAGATGCATTTTTGAAGTCCATTGTAACCACTGATGAAACGTGGGTTCACTATTTTATTCCTGAGTCCCAGCAGGTATCACGTGAATGGCGACACGCCTCTTCTCCAAAACCCAAGAGAGCGCGGAAGATCCGTTCGGCGGGAAAAGTGATGGCAACATTTTTTTGGGGCTGGATGGGTGTTATCCATGTAGACTTTCTTACAGAAGCTAACACCATCAATGCAGCTTATTATTCAGCACTTTTGGAAACAGAAATCAAAGAAAAGATCCGATCCAAACGGAAGAGAGGTGGGAAACGGGTAGCATTCCTTCAAGACAATGCACGGCCTCGTACTGCTAAAACAAGCATGGCAACCATCAGCAAATTGAAGTGAGACCTTCTACCACATCCGTCGTACAGTCGAGATTTGGCCCCAAGTGATTTTACCTTTTTGGACAGCTTAAATCACATTTGCAAGGCATGCGATTTGCGGATAATGACGCAGTCATCCACAGTGTTCGGGAGTGGATATGCCGACAACCAAAAGACTTTTATGAAAAGGGCATTAGGATGCTCCCAGAATGTTGGAAAAAATGTATAGAATCTGGAGGGGAGTACTTTGAAGAATGACATGTACAAATAATTTTTTGCTAATAAAGTATTTCGTAAAAAAAATCAGTCCCGGTCATATTTGAACCACCTTGTAAAAGACACATCCGAAATGTTTGTTAACGAATATTGTTTGGCATACGTTTTTGAGTAGAAAAACAAATTTAGATTTTTCCTGTCCCTGAGACAAATTAGAATAGAATAATGGAATATTATAAGCCCCCTTCCCCCCTCCACATACACACACACACACACACACACACACGAAGACCGCCCCAAGACCCACGCAAGGGTTAATTCGGATCTGTCCATTGGAATCGATTTTTGAGAGCAAACAGATATTTCTACCGGATGTAAGCGAATTCAGCAACTCGTGAACGTTGAGGCAGGCGCCCCAGCGGTAGGATCGCGAAGCTCCACGACATGGTCATCGTGAGAGAAGGGAAAGAGCACTTGGGGCAGCACGAGATCGGAAGGCGCCACGGCGCACTCTAACTGCGCTCAGCGGCACCTGGCAGTGCACAGCCAGAGCGCCAGGTGGCAGCACAAGCGCAGCAACGGCTGGCGCCAATTCGAATGGAACGCACTGGAGGGGCAGTCGTGCACGTACGTAGACTCGCCACGGCGAGGTTATCAGGCACTGAAAAATGGTAAGTATCATAGAATGAATGTAAAACGTGTACCAAACATATTTACGTTTGACTTTGAGCCACCTGCTACCGCTGCAAGCATCGACAGCAACATCTCATCAATGACCGCTTTTGAGATTTTGACGAATGATTTCGGGAGTTTTAATGTACGCGAAGGTCGCATCTGCCGCCCCAGAACGCGTAATGTGCCTGCGCGCGGTCGCTAAAACTTCCGAAATTGTTCGTCAACAGGAAACATGTAAAACAGAACTTTCTCTACCTTTGTAGTCGTGACGTGGGGAGTGGGTTCGCTTTATCTTAGCCATACCAGACCCATACTCTAATAGTTATTTACGATATAAGTGTCGTAATACATCTGATTACAATAAATACTGGAAAATTGCCAAACGAGTCCGTTAGGACGAGTTTGGTAATAAATTGATTGTTGTAATCAGATGTTACGACACTAATATCGTACAACGTTTTATCCACTTTGTAAACATTTCTTAGATTAAGAGTAAAATTTTCACTTAGTATTCACATTTTTCCCCTTGAAGTGGCAACACCGTTCTTAACAAGGAGAACAAATGAAACGCGCATGGTGTACACATTTCGACCACATGAGCGAATGCACTTCAGACTCAGAAATAGAAAAAGCAGCAAATGCTACTATAGATTCTTTGTTACCATACAAATCAAAGAAGAAATATGTGCGTGAGTACTCAATTTTTAAGGATTTCAAATACTAATATGAATTGTCAGACTTCAACATTATCAGGAATTACAATTTCGAATTGCAAGAAATTTGTTGTTAATGTATATAATAAATAATTAAAACATGTTATTATTATTGTTAGTAATGAAAAATTGTCAACAAAGTTATTTTCATAATAAATTATTTGAATAATTATTGTTATTCACAATAGTAGACCATGGAATAGTGCTCGTCTCAGAATAACCCTACTCGTATGCCATTACCGCACTAGTGTGGTAATGAAGTTCATTACCACACTAGAGCGGTAAAGTATATCATTACGAAACTGATTATAATAGCACAATGTTTCACATTACCTAACCAAAATGGATAAAGAAATATAACGAATTAATCCATTTTATAAGAAAACATGGGTTACAAAACCCGGCATGGATATTTCTACTACATAGGAAATCACTTCTCAGGGCTGTGACAAACAGATTTAAGGCGACTCTTTCCCTCGCGAAATTAAAACCAATAGAGTTAAACTTTACATACAAAATCCCCCATTCAGGGCGGTGTACCTCAAAACGTTTATCGCTTCTCCCTACTGGCCAATCATAAACAGTGACTCTTCTATCTTAGGAGGCGGTGTACATCAATCGCTATGTCGATGACCAATAAATAGCGTGTGTACTATAACATAACCACTTTGATTTTAACATAGCTTTCAGTTATTTTCAATATTTGGAGCATTTTGGAACACTGATGGACATTATTTCATTCATTGAATAGTCCTATTAAATACCACTCGTGCTTTGGAATTTCTCAAATAAATCCCCACCTCGCTTCGCGAGTCCAATTTCCAAAATTTCCAAAGCACTAAAGGTATTTAATAGGATTTTACAAACGATAAAAATTAATAGGACTATTACTATGAAAAACATAGAAGTTCACAGAGAATGAAATATTTCGATTTTCAAGTGTACATGCAAGCCTAGCTCAAAAACGATGCGTCCTAGAGCCTTAAAACCTTTTTGTGGCCCTGTATGTAGTAATCTGCAAACGGAACTCTTCTTGGACGTTCTATCACTTTTTTGACAGTTCCGTCACTCTATAGCGCGGTTTGATAGAAATGCTGGAAGGAAAGGCTGGGGTCCAGTACGAAGCTCTTTTAACTTCTAAAAGGATGATTTGGATACAACAATATTTTGCGAAAAATCTTTGGGGCCCTTCTACTACAGGTTTTTATGCTTTCGGTCTCGTGGATACTCTAGCAGCAATTCAAAACTTCTCTTTTCATCCAGAAGATGAGGCACTGTACAATTCGCTAAGGTGGCATTTATACAAGTATTTCCTAATAAAAAACACTTAATTTTTGTTTGACATGTGAGGAAGTGATACAACTTAGTGGTGTACGAGAGAGTTAAAAATCAAATTACTTCCCAATCCTGATATCACTGGTTAGTGATTTTAACAGCCTAACGAGCTAGAAGAAGCGGGGGTTGGGTCATCCAATCGGGAGCTTCGTTAAGACTCACACTTTTGGTATTAATACTCCCGATTGGAAGAGTCTCCCCTCTCCTACCAGCAACAGACCTTGAAGTGTCACAGTTCAAATAGGAGTGTATATGTATGTATGTATGAATACACATAGATATACCCATGGGGTACACCTTACGCCATGAGTATACCTCCATTCACTCTCCGAACGACCTTGTCACTGACAACCCTGATTATCCTGCATTTTCTTAGCGCATGCGAAATTAAAGAAACTGCCAGATTTAGAAAACCCAAATGAAACAAGTGAACGGCAACCGATATGAACTCCTCTCAAAACAATTCACTAAACTGAATTGTCTTTTTTCCCCCTTCAGAAATTCTGCCTCCTCAATCGCAAAGCGCCCTAAAGGCAGAACGCTGCCCCCAACACCGCGCCGCCTCACCCTGGTCCCCGCCCTCGCAAAGGCCGTGCGGCGCCTCGGCGGGGTGGAACGACTCTCAGAGACTCCGGGCACACCAACTACTATGGTCATTAGCCTCGGAAGCTGGCATGGTCTTCCCACGCTGGATGGTGAGATCCGGTGCCGACCTACCGTCGGCTGGCGGGGTTTTCCCCGACCAGGTATCTCCCACCAGCGTGGCTCCGCCCCAGCCGCGACGAGCTCTAAGCTGCAGGGTGGAATAGGGCGGGGAGGGGCGGGGTCGCACGCGAGCACCGGTCGCGGCGAATCAGCCCCACGTCACGGGGGTGGGGGTGGGGTGGGGGGGGCGAGGAGCTATTTCCGCCTCGCGCAGCCGGTCGGTTGGAACTTCTCTTAAATTATGGAGCGACAGCGACGCGATGCACCGGCGCAACATCGACCCGTCACAACGCCCGCCCGCGGCACTGCATTGTTCTGCGCGTGGACACGGCCCAACACTTCATCGCACGGAATAAGCGTCATTTGCATTAAGCCTTTACAAACTACAGGATGGCACAGGCTTCCTCGTACATGTTTTCTAGTGTCTCGGCTAGCTTTTCGGTGTAGCGCCATCCTCTAGCCAGCTACCATCTACCGCCGCCCAAAGTACATTTTTTTGAAAAATTTCGTATTGTCCTTTTTAACCCTCTCTTGCGTAGATAAAATGTACATTACACATTCACTTAAAAGTTTAATACATTTGTTAACGCAGAAGCTTCAAAATGTCTCTAACGATGTCTCGCTTTTGATCTTAAGGGTACTAAAATTTGGTGCATTTTCGGAATCGTTCAAACACACTTTTCTGAAGAAGATAACATTTTTTTTCTCTGAATCTCCATATTTCATAATAGTTCAATTCTCTACGATATTTCAAACGCCTGATTTCGATCAAGATAGTGAGAGTGGGCGAAAAAAAAGTAGGTGTTTCTTTAATAAAAAAAAACAGTATCCAACACACAAAAACCATCCCGTTAATTGAAATGTTCTCTAAATATTCTCTGATACAAATTGTGAAAAAAATTGCCCATTTTCAGGAAAAAATATAGATTTTTGCGTATGATTATAAATAGAGATGGAATTCGCTGAAATCGAATATGATAGCAAGAAGTTTGAAAAAATAATACTTTTTATAGCCAAGAATTTATAAAGCGACCTAAAATAAATAATTTTAAAAATGTGTTTAATAATTGCATTCCACGGCCACGGGGGAAGGGTCTGGTCATGCTAGGCAGTGACAGGAATACCACGGCAGGTTATCTTAAGCGCCGCGCCGTGCGCTGGCAGGCGCCGTGCTCAATCGGGCAAGTCGAAAATGTCCCGCTTTTAAATAAATATACCTAAATAACACAGTCAGTGTTTGAAAAACAAGAGCGTGTAATGAAGGACGTCCACTCCCTGCCGAATGCGTTTTCTTTTAAGGGTGTAGGGACAGAGGGCGCGACGGGACAGGATGTCCTCACACACGGACCAGATCATCTTCACACTCGTGTACGATTTATTTAGTCGTGCGTCTGGTAGATATCAGCTGTTGACGGTTTCATCCAATCGGGAGCTTATATGTCGCTACAGCGACGTCGCTGTGGTAACCTTCATGTTCCCAATTGGACGAAACCTTCAACAGCTGATCTACTTCAAACGCGCGGTTAAATAAATGCAAGTATAACCGAAGAGTATTGCGGTCTTGAACGCAACCCAGCTGCCGTCCCGTGTGTGGTTCGCGGTGGCCCCAAGTAGAAGTAAGGAGAGGCGAGGCGAGGCGAGCGGGAGGCGCGAGGGACGCCACGTTACATAAGGCGGTGAGCGACGGTGTGTGTGTGGGGGGGGGGGAGAGGAGCCGCGCCGCGACCTACCTCACGGCCCCGCGCCAGCGCACCCCCCCCCCCCCTCCAGGCGTAATCCGCAGCGGCGCAACCGCTGCGCCACCCCACTACGATTTCAATATAAAAAGCTAGTGGGGCTACAACAGCACACACATTCTCGCATTGTTTTTAAATATCCGAAAATGAGAACTGCGACATTCTTTTAGGCGTTCCTTGTTCTATCCGTGGAATTGGAAGATGAAAATATTGGAGCAGTTTGTTACAAAATGTTTGTTTTAATAAAGATAGCGAGATCAGATATCCGCATCGCTCTACACGTTGGCCAGCAGAGGGGTCCCCCCCTCGCCGGGGTAAGCAAAGCCCAAATGGTGGGTCCAATTGCACTGTGGATCCGATAATGAGAAGAAAAGATCGAGATTCAAGAGGTTTTACAGAGTCGAACAATTGGATTATTACCTCCTTGCTATACGAAGAGGATGAAGGCAGGAAATAGCGCCGTGCTCATTCACTTGAGTTCTAATACCCGTACCGTAAACAGCGTTTCTTTCTTTCAATTTGGTCACAGACTTTATTTAGAAACGGTAAGGGATTTTGCCTACATTTCTTCATTGTTTGTGGGACTCACGAGCCCCAACTGACTATGGCAATCCTTCTTGAATGGAAAGTGATTTTAGGTGGAACGGAATGAGGATTCTAACAAATCATTCGGGTTTGGACAAAAGGGTGTAAGTGCTGTTTTCATACTTCTTGACAGCTAAAAGAAAATTTAAACTGCTTCCTGACAAAATATGTGGATATACATGAATAATTGTTATTCAGATACGACAGACACACGCAAATGGTATTAAGTTGCTTGAACATATGTTATAGAACCAAATACGTAATTTCGAAATAAAAGTAACGTTCCACAAAACTCAATATTCAATTTTTTTTCTCGTATGTGCCCCTTTGCCCAAAAACATTGTTGCGCGCGGAGATGAATCGGCGTGGCCGATCGGCTGGCCGGCAGCAGCGCTGCCTCCGCCAGCAGGGCCGGAATATTTCGGGGCGGCGCGGCGCTGCCCGGGCGCGCGTCCAACGCCCCGCCCCCCGCACGCGCGTCCGCGCGGCGCCCTACATTATCCCCGCGATGATGTCACAACGCCTTTTGCCGTCGTCTCTGGCTTTCCCGGTAACCACTTAGGTGCATTTCCACTTTCCCGTATACAAACGGATATACGGAGCAATATACTGAGTGTAGGGAAAGTTATGTAATGCTGCGGAAACGCCATTTGGAGATTTCAATGGAAATACACGTTTTAGGGGCCCTTCATATCGAAAAAGTGGTTCTTTTCAAACCGTCCGTCTGTCTGTGAACAACAATAGCGCCTAAATCCTGCGCAGGATTGTTTCCAAAATGCACATTCTCAGATCAATCTGACTTTACTCGAGGCACCGCGATTTTGAAAAACTTTCTTCAAAATTTTGGGGTACCCCAGCACCCCGGACATTTTCAAAATTTTCTCAAAAAACCGCTCCAATTTTTTCTTTACATTTCTTGTAAGAATAGAGTAAAATCCACTTATAAAGGTGGCGTAGGTCCGATTTTTATGGTTAACTCTGAATGTTCGAAAATTTCAAAAGTATGAACTTTTTCGTCGTCTTCCTACAACTACAAAAATACAGACAGATATTTACCCTTCACATAAAATTTGTTGTTCATAATTCGTTTTTTCAATAAGGTCGTGTACTTTTTTGTAACTTTTAGAAGTTTCCGCAACATATTGCGTGAAATTCCTGCAATTTTAAAAAATAACAAAAGCTAAAACGGTTCCAAATTTTTTCTTTATACTTTTGGTAGAGATAGTTCAAAATGTACCCTATTAGATGACATAAACGTCATTATGCTCGATTCTTCCGTGTGTGTGTGTGTGTGGTTTTTTTTTTTCAAAAAGCTTTCAATGTTTTCAATGGTGCTTTCAATGATGTCAGAGTTTTGTTTCTTGAAAACGCAACGGTTTTCTCTGAAAATAAGCTCAAAATTCTGCTCAATTTTTTTTCTCCAAAAATACACAATTGTATTTTTTAAATATCTCTCACGTCAATAATATACATTTACAGCAATTTTAAACTCTCTTGTGTCTAAACCTTCCAATGAAGGTTTTCGAAAACTCAAATATATTCTGTGAAAAAGGGCATCAAATTTCGCAATTACAGAAACGCTTCAACGTCGTATTCTTAAAAACGGCTTCAAATTTCTCTACGTAAATATCTGTTTAGGACGAGGTTTTACTGTTCTTTAATATTCATGTAGTAATATTTCGGTTCTGCCATAAGGGAACCTAAAAGTTGAGGAAAAAAAAATAAAGTACTTCGGGCGGCGATAGATGGCAGCTGGCAAGAGTATGAGGGAAGTTCGAAAAGCAATCCCAAACCAAAGAAATTAGAGAGCTAATACGATAAGGTCTATGCCATTCTGTAGCACCATTAGTTTCATACCTCTCACACGTCGGTAACATTTACATTAGTGGCGACTTGAACGAAATATTGCATTTGTAAGTAGACCTTCATAAAATGATCTCCATTGAAGTTTATCAAAAACTCAAACTTTTCTGTGAAAAAAGAGCTCAAGTTTGAACATTTCCAGAAAACGCTAAAACGACATTTTCTCAAAAACAGCTTCAAATGTTTCAACGAAAATTTGCATATATGACCTGTTTTTACGCTTTTATAATTTACTTAAAGTCATATTTCAGTTCTATCATTAGCGAGTCGAAACATTAAGATATCGTAAAAATTGTCCTTAGGTGACAATACATGTCATCTAAGAAGAGAGTAATGGAAAACTGAAAAGCTAACCCAGACTAAAGAGGTTAGAAAACTATTACGAGAAAGTCTGTGGAATTGTTGAAGTGTCCATCATATGTCATCGATGTCACAACGGTGCGCAAATTCTTTCAATATTGCTAGTACTTGAAAACTGACAAATTATATATTTTACGTAAGTGTAGATTATTTGCTAAAACTAAAATACGACTACAAAAATTCTGACGAATACTGGCTGCAAAAATAATGGAACGCAGTTTATAACCCTGTTGACACAAACGCAAAGTATAATTTATTTTTCTCAAAGCATTTTCCTGCAAAGTTAATTTCATTTTCACACGTGCTTTCCTCTTCAAAACAGGAAATGAAATATTTCACGGAAAAGCAGTACCTGAATAATACACAAATTAGAACATCACCTAAAGAAAAAAATCAATCATTTCTTTATTAAGGCTACAAAAATTATCGGTCGATTCCTCATTTGTCAGTTTTCTCAAAAAAATTAGAAATGTTTTTCTACATAAGATTGAAAACTGTTCTCGAGAATAACGAAGCGTAACAGATTCTCAACGTGGAGTTAGAAAAGCAAAATCTAAGGAATCTGTCATTTTCTTCTTTTCTTATAGATGTTCCTCCATTAATGGATCGAAATGAACCACCTATTGTTATTATTGGAATACTTTTAGTCCCTTCGAAAGCTTTTGCGTTGCTGACCATAACATTTTGCTCCCAAAATTACTAGAACTCTCAAAATTCCCAGCGTTGCTCGGGTCGTTTCATGTTCAATCCGTCTCTGTCTGATTCTCTCCCTCCCCGACTCCTCTTTCTCCGACCCCCTCTCACTCTCTTTCTCCGTCTCTGTCTATCTCAGTCGGTCCCTTGACTCTATCTCAGTCGGTCCCTTGACTCTATCTCAGTCGGTCCCTTGACTCTATCTCAGTCGGTCCCTTGACTCTATCTCAGTCGGTCCCTTGACTCTATCTCAGTCGGTCCCTTGACTCTATCTCAGTCGGTCCCTGACTCTATCTCAGTCGGTCCCTTGACTCTATCTCAGTCGGTCCCTTGACTCTATCTCAGTCGGTCCCTTGACTCTATCTCAGTCGGTCCCTTGACTCTATCTCAGTCGGTCCCTTGACTCTATCTCAGTCGGTCCCTTGACTCTATCTCAGTCGGTCCCTTGACTCTATCTCAGTCGGTCCCTTGACTCTATCTCAGTCGGTCCCTTGACTCTATCTCAGTCGGTCCCTTGACTCTACCTCAGTCGGTCCCTTGACTCTACCTCAGTCGGTCCCTTGACTCTACCTCAGTCGGTCCCTTGACTCTACCTCAGTCGGTCCCTTGACTCTACCTCAGTCGGTCCCTTGACTCTACCTCAGTCGGTCCCTTGACTCTACCTCAGTCGGTCCCTTGACTCTACCTCAGTCGGTCCCTTGACTCTACCTCAGTCGGTCCCTTGACTCTACCTCAGTCGGTCCCTTGACTCTACCTCAGTCGGTCCCTTGACTCTATCTCAGTCGGTCCCTTGACTCTATCTCGGTCGGTCCCTTGACTCTATCTCGGTCTGTCCCTTGACTCTATCTCGGTCTGTCCCTTGACTCTATCTAGGTCTGTCCCTTGACTCTATCTAGGTCTGTCCCTTGACTCTATCTCGGTCTGTCCCTTGACTCTATCTAGGTCTGTCCCTTGACTCTATCTAGGTCTGTCCCTTGACTCTATCTAGGTCTGTCCCTTGACTCTATCTAGGTCTGTCCCTTGACTCTATCTAGGTCTGTCCCTTGACTCTATCTAGGTCTGTCCCTTGACTCTATCTAGGTATGTCCCTTGACTCTATCTAGGTCTGTCCCTTGACTCTATCTAGGTCTGTCCCTTGACTCTATGTAGGTCTGTCCCTTGACTCTTTCTAGGTCTGTCCCTTGACTCTATCTAGGTCTGTCCCTTGACTCTATCTAGGTCTGTCCCTTGACTCTATCTAGGTCTGTCCCTTGACTTGGTGTCCGTCTCTGCTTGTTTCTCTACGTCTTTTTCAGCTTGACTCCCCCTGTCTGACTCTCCCTCTCTGTCTCTTGCCTGTGTCACTGTCCCTTTCTCTCTCACACACTCTCACGCGCACCATCTGTCTCTGTGTGTCACAGTCACTCTCTGCATTCCTCCGTCGCTCTCAGTCTCCCGCGCGCGCCCGTCCGGTTCTCCTTGGCCTGCCCTGCGGCCCACGACAACGGCCAGAAACAACGAAGCTCGGAACACAGGTTGAATGGAAATTGGATTAAAATGAATTGGATTCTGTCCTGCAGCGACAATGAAACCCATCTCCATCAGATTTTCGTTCAGTTACCCGGATCCATTGAGAAAATGTTGATATGGTCCTTTTCCTGCTGCTGGACATAAATGTAGCTTCAGTACGTTTAGGTTTTTTTGAGCTCTCCTTCTGCTAGTTATGGTATGGGTAGAGGGGAGGTAAAGTTCAGTATTTTGTCAATAGAATTCACGGAAACATACAAATGTACACTGCTGGGATCATTCTCAATAAGCGAGGCGGTATCCATGTTCATTCAAGTTACCCCAATGTCTTGTTTACTTTGCTGTATCCAATTGTTTCATATGTCCATGACAACTTTGCAGGACGCGTACGTTTGGAGTGTAATACTTTGCAAACAATAAACAGTAGAAGGAAGAACTAGTTTCCACGCGCGAGACCTGCAGATAAAGACGTGATAACATAGGGACTGTTTTGCAATGAGTAGATTGCGATTACTGCATCGGCAGATTCCGTCGCCCCCGTCGGCACTTTGAGGACAGCGCACGTGCGAAGGAGAGCCAATGTTTACAGGGCCGCGCCGCGGCATGCTGCTGTGCTTCGCGCGAGAGGAGGGGCAGGCACCCCGTTCGCCGCCCGCCCGCCCGAAATAGCGCCCGTGTGCCTGCCGTGTGGGAGCGCGTCCCCGCAAGGCCAGCGCAGCTAATGTCAGAGGTGGCGGCGGCGGCGGCGGCGGCGGCCTCACCGCCACAGTCAGCCGCATCAAAAGCCCCGGAAGCAAATGGGAGAGCCACCTCTTGCGCGCTCTTGCGATGCCCCGCTGTCCGCAAGGGCCTTCGCTGGGGACGCCTCCACTACTTGCCGTTTGATTACTCCGTGTGTTCGGTTGCGTCTTCTACGAAAGTCACTGGTGCCGCAAGTGTAACGCACGAGGCTTCCTCCGGAGGTGGAATTGATCATCGCCCGCTGGATGGTGAGATCCGACGCCGACCTACACAGCCGGGACAACCTCTACCCTCTCGACTTGTCTCCCGACTTGTGTAGTAGTATAGTTCATGTTTATGTGTGTGTGGAAGGAGGGGAAGTCAAAGAGGGGAAGGAAAGCCCGCCAGCAATCCGTGACCCGTTTGTTAGAGTACTGCTCCGGCATTCGCCTAGTATTCTAGCCGGCTGCTAGAATTCGCCTCCATGACGGCGAGTGAATTCGACCTAGCGTATCTCGAAAATCCTGTCACCGTCGGGACTCTAACTTTAGAACCTCTCGGACACACGCACAGTCGTGACAGTTGATGTCCGAGCCACCTAAACCGGTACAACTACCTTTGGTCAAAGTCATGATTTTTTGCTAGTTGCGAGTTAGCTGTCGCTCAGTCAACGAACACCGCCACATCTCCAATTAACAGGGACCACCTGCATGGCAGAAATGACGAATGTAGTTGACGCGCCCGGAAACAGTCACTATTCACTAGAAATTATTCTCAGGGAAGTTACCACGAGAGAGCCTGGGAAGCCCCTTAGGCTTCGATAGTTGGCAGCCGAGAAGAGGGCGTGATACAACGCACAAGATAGCCACGATTGCCAATAGAACGGAACCACTGGTACAAGAGCACGGGCCGTTTTGTAGCCCTACTAGTCGGCCGTGTTCGCGGAGGGCGCGAACGCGCGATGCCAAGTCCGCGACCAGCTGACGGCGCGGCGCGGGGCGGCGCGGCGCGGGGCGGCTGCTGGCGTGCGGCCAGAGGCGTCACGCGCTCGCGGGCGCTGCGCGTGGCACAGGCGCTCGCCTCCGCGTCCGGAGGGCGACTCTTCGGCTAACGGCGCTACTTAAATTAGTCGCCACCGCGTGCAGCTGCACAAAAATAAGCAAATATTACGTTATTAATAATTTGTCGACCTGCGTGGATGAGGTGACGAAGAGCGGGTGCCGACTCGGTGCTTCGGCCCGAAGGGTCGCGGGTTCGAGTCCCGCCGTGGACATGGTTGTTTGTCCCGTTTCTAATTCTTAGGAGAGCTTCTCGTTCTGCTCGCCCCACATCAAAGGAATTCGTGTGTTGGTGTCTAGTGTGCGGTTGAATACGCGCCCCATCAGGACGTAAAGGGTAAGCGGCAGTAGGCTGGATAAAAGACCTAGAAGGAAAAAAAATAATTCCTTCTAAAAAAATTGTCCGATTTTCATTCTGCAAACGGCATACGATTCGTTTTTAATATAGAATTCACGCTGTGCAGTCCTTTTCCCAAATACAGTTGCCAACACTCCTCTTTCAAATTGCTTTTCGAACTTCTGAGACGATTTGCAAAATGTGGGATAAGAGTACGCTGGAGACCTGCTTCGTGAAACTAACGCATCAATTCTTCAAATAATCTGATTTTATCGCTATATTTCGTACGTACGTAGAAAAGAACAAATTGTAACGCTGCAGCGCAAATAGAGAATTTTCATCAGAAAACTCAGTGCTACAACAGCACATGTATTCCCGCGTTATTATACTAAAACATGAACAAATTCTACGATATTAATATGAACCTGCAAAACCAGCAAGATGGATTTCCGCGCCGAGGCTCCAACTCAGGCCCATCCAGTCAAGTCAACATGCGCTTTAGCACACAGCCGCTCTGGACGTACTGAAATCCGATTGTCTATAAGGTATTTCCAACATGCAATTTTCGAAAACTTTTAGAGTTCAACAAAAATGAGACCTGCGTCATACTTTGTCCCAAGGAAAATAGCCTCGTAGAGCTCCAATCGTTGTAATAATATATTTTTTTGGCAGGCTCATTTTAAAAACGCATACTTTTTCCGTGCATGTTTGTGTGTTTTGGTAGGGTTTTTTGTTGAGAAATTCATGCTTAAGGCATGTTGTATCTCTTCTCTTCCCGATTACGCCGAATAGTGTGTTGCACTGTTGAGTGTGACTTAACCAGAATTTCAGCAATTTTGCCCAGAAAACCCTTTCAGATAGTGGTGAAGCAAAAGGTTCATCTCTTCCAACGACGTCTGGCACCTCTGACGAGACAGTTTTCTGACAAATGAATCGCACTTCATAACAAACTACACTTCATAAGAAACTGAATAGAGAAAATGTTTCACACTGACGAGACACAGTTCCGGTCTTGTTTTTGTCTAATTAGTGAACGTGAAAGTAGTGGTTATGAGTTCCAAATTGAATTATACGAAAACTATTTAGTTAAATTTGTTTGTATTTTATTTTTTCTTTGTATGGATACGCCAGTGATATGTAATATATCCTAACATTTTTATTTGGCTAGTTCACCATTCATTTAACTAAATCCTGAAAAAAAGTTAATTATTATTTACAATTTTTAGATGATGTTTGCCTGACAGATTTAGTGTACGACTTTTTTTATTCATTATATGCCTTTTATACACCCCGCAGGAGGTGAAACACGTGCGCCCACGTCTAAAATGGTAATATGTGTACAGACCAATAAAACAATGAGAGAACAAATTATAATAATCTCAAGGTAAGAGATAATACAAAACACTTTAGTAGATAGTCATGATTGTTAGCGGTTTATAATTTCTGCAGTCATCATAATTAGCAAAAAAGATATATTTGTTTTCAACAATATATGCATATCAGGGAATTGGGTACAATTCTACAAGGAAAACAACTTATTCTGTATATAATGGTAATTCTTCATCGAACAAATTAATTATTATATGACATCGGCATTGAAGGGAAAGCCCTGGAGAGCCGAGAGCCGAAATACTCTATCGATACATCCAAACCCTGGCCGGGAAATCATTCGGAAATAGTGCGCCTAGTATGCGAGACCTCTCCCGTCACTCAGCAATAGAAAGGAGCTCTGGTGATGAACGCAGGGAGGCACCTCATTTCCTGCAACAAATTTACCAGAGTTTCCCCGGTTATCAGCAGCATTTGTCTTTTTTTACATATAAGATTTGTAGACTATTTCACAAACTTTGAAGCAAGCATGATATTAATTTGTCAGCTCTCGAGTTTACCCATATTTGCTTGACCCAATAGGATGAATCCGTTCTTTTTCTCCAATAAGAATTTCAACGTAATAAAGGCCAAATTACAAATAAAATATCAACAAATACAAATTGAGTGACTCATAATAATAAATGTTGACTCATTTTTTGTTACATAACTGTCTCTGAATGTCACCAGACTTTTACCGATTCTTTAATAATTTCCGTGGTTTCTCCCTGGATTTTGGGAGCCATGAAATTCCCCAATTTTGCCATGTTTTTTAGAAAGTGGCCACCCTGCAAAGGGATGTGACGGCGGCGGGGGCGGGGACGGCTGCTCGACCGCCCGTCAGCAGCCACTGCTTCGACGCGCCCGCCGCTGCCGGCCGCCGCGCACGCAAGAGCAAACGCAAACCCTGCAATGTCATTGCCACACACCCGCGGCCCTGACTTATGGGAACAAATGAAACAGACGTACAGAAGATTACAATTTATAATTAAGCGGCGAAATGGTTGGGTTGAAGAGCAAACAATGCTACCTTGAGGACGAGCCGCAACTTCGGACAACGCGTAAAGGTTGGATAAGATGTAAGATGTAAGTTCACTCACCTGTAACAAAGAAAAATGTGGTTAGATGCAAGTCTACAAATCGTTGTTGCGCCTGCAAAAACGGCCATGTGAAATGAATTTGTGGGGGGAAATAAACCTAAAGGAACGAGTGCAGTCCCTAAATTTCTATAAACGCGCTTGTAGCGAAATAAACTGCGAAATAAATGTGAATGTCAAATATAAAATCCGACCATACATACAATTAACGCCGAGTCAATTTCATTTCATGAATAATAATAATAAAGCATTACTTGATTCTAGCAATTTTTTACTGCTTAACACTATACTACACGTTTTTTACACTACACCACATTTCACCTGAATTATTTATGATCAGCTGAAGTACATGGTCGATTAGATGTACATATTTAAGTCTTTTTTAAAACGGTAACGGCTCTACCACTACTCTTAAGGTTTCATTCCAATTTTTAATTGTACGATTTACAATTACATATTTCTCTACGTCGGATCTTTGCTCTCTACTTTTAATTTTTTAATTGTTTCTCACAATTCTTGAAGGAATGTTCAAACGTTTCATACTTTTATCCTCCATTAGTTTTGGTGGAGAGCCTCCATTAGTTTTGGTGGATTTGAGTTTCCCTAATGTCTTTTATATATGACTTTGATTGCATTAAAAAATCTCACTCATCAATTTGAACTAATCTGTAGGGGCCCCAACCAGCTGACGAAATTTGGTCTAACTAACGAAGTGTATGTTATTTTTTGACTCTCCGTGTTTCCTTTTTTTCGTGTTCTCTTTAAGAAGTGTAGTGACTTCCACGCTTCTCTGGCAACAAAATTAACGAGTTCCACCCATCCCAGAACTTGGCGTGAGATAACTTCCAGATATTTACAAAACGATACTTTTGAAATGGCTACAACTCAAATGTGACTTTCCAAGCAAACATTGGCTATTGTTTTTGAAAAACTAGTGACTGACTTTTTATGGAGTTTACCTTTATTTTGTATGCACCAGTCCACGAATGTATACTATCTAGATGGTTTTGAAGCATGAGAATATCATCCAAATCTATTCACTAATAAATTATGCAATCGCCCGCAAATGCTGAATACGATTCATCAAGAATTCCCGTATCCAAGCTACTACACGCGTGTCAACTCTAATATATGCAAGTAAGATATCGTGCGAACCAAGATAGGAAAATCTATGACAATTCTGTCTGTACCCTTTCTCGAGTCGAATGGTTCCTTGACACGTAATATTTTCGCTTTTACAGGAAAACGATTATCGAACTCATGTTGTCATTCGTATAACCAACCTAATTTGCCCCATTCACGTCGCAAGAAGGTCAGGTATCAGAAGTTCCATTTGTTTACAAACAGATAAACTTAGTGCCTTAAACTAATTAGAAACGCAAGTGCGACCTCCTGTTTTACAGACTGGAACCACAATGGCCCTTTTCCAATGCAACACGCTATGATTTTTAATGCTTATTTCAAACAATCGCATGAAGTATGTAACCATCGGTTCGTCTCTAATTTTTTACAGTTCTCCGGTGATACCATCAAACCCTACAGATTAATTTATTCCTACATTTCGAATTCTTCCTCTAATGAGACGGGATTGTACTTCCATTTTTGTCTCCTTCAGTTGTTTGGAATGTTTTTCAAGAATCCGAACCTAACCCCAACAACGATTTTAAATACGATTTAAAATCGTATGCACGATCCGACTCTTCCCTTATCTGTTTATACATATTTTCCGTTTCCGACTTTAAAAGGTGACAGATTCTTTGTTTCCTCTTTTTTGTTCTACATATCTATAAAAAATTCTCCCAATTTTTCACTTGTTTAATAGAATTTCACAGATATAATTTTCTTGAGCTTTTGCTATGTTAATATGTTATGGATGTTTGAAAAGGGCCAGGGCCGCAATTTACGCGTTTAGTGTACCCTTTTCGACCTTTCTTTTCAATTTACTGCTATTTGCCGAGTAATTTCGCTGTTTCGCTATCTCTTTGGCTACTTCAGTTGGAACAAATCAATTCCAGCCTGTAAACATCACTCGTGGTGCAACCCGATGTGCCTCTTGTAAACAGATTATGAAAGGCCTGTAACGGGACACGTTTTAGTTCGTCCCCACGGGCACGGAAACCATTTGAGTTCGAGGATAGGAGAGCCTAGTGTGTAGATACGAACTCTTCTTTTTTCCGTTTCCGCCGTTGTTACCCGAAGCGGCGAGTATTCACCCTGGCCGCAGTTTTCTCCGAGGCAGAGTACTCCTGAACGCTGCTCGATAAGTTGAGTGGTCGCTCAACGTGAGTCTCAGAAGACGGAGGAGGTCGCGACTTGGAAGATCGGTCATTCGGGAGCGAGTCCGGAATGGGTATGCAATTGACATCCTCTATTTTCGTACGGGGCTGAGTAGGAGCGGAGATTGGTTGGACACCGACGGCTGAGTTCCTTTCTTGGCCTGTTTCTTATATTTGATGGGGATTATTATTTTCTTGCTTTGCGGAGCCGATGTCTCCCCAGAAAGTCAACAGGACACACCTGGGACGGTGCTAGTGGGGCGCAGCTGGTGAAGTTGCTTTAACCGCGTCGGTGACGGCATTTGAGAAAGACCCGAGAGAGATATACAGGGTTTTTCGCCAAGCACCGACGTTTGGTCTCGGAAAAGGACACCTTCTCTGTGGAGTGACTTGGTTTCCTTCAAAATGGGAAAAGCCATTTGCTCGATTAGGCCGCATAGTCTCCTACGCAGGTCACACAGTGCAACGGAGTAGCGTAAGGTTCTGCTTCATGGATTAACACACACTTTGCACATTCCGAGATCTCCCATGCACCTTTGTGAAGTATGACCGAAACCTAAACGCTTGAAACAGGGCATAGCGTAAGGCGCTTACTGTCGGACGCGAAAATCATAAAAACCGCAACTACTCTTTTCTGGGAAGGATTGGAGATGGAACATCAGGATCAGAATAGGAGGCAGAATCTTTCTCTCATGCTTCTTCCACTTGATCCTGAACACTTTAGTTAGGCCCTGGCTTTTAAAAACAAAGATAACTTTCTCCTCAATTTTACATGCGAAGTTGTCAGGGTTTACAATTTCCTTACAAAGATGAAGAGCAGGGGGGAGTTATTTTCACCAGGAGTACGGGAATCTGCTTATTTCTTACGATTTTTTTTATAATCGGCACGCTTCCAACATGTTCGCCGCACACTGTACAAGCGGTTACGCGTTTTAGTCGGCCCCGTTCGAAGTAGCAGAATCAACTCTTGAACACCAAGTAACTTCTTCCTAAACTCTGCAAATGCAACTCACAAACTGCTTCATATTTCCGACGCAGGCGTCCCCTCAGCGGTAGTCGCAAACTGCCCCCCCCCCCCCGGGCGGTGACACAGCGCAGACCGCGTCGTACCACGGCCCCACTCGCCGCTGCGGGACGCACGTAAACCGAGTCCGTTCCAGTGTACATTAGCCAGGTACCTCCACGCTGCAGTGGGGCTGACACGGCGGTTCTAGGAGCTTCGAGTCCACACGTTTTGGGGGTTATTTTTGACATTTAGCAACTACATAGCGAGGTCGAATTCAGGCGCTGTCCAAGAGAATTCCAACGGCCTGCTGCTTCGATCGGTAGCTTCTCCGATCAAAACAGAGCGCTTGTTGGGGCAGTGCCCGAACACGGGCCACAAATACATTAGCTTTAACATTTCTAAATTTTCCAAAATGCTGAATTTTTGCCGTTGTTGAGTAAGTGAAGAATTTTGAAGTTATTTTTGGGGTCAAAAGAGTAGTTAATTAGAGAAAATTAGCAAAAGAGCAAATTAATTAAATGATTAACAAAGATGGAAGTATCGTAATTTTGTATCCAACATCTAATGCGTTTACTAATTCTGCAGTAAATTTTCTGCCAGTTTGTCCTATATAGGCAGAATCAGTTATTACATGTCAGACTGTCTTATGACATATCACTTCTCTTAACGTGGGGAAAGGTGATTTGGAAGAGGGGATTAAGGTAAGGAGGAAGGATAAAGTTTTGTAGGATCCAGAAATATTGTGTTTTGTGAAACATTGGCCCATGCATTTAGATACTGAACCTATACAGGGAATGCAAATAAATTTCTTAGGCTCTAAAGGGAATTTTAAGGACCGCTCGCCAACTTTCCCTTCTCTGCCTTGTCCTATCCTAGCTCCTTCCTTACACCCGCTGTCACGCACTGCACTGCAACGCATGTCGGGAGCTCGTTCCGGACGGGGCGCAGTCCCGCCGGGTGGAGATCCAGAGAAGGAAAATGCTCGACGTAGCGGCCTTGCGTCGCAACCTTTCCTACTCGCAAAATAAAATATCATTTTTATACCTCGTATCATAAATATTATAAAACTACTTCACTAATGTATTACTCATATTTTTTTCACTTTTAACAATAAATTCTATTCGCAAACAGAAGAATTAGCAATAGACGCTAACATTTCCCCCTCTTCGCTGAACTGTTCATGAATCATTTGGAGAAAACAGATTTAACTGCTTGAAACCTCTCCTCAAAAACATTATTTATTATTACAGGTGTGTCAATGACATTATATGCCATTAGTCAGGAAAATTTAGGCAATATAGTCAGTTCTTTGAGTTTCAAAATTACTTTTATCCCAACTTAAAATTTTCAAAGGAAACTGAACAAAAACACTCCTAGAGTTTCCTTGATTTAACTATTTCTATTAAAAACTAAACACTTTTTTTTTAAATTCAGAAAACCTACAGATGTGGACAGATATGGTCATTCCTTCCTATTCCAATCGCATTCACCTTCATAAATATGATGTGTTTCACTCTTGGCACAAGAGATAGGTTCTTATGTTAGAAATTGATTTTAATAATGAAGTTAATACCATTCTAAACATCGTGTTTATAGTAATAGTTATGTCCCTCTTTCCATCAATAAACGTTAGACAAATAAGTTAAAATTATTATAAATAAAGCGTTTCCTCAAAATTCCCTTTAGAACCTAAGAAGTTTATTTGCATTCCTTTTATAGGTCCTGTATCTAAACGCATACGCCAATGTTTCACAAAACACAATATTTCTGGACCTTAAAAAAATTTATCCCCCCTCCTATCCTTAATCCCCTCTTCCAAATCACCTTTCCCCACGTTAAGAGAAATGATATTTATCGCCTGACATGTAATAACCGATTCTGCCTATATAGAACAAACCGGCAGAAAATTTTCCTGCAAAAGTAATGAACACATTAGACGTTGGATACAAAATTACGATACTTCCACCTTTGCTAATAATTTAATTAATTTTAACTACTTTTTTCTTATTTAAGATCACATTAACTTCTAGGTCATTAGCGACCACTATTGCTTGTAACGGTATGGTAACTATGAGGCTGACACGATATGATGATGATAGGTGGGGCAAAGAACGAACACAATAAAACCATGCCCGAGGAGGGACTCAAACCCGCAATCCTTCTGTCCGAGATTGCTAAGGCACTACTGCCTTAGCGATCTCGGCCATCCGGACCAGCAACTAGTCTTTTGACCCCAAGAATACCTTCAAAATTCTTCACTTAGTCACCAACGGTAAAACATCAGCATCTTGGAAATTTAGAAATGTTAAAGCTTTTCAAAAATAATAATTTTTCTGTCGTGAATGAATAATTTTTAATAAAAAGCGGCCCCACCTATATACAGTAATCGAGTCAAACTCCTGAATGTGCAGACGCGCGGATGTGTGCGATTCCGTCACGGGCGGCTGGACCGCTTGCCGGGCACCTATCGCGACTTCGTATGAGGTGTTCGGTATTCGACGCGTCTAGGTCACCTGATCAACTGGTAATTTGTTTTCGGATCCGGCCAGACTATTCAAATAAATTGCCAAAAACGATTTTTTTTTCTTCGTGTTTTGGCGCTGCCATCTCAGTGAAAATGCCAGGAATTAAACCAACGCCTTATAAATCGATCTACCCATACCTAAACAAATTTTTAGCAAAATACGTCATAATTATCTTTCACAATGTTGACAACACTGATGTTGACATCTTTAAGGGAACAATTGAATTTCCAAGTAAATCGAGTTGCAGATTGATTTGAATTTTATTCGAATTATCATATTTTAAAAAATAAATTTGTGAAAACTGACAAATAGCATTGCCTCGGAACTTACTAAACTTGAAGGCTTTCAAGTGAATACGGAGAAAATAAAACTGAGTAACGCTAGAGAAGTTATGTTCATGTCATGTTCGACTTCTGACATTTACGTTCTTACATAAGTGTGCAAATACCGATTTTCAAATGAATGTAACCGAAAACATAGGTTTATTAAACTTAACTAATACCTTATTCACATAAATATACAAAACAGTCGCCTTTTAATCTTAGATTTGCATGCAACGCTGGACTCGCATACAAAACAATTAATAGAGCAATTGTAGAAGTAGAAGAAAACACAAATAAGTTAGTGAAGTTTCAAACTCTTTAAAAATTAGGGGATAAAAATATGGAAGTGTTAAGGAAATCCGGGGAAGAATCAAATGTAGTTGTAAAAGATGTTGCGACAGAATTTTCGAAACTAATTGCGAATAATTTGCATTTGTGCAATTAGCAAAAAAGCGTAAAAATATAGTTGTACTAAAATTCAACTATGCAAGTATTTGTTACGGCGATTATAATTTTGAAATTGCAATTAGACCAGTTCATATCCCGTATGGAGGTAACATACAATGCCATTGTGCGTTGGAAACTTTTGAAAGGGAGTATAACGTTATCAGCAACTGCGAATCATTGGCAAGTCCAACGCCTGATGCTGAACGAACATATTTGAAGAAAGCTGGGCTTGAATGAAATTTTCAACACATGACACTATTATTAAAACAGTTTACAGCGTCGGCAACGCCACATTTCAGTAGTTTTAAATATTTTTATAGCCCTGCCCATTCTACTCTTCCAGTCCCCGTCCCCTTCTCTTCTTTATGAGTTTTCACTTCCCTCATTCTACAAGATGGCGGCCTCCTGGCTATTTTCAGCACATTTCCTCCTATCTTTAAGTGTGACCCACATTGCTTGAGGTAGTACTGTACAAACCCTCTCCCCCCAAGTACCCACAACGCAATAAGACAATGATCTGTTCAAACTATTTGTTACTTTTCGATAGTTACGCTTAGAATAAACGAAAAGCGAGCAAGCACGTGGTTCAAATTACTTTCAGAGAACCGAGATTCCGAGAACACGATGTCCAAGAAGCAGAAGCAGAGTTTATCAATTCGTGGTGAAGGTCCGGTGCTCACAGAAGTGTGGTAACATTACACTTCTTTGTAAGAAAGGTGCTTCCAGTAACATAGTTTGCAAACTAGCGTCCAATTCAACAATTTTTCAGAAAATGTTGAAATTTTCATAGAGACTTCCTGTCTTTACGACATGTCAAGTCAACTCCAAGTCTGACTACATGTCAAGTCTCTATGCGGGTTCTTTAACCCGCAATATCTTCATAATTACCGTTACGTGACTAGATCTTAGATCTTGCGTATTTATCAAAATTCATCTCAAAAGCTTTTAATCTGACTAAGACTCCGGGCATCAACTGATGTCGCTGCAGTGCCTCTAACAGGAAGTCCTAGGGTTCGGGTCCCGACGGTGGCAGGATCTTCGACACTATCTAAATGGCTAAATAGAGTTCAGCCGCTGTGTGGAGGAGAATTCCACCGGCCGACTGTTCTGATCGGAAGTTTCCCGTGTTTTCCCCTATCAACAGCAGTCGGTTGCCGGAGCAGATTCTTCACAAAAGGGCCACGGACCGCACGCTACCTTTCCTTCCTCTTCCTATCCTCACCCCGTATTAACACACACACACACTCACATGCACTGCACTACAACACTAGTCGGGAGGTTAGAGTTTGTCCCGGCTGATGCGATGCTGCACTGGTGGGAGATACCTGGTTGGGAAAAGTCCCCGCGTACCAACGTAGGATCTCGTCATCCAGCGGCGGAATATCACCGCCACAAAGCATGCACTACACTTAATGGACTAGAGACATTCGCTGTTGACGCGCCAGGAAATGCTAATCAATCAACCAATCAGTCCGACAAAGTTATAAATGACATATGCACACATCTGGACATTAAAATGTACAAACCGATTTTCCTGTACAAATTTGCGTGTATCGCCTCTCCACCTGCATTAACCTCAACCATCTTTGGAACAGCACTAACGGGTGTGCCAAATTCCTGCTGAAAAGAACCTTCAACACTGATTTTACGTCCGATATTTGAGATCATATTTTTGAAGTAATTACAATTTTATAACTGTATAAAGATGAAGAGTAACTTGTTTTTATTTGTTGAGGTGTATTCGGCTTCAAGAGGCAAATATTAATTTTAAAATATATTCGCCATTTAAAAAAAGTTATGTAAGCCACGGCTTGGATCAGCCAACCCTGCTTTCTAGGCTCTACGATTTGTAAGATGCACAAGGCCGACGAGTCTCTACACCCGACCATTTCGCCGTTTTACTCACCCATTCACTCTTGGCCGTCATGCTGATTATCATCCAATTACTGACCGATTCCCGTAGTTGCTAAACTTTCGATGGTCGAGTATGGGTTCTGATTGTTCCGATACTAATCCATAGAGAGGTGGGTTAATGGACCAGAGTTAAGTATTCTCTCAATTTCAATTATGATTGTAAAACATTGTTTATAGGTATAGCTAGTTTCTCCCGTTATTCTCTTGAAGTGGTATTTGAACCTTCTTATTACTATTCCTACAAACCTAAAAAATGAGCCAAGGGATGTTTTTTTCATTGAATTTCCATTTCCGTTAACTCAAGTAACTTAAGTCAATATGACTTTGAAGATACCAAATGAAGCAGCTCCATAAGTTTCCAACAGACTTCCACGAAATTAGTTGTTATTCGAATATGTTCATACAGATCTTCCTTCCCTAGTTAAGAATCTCTTCAGTCATGCTATTTACTAGATCTGTGGAGTGGTTGGTGATTGGAGAAGCTTTTCCTTCAGGATGCGAACACACAACTATTCTGTACCAAGCATCACTGGCCTCCTCAGTGGATCTGATGATTGGTCTTCCCACTTAAATTTTCTCAAATCGGGTGAGTGGGCAGCAATCTGGTATTTCTGATAAAAATAATTCTGCACGGTACCGCGTTAACTATTTCTGTCAGACGAAAAGTCTAAAAAGTGGATTTTCTTTCACGAAACACTCCGCTGCAGAAACCGATCTCACTGGCTGCAATGAGTGATGCACGTAATTCCAACATACGAATAGTTGAATTAAGGTGGAACCGCTTTAGTTTTGCAAGCCACAAGTCGCGCAGAGTATTTCCCCTTATGACTGCCTGACCGCATGTTAACAACGATAAACATGGATCCATAAACCATGGATCTACAATACCAAATGAAGCAGCTCCATAAGTTTCCAACAGACTTCCACGAAATTAGTTATCCTATTTTATGACGTGGGTTTGTAATGCAAGAAATATTCTATATCTTGTTCACAAAATCTGTTTCATTTCTACCGCAATATCTTCTGAAACATCATCACCTTGTTAGATATTGGGCCAGTTCCTATTGATGATTAAATTAGAAATCAAACTTCTCGTTTAGTTTGTGTGGTGACTGCACTACCGAACACCTGAAATGATCTGAAAGAGGAACCCAATAAATCCTAAAATTCAGGTTATCTCCTCCCAACAAAACATGATTTATTTCTAAGGCTCTTTCTGTTTCTGGAATCGTGACATTACGTGCGTTGTACACCACGCACATTTGACATCCACGAACGAACAAGGAAACCAACTCAAAGCAACACAGCTGTAATTTCACACTTCAGGACCTGTAACTAAATTATTATCACATCCGGTAAGCAATCTATATAAACGGATTTTTTGGAGGGAATAATAGATGCTCCTCGGAGAAACTGCTTATCTTTATTATCAGTCAACTGAAGTAAAGTTCTAGAGGCTAACTAAGGGTCACTTCGCACCTCGTACTTTACTGTTTCTCGGGTAAAAGGCTGGATTGGTTGCGTCGTATCCTCCCGCCTCAATATTTCCTTAAATTGTTGCTTGGAGCTATTGCGCCAGATTAAGATCTGGCGGTACATTATAGCAATGTCCCCTGAATGTACTTGTACTGCGAGTACACCGTCATAGAATGGAAAAAATAACCTCCTGGAATGTAAGTCCATTTATTAAAATATAATTTAGAGAAACTCCATTATTACTACGGGAAAATGCATCAAAATAATAATAATAATAATAATAATAATAATAATAATAATAATAAATTTTAAGTTAAAAAACGCAGATGCAGCCGAATGAGAAACGTTTTCTGCTGGGGTGCGGTTCAAATATGCTTATAACTAAAATAGAAAGTAAGATATGGTACAACATACAACACAATTTATACGAAAATAAATGTTTTACCAAACAGTAATCTAACACACATACAGAAAATTATACAGAACATGAATTGTTATAAAGAAAAGAGAGCTCGTGCAAACTGATATGAGTAAACAAACTTAAAGAAATTAACAAAGGATGAGAATCTTTATTTTAATGAAATGCGGTAAATAAGAAAAGAATTTGTTTTCATGACTGAAAATGTATCTCTTAATATACTTCTTGAATTCCTTAGTGTTTAGTTCACTAACTTATAGTCTATGTGCAATTACTAAATTATATAGTCTAAGGCCACAAATTATGAAATGTTTATAACGTAAAGTGATGTATATATTACTTCATGTAAAATTAAGCCGCTATTTCGTCTTACACGATATTCATGAGCTACTACTGGAATGTTGTTACATTTTAATGAATATAGCATAAAATTAGTAATTTATATAATTTATTGATTTTAATTATAATAAACTCTCTAATAATTAGCATTGTACTCTACTGATTTACATAGGCAAATTTTGATAGTGCATTTTTGTACATGTTTACTTCGAGTAATGCCCCCCCCACCCAATTATTCCGTGTAAAACAAATTGGACGAGTATCTAGTAAACTAAACGTAGGACAGTAGTAGGAATTACAGAATTAAGAATAATAAATCTACGGATAATCTAACGTAATTTTGTACAAATATTTGCAATATATTTATCCAATTTTAGAAGCTATTCCATTCCCAATCCAATATATTTTTAACACTGACATTTTGAAGGTAGCACACACACAATTGAGTGATCGTGCACAATTCATGCGTTTTTAAAGCTACGGTTTTATATTTTCATTTTTTTATACTTTTTTTACACTTATATGGCACGCTGACCTCCGCACTTGGTTCGTGGAAGGAATCGCGCCGGTCTCTAGTTTGGTCTGTGGACCATACAAACTTGGTTAAGCATGCCACCTACCATCCTGCGCTTACACATCGACGTATGCCGTTAATACAGCTAATAAGATTCAGCGAGATATTGTAAACCAATCAGTAGGTCTTCCCCTTGTGGTTAGCAGGGACAAATTTGGATTCTTCTCTACAGTTTTATTCTCTTCAATGGAATCAAAGAATTACGCCTTTTACCACACCACATACACAATGACGCAACAATTTCGCAATTGGTTACTCTGATTAGCTCGAAGACGAAACACACTTATTACTATGCACTTATTACAAAGGTAACCCTCCGTTCAACAAATAAATTGGAAGAATAGGAGGCATCTTCTTTGGAGAAGAGTTCAAAAACTAGTCAGTAGGTAGCTCTGGACATGCTACAAGAAAACACTTCCCAAGGGCCTCCCATCCCAGGCCCGTATTCTCCACTAGGTCAGCTTCTGCCATTCCTTCTCCTGGCCCTGAATTTCTGACTCCCGTTCCCTTTGTCCCGGTCTCGCGACGTGACATCACCGGTTCGCGTGAACGGATTCAAAATTCTGACAATGGTTCGGAACAATTGACATCAAATCGGCGTCAGGGATTCGGCCAACCTCGTTGATGTACTGGTGAAGCAACGCGTAAATGGCACAGACAACTGCATCGGCTTCGAGGTCACGTCTTCGTTCTCCATCAGGCCGGGGGGACAAAGCACTGTTTTGTGCGTCAAACTTCGCTTCCGCGAGCTCACAACGGAATGGGCGGCCTGCCTCGGGTCCACGTTTTTCCAGAATGTATGAGCAACTGTGCCAAATACACGCGTGGCCATGTGTTCCTCTCTCTGCGCCCGGTGACAAATTTATTCACGGAAGCATTCGAATCGAAGGTCTTCTCAGTTAAACCAATACTGTAGTAGAACGATACGTTGGTAGTGTGGCCCGTCAGCCCTAAAGCCTTAGCTGACTTCCAACAGCACCTCAAAAATATCCACCACAAATGCATCCAGTAAGTTCACAATAGAGGTGGGAAAAGACCTTTCCTCCACGTGTGGATGAGTCGGAAAGCAAGGGCACACAATTTACACACATCAACCGTTATCTGCACACCGGTGCGCACGATCACTCGCAACTAAATGGTAAGTCTGAAAGCCCAGGCCAGAAGAGCAACTGGACCAGACCCCCAAAGGCGAGGACAAACGCTTACGGTGGCGAGGAAAAATAAGTGTCAAAGCACTTTCAAAACGGACTTCTTTTACACTATTTAATGGTCTAGTTTTAAAGAACAGATTTCATTAAGGAAACATCCCCATTTCATCAACTTTGCAGTTTCACAAACTTCATTTATTGTTTGCAATTTTCAAAACAGTTCTCCAAAATGTGACCCGCGCGATTTTTACGTGCATTTGCTCCATCAGTTGAGGAATAATTAAAGAAAAATCGGAGCCGTTTTTGAGATTTTGTTTTATAAATTGCATTGACCGCAAGCAAACGTCACGCGGAAACACCTCGCATTATCAAAGAATTGTAAGAACCTTTTAAGATCTAATTTTTAGAACACATTTTATTTACAAAAAGTTCTGTCATCTACATTGTACTTTTTCAAAGTCGATTGATTAGCGATTCCGGACGCGTCAACTGCCAAGGTCATCGGTCCCGTAAATGTAGTGAATGTTCTCTCTTCAAGAGGTAGCTGTGATCTCCTCCCCCGATGAGTCATGAGATCCGGCGCTGACTTTCCCGTGGGCTAGCGAGGTTCCCCCCCCCCCCAGATATCTCCCACCCGCGGGCCATCGTCCCACCTGGGGCAAGCTCTAAGCGCCCGACCGGTCTCCCAGCAGTGTGATAGTGTAGTGCATGTGTGTGTAAGAAACGGTTAGGACAGGACAAGGAAGAGGAAGGAAAGATCGCGCGCGATCCGTGGCCCGTTTGTTAGGGTACTGCTCCGGCATTTGCCTAGCGTTCAACGGAGAAATCACGAAAAACTACCGATCAAAGCAGCCGGATGCTAGAATTCACCTCCAGACAACGACTGAAATCGACCTAGCTATCTACCTAACGTTTTTTCTCGAAAACAGCTTCAAATATTTTCTTTAAACTTTTGGAAGGGATAGTACTGAACGTACCCTGTAAGATGACATAAACGCCATACTGTTCTATTCTTTTATTTTTCAAAAATTACACAAAGGTATTTTTGACTTGTTTCTGACATCGTTAATATTTACATTCGCGGCAAATTTGTTAACATTATTGTATTTATGATTACGTGAGCTTTAGATAATGTCAAATAGTTTCTCGGAAACTCAACCGTTTTCTGTGAAAATGAGCTCAGCATCCCGCATTTTCAGATAGGCTCAAATGCCAGTACTAATTACACTGTTTAAGATGACATAAAATAGTTTATCCGTATTATTTTGTTTTGTCAAAAATTACAAAAATGTATTTTTTTATGTCTCTCACGCCTATAATATGCGCATTTTCAGCAATTTGTAAACAGTATTACATCTGAGAGTTAGAGTGCTCCAAATGACTTCTGACGAAAATTTTCGAAAACTCAAAAATTGTCTGTGAAAAAAGCTTCTAATTTCGCATTTAGAGTAACGTTTAAACGCCATTTTCTTTTAAAAAGGCTTTAAATGTTTCAATCAAACTGATATTTAGGAGGAGGTTTTACTCTTCTTTAATATTCTTAAAGTAATATTTCGGATATACTATTAAGAAAACGAAAAAATTCAACAACAAAAAATATACTATGGGCAGCGATAGATTTGCATCTGGCAAGAGGATAGGGCAAGACCGTAGAGCCATTCCACACCAAGGAAATGTAAAAACTTTACTACGAGAAAGTCTGTGCAATTCTGCAGCACTTGGTAGTTTCTTAATTAAATCTTTTATTTAAAGACATCTTGAAATAAGAACATGTACACCTTTTCGAAAATATAAGTAGTTTTGCGTAAATCTGTGCAATATATGGAATTTTGAAACAATTTTAAAGATTTTTCTAAATAACGGATCCAATTTTTTTCTTTAAATTTTTCCTTGTATTCGTATGAATCAACGAACAGTAAAGAGAGCGGTGCTGGTCCCATTTTCGACCAACTCTCTGTACTTTTCGAAAATTTACAAACAAAAAATTAACATTGCGAAAGTTAACTTTTTGTTGACGCATTAGCTTCAGTTTTTCCTAATGATTGGTAACGGAGTTTCTTTAGTGATGGCTGAAATGTGTTAATATGGTCTGAATGTGTGTTGTTATAATTCTACATGGCCGTTAGTGAGACAAGAACGTTCGTGATGATGGAGCACCACTGCGTCTACAAGAGTTAAGGTTAAAACAGTTTTAGAGAAAAAATATGAAGAAAATAGTTTCGATGCATTACCGCACCCGCCACCACGTTAAAACAAATGACACTAAAATGGAACTAGCAACCGTGATACCATAACGGTGACCATGGTCATTGCTACTTGGTTCCCGGAATCTCGCTGCCCTCCTGAAGTGAGTACAGGGGCTGGAAGTGGTGGTTTAACTACTGCCGGGGCACATACGATGTACAATGTTCTTGCCGACTGGACACTGAATTGGCAATGCAAGTGCACGTTTTCAGTGTGGTAAACGCATTAGTGCCAAAGGTCGTGAAATAGGTTCCCTCGCAAAGGAACATATTTAGAGTCATCGCATAAATATCGTGCGAGCTGAAGTATTTCTGAATTTACTCTGGCACAAACAGTGCAAGTCAGCAATAATTTCCTTTGGATTGGGGTCGGCTTCCGATTGGATATGGCCCAACACGGAGGGAATTCTGAAAATGAAGACAGGCCGAAATAACAGATAAGTCGATGGCTTTGAAAACAAGATTTATTCCTCCCCAAGTGTATTAAAAAAAACACGGAGTCTGGCTTTTCACATGCAAAGACGCCAGGTGTGTTTGTTACCTACTGGTCTCCGTAATTTAGAAGTCTCTAGCATGCATTTGAATGGAAATAAGCCAAGAGAACGAGAAATGTTAATGCAGTCCATTGGAGGGGTCTGCCCCATTCTATTCTAACGAGTCGTGTCCTCAGGAAGTGCTCTCTAGGCGCATGAAAACTCATCCGCCAGGCATCGTCACATGTATGTACAACGACAATCTTTCCTTTCCTTTCCTTCATTTGCAGAGAAACACATACATACACAGAAGA
The DNA here is from genome assembly GCA_038098605.1 of Gryllus longicercus. Lineage (NCBI taxonomy): Eukaryota > Metazoa > Arthropoda > Insecta > Orthoptera > Gryllidae > Gryllus > Gryllus longicercus. The sequence continues at coordinate 3,405,963 of JAZDUA010000086.1, forward strand.
ACAGAAATAGAAAAGACGTGATTACTACATCACTTAAGCGTTTATGATTGATCTGAAATACTCCATGTAGCCCTAAGAGTGACGCCAGTTACACGTTATCAATTCCTATTTACAGAATATTTTTAATTTAGAAAAAAACTACAAACTTTATGTTGTGTTGCAAGACGTTTTTTCGTATCGCCACTATCACCAGTGATTCGCGACTAGATAATCTCTATTAAGCGACCACTGCTGGTTCCGTTAAAAAATGGTTTTTTTAAAGGGCCATTCTTATTGTTAACAAAAAAATTGGTCTACAATTGCAAGACACGATGTTTTTTGAAAAGCTGTACGTCTATGTACGTCTGTACGATGTACGTCTATGAAAGGTTTTTAGTATATGAGCAGGAATTGTGAAAAATTAAATCAAGTTTAATTTAACCTTATTTGTTGAAAATGCCTATTTAGGATTATTCACTATATTTTTTAAATACATTTTAAGTTTTGTATCTCTCTTGGATTAAAATAAACGTTTAAATGATTTTCAACTTTAGAACTCTCAGAAGTGGTCTAACGATAAGAAATCTCCTTTATCTTGCGTAGACTCTATACGTCATTTGGGCACGCATGACAACATTCTGCGCCTTCGGAGCTCTTAACGTCGCGTTTCTCGCACTTCTTCCCACAATCAAAGAAAAGATTTGAACAAGAACTTGAAGCAATGGGTCTTGGGGAGCGCTTAGCTCAGATTCCAGACGCAACCCAAACACTTCCGTGTCACGGGGCAAGCCGATAACCCTTTCTTCCGACACTGATGTTCTATCGCACCTGATGTTCTTCTAGGTAAGGTAAGGAAGGTTCTGCTGAATCCTTGAGTTACATGCATGCCCGCTGTCTCTTTAAAAGAAATGAAACTGAATTGCTGTGAGCAAACGTGACCATGGATATTGTTGCTTGATTCTCTGAATCCTGTAACCCTCCCGTTTCCTCTTTAATGAAACTGAGGCAAAGAACATGTCGCCCGAATGCTATTTACGAGTTTGAAATACTTAGGATTTTCCTGAAAGTGTTCTCTTAAACGGAGCAAATCAAGAAAATAGCTATTATGGGGTTGGTCGGTGGTAGGGGAGATGGGAGGTCTTAACAGTACTATAATTTGCATACAATATATGGGTTTCAGTGTCTGTTCCAAGAAAAAATAGGTCTTTGAAAGGGGTGGTCTTTCTGAGAGGTTTCACTGGGCATCACTATACCAATAAGAAGAGTGCAAGAAATACTCAACTCTAAAATATGAAGGTTCTCTCGAGGTGACTGGCGAATATCTCAGTTTTTCGTTGCGGAGAGTGGCGATATTTCGACAAAAAGACACACACACACTCGTATTCTGGTTTCCTCATATCGAAACTAGTGGTGCATATACTTTCACGCATGCAGCGGCGTAACAATTGACTGGAACTGAAAATTAACAAAACTTCAAGATTGTGCGAATCATATGTGTGTGATAATCTTCAGTTCCACACATAATTTAGTTTCTGTGCGCACTAGGTCGCGCGCACAAGGCCGGGACGGAACGGACGGACGGAGGTTCGGTCAATAGCTGTCATTGGTCCCGAACATGTTTTGCATGGGTTTTCCTCGCGAGGTGGCGGTTACCTTCCCCCGCTGGATAAAGATATCCGGCACCGACCTACCGTCGGCTAGCGGGGTTTTCCCATCTCCCACCTGCCGGGCACCGCCCCTGCCGGGACAAGCTCCATGCTCTCCGGTCTCCCGGCATGTAGTGTTGTGCATGTTAGTGTGTGGTATGTGTGTGGTGTGTGTGTGGTGTGTGTGTGGTGTGTGTGTGTGGTGTGTGTGTGTGGTGTGGTGTGGTGTGGTGTGGTGTGGTGTGGTGTGGTGTGGTGTGGTGTGGTGTGGTGTGGTGTGGTGTGGTGTGTGTGGTGTGGTGTGTGTGGGGTGTGTGGTGTGGTGTGGTGTGTGTGTGGTGTGTGTGGTGTGGTGTGGTGTGTGTGTGGTGTGGTGTGGTGTGTGTGGTGTGGTGTGGTGTGTGTGGTGTGTGTGGTGTGGTGTGGTGTGTGTGGTGTGGTGTGTGTGGTGTGGTGTGTGTGGTGTGGTGTGTGTGGTGTGTGTGGTGTGGTGTGGTGTGTGTGGTGTGGTGTGTGTGGTGTGGTGTGTGTGGTGTGGTGTGTGTGGTGTGGTGTGTGTGGTGTGGTGTGTGCGGTGTGTGTGGTGTGTGTGTGGTGTGTGTGTGGTGTGTGTGTGGTGTGTGTGTGGTGTGTGTGTGGTGTGTGTGTGTACGGGGTGAGGATAGGACAAGGAAGAGGGCGGAAAGACTGCGCGCGGTCCGTTTGTTAGAGTACTTCTCCGGCATTTGTCTGGTACTGATCGGAGAAACCACGGAAAACCGCCAATCAGAGCAGCTGGTCGCCAGCATTCTCCTCTAGACAGCGACTAAATACGACCAAGCTAACTAGAGTTGAAAATCCTACCACAGTCGGGGCGCGAACCTAAGACCTCGCGATGCATGGCACTGCAGTGATACCCTGAGCCACCTCTCCAGGTATCGATGGGATGGAATTGGACACCTCAGACAGTTTCTGATTCGGTTTGGCTCCTTGCTCCGTGTATTGTAGTATAGTGCGCAACGGCTCCATAATGTAAGATGCATCTCTGTAAAGATGCAATCGTTTTGTGCTTATTTTTAATTGAAGAAGAAAGTAAGGAAACGACTCGAAGAAAGCCGAGATTCACATAACGCGAATTACAAAAGGGTAATTTAACACATTTTATCTCGACCTGGTACAAGATGAAAAAATATTTTAGTGTTTCAGAATGCCTCAGCACAAATTTTAGGTTGTGGCCTGAGAAATACTACGAGTATTTTGAAGGTACGAGGTGGATGTTGGTAGCATTGTAAACTGTAAGTGCCTTTCCGAGTCGGACAAAATCGCAACATGTACTATTCAGAGCTGGGCAAGCACTAGTGAGCTCGTGTATTAAGAAAACTTGCCAGAGCAAATATCTCGTTTCACTAATATTACTAAGTACTCGTATTTTGTGCGTGGCCAATGTTACACCTTGACACAGACAGTTTAGTTAACCAGCTAAATAAAATGTAATACCACGTTGCAGAATCGATTCTGGATCAACATATTTAAAGTGGCCCATGTTCGCTTCTTTCAACCTCGTGAATGAGACTGAGGAAAGGCCGTGCAAACCTGATCCACGTGCCGATGACGTCATCGCGTCGGACGGAAGGTCGCGATTTCTGAAGATTTTTCCTTCTCACTTTCGGCAAACGATGGCGCGCTAGGCTTAATCACATTTCTTTTCAGGCTGTGCTGTTCATGTCGTGTCACATGAAAACAGAATTTTGAAAATATATACTTTAGCTAAACATTGTTTTTCTTGCTTTAAGTTGTGTTTTGTGTCTGCGCCCATTTTCAGTACCATTCATGGCTTCCAATTTGTGATAACTAGAACCGGGGAGTTCACACATTTTTTTACCTAAAATAAGTATTTATTGTTACCAAAATAGCCACGCAAAAAGGCATTTCTTCTAGCCACAGTAGAGGTGCGAAAAAGACGTGTTAACAATTAAAAAACATATTAGAAAGGAATAATTGTAAAAAATAAATAATTAAAATGATTTACATTTTTATCCTAACTCCAAACATTAGCACTTACGTGTAAAGAAACGATATGTTCTTTGTAATTTTGACTGTACACGACCACCCGGTATGATAACTATGAATTTGTTTTACTCGCGTCGCTGTTTCTTCGCAATGCTCTTCTGGTGGCGGTTCCCTTGTGAATCTTCAAATGGTATCAGTGAAAACAGAATTATATTTTTCGTTCTCCGCACTTGTGTAATCGCCAGCACTGAGAAGGACATCAAATTCAGAGAGCTCTGTCCTCAAAAGGGATTGGAGGTCGTAGTCAAAAGTACGATACTCTCCTCGTGAACAAACAAAACTAACAACATCAGCATCAGCATCAAGGAAAAAATTGAAACTTTCGACAGGTGTCATCTTTTTCGTTTAGATTTTTAACCTGAACCTGGAGCCTTCGCTTCCGCAGAAAGACAAAACACGACCGTACCTTCATACTGTTCAGGCCTGCGGGTATATTTCCACCTTGATCGGAATCAGTGCGAGGAGAGAAAAGCAAAATAATGACGAAAATGGCACAATACTAAAAAAAGGTATGGGAAGCTAAAACCAGCGACAAAAAAAAACAACTGAAAATGAGAATCTACTAAAACAACTCCAAAGTACCACAAGTAAACGATTCCTACGGATAAGTCATTAAACTGTAACAAAAGTGAAAAGGCACTTAGCCAAAATTTCAAGCTGTAATGCTAACCCTGAATCGCGATCGTCCCTGGGGAGGCGAAAGACGGTGGATCAAACAAAGCAGGTGCCCAGGCTCTTCGGCCGACAAATGGCGCGGGCAATGCGTGAAGGCGTGGGTGTACGCGCCCGGCCTCGTCGTGCCTGGTTGGCTGCTCCGCACGCAGTCTGCCGAAGACTTTTGTGGCCGTTTCTGCTTCAGGAAAAACCGCGGTCGTATCCAAACCTCGGCAGTGCGCTTAGGGTGGCTAGTGTTTATAGCGCTCAGTGAGTTCGAGAGCCGTGTGTTGTAAATTCTAAAATTGGATACATTTGTATTTATGTGGAAAAATTCTTCATTTGGGGGTGCAACAACAGTATAAAAAGTCCCAGATTGGCTGCTCTGCCTTCGGTGGCGCAACAGCGTGTGGGACTGTTACACCCAGATTGCAAGTTCATATCCTATCGACATTATGGTTTTAAAGGGCGAAAAAACACGCCTTCCTTCGGAGGAGGAAGTAAAGCCGGCTGTCCCATGTTGTAGATTTACTGCATGTAAAATATCCTCAAGCCTTCACGAAGGCTCTGAGAAAAAATCGCCAGTTTCGTCGCTCGAGGGATACCTCCTTTCTCTGCTAGTTGGTGAAAGTGGAATTTTTCGTGGTCAGACGGAAGAGCGGGCCTCATGGCTTGCGCCTGGCCACGGAAAATAAGGTATTACTGAATTGAATTGAAGATGACTGGTTTTAAAACTGAAAACCAAACCCTGAGAAATAAGGTAGAAATCGGGGCGTAACTATGTAAGTTCCCCCTTCCCATATTTTCTTAAAGTTGGTGCCTCTGAGCTAGGTTCTGTGCCAAGAAGTCTCTGTAAGACTTCATAACCTATGCAAAGGGATCGGTCTCTGTCTGTATGAAGTCACACGGCTCACCTGACGGAAGTATGAACCAGCGAACGAAAACGCGCGGCATTTGGCCCACCAACTGAATTGGAGAGCCCCCAAGACCTGCGAGATGTTCGGGCCGCTTCGTGGCGCCGACGGACGCCCGGAGCGCGCGGGCGAGGGCAACAGGCGGCGACGGCCTTTGACGCACGAGCCGCGTCCGAGGCGAAGCGAAGGGAAGGGAAGCGAGTTTCGATAGCGGCTACAACTCCACGTGAAGAGACGCGTCCCGTGACTACGCGCCGGCGGCGCTCACGGAAAGTGAAGCAGTTAAGTTTATGGAGCCCCCGACTGGCGCAATAGTGCAGCGTTCGCTTTCGAAGCGACGTTCTTCCTTTTTTTTCCCCTCACGACCGCGCGGCTTGGCGGCCTAGACGGTAGGGCCACCTTATCTCTTAATAATACACCACTTTGCTTTTTATTTATCACTGGTCTTCGGTCAAGTCGCATTACACAAATCTGTTACGGAAGACAGGAACACGTACTCAATATTTAAACACGGAAAAAGGTCTTAATACTTAGAAAGTGGATCAAAACTGGTAGGACAGTTGTTTGCTTTTAACTATCACATTATATTCATTACGAAGATCTCCAAAACTATCTTATTCTAATATTTTCATTCACCGGAGGCGGAACAGGGATAATAATCTTTACTTCTTACAATATCCAAATTTTCTTGGGAACTTAATTCGAAACTTTTTACCCAAAACTACAAAAAAATATCTACATGAATAAATACTTAACATCGCAAATTGACATAATCGTTTGTATGAAGCGCCAGGTGTCATGATGGAATTTCAACTCCAGGTTTGAATTCAGATTTGACTTTGAATATGTCGTGCTATTCTGACTCAGTGCCTGTACATTTACGATTAGTATTATAGTTGCTACAAATAGTTAAAACAATCGAATGATGTAGATTCGAAATAAAACCGCGAAAAACAATTTACTTCAATTTGATACCACCTTCAGTTTCTTTCCTTTTTTTATTTACCTAGGTGCCTTATTTGAGATCTATATTTCAAAATATTCATATCACGCAAATTAGAAAAGCAATCTCCCCTAGAAATGGAAAATTATCAGCATTTATTCATACTATGCGGCTTTAATGAAGGCAGTCCGCTTTACTCATCGAATTGTGTCCCTTCACTTTAGAGTTATGAACGTCTCTGAAGAAAACTGCTAATTCGCACCTGCTCACAGAGATAAGAATCACTCACCCATCAAAGTTATTAAACACGATTTGTAGTTTTAATTCTCTAAGTTAAGACAATGCTTCGTTCAACACTAAAGTCAATAACTAAACTTGTAGATCATCTTACACAAACTTAACACATCAATGACCACACACGTACACATTATTTTACTTTATTATGGAGTAAAGAGAAAATAGCGCTATTTATTTGTAACGTCACATCATAAAACCCACAATATTATATCGAGTGCAGGCGCTCCATGCGTATGCTAATTCAGCTGAAAACACTCGCTTCATCAACTCTACGTAAAAGTGCAAGTAAAATCGCGGCGACATGTTTAACCTCGAAACCTAACGGTTTGAAACCTGTTTTCGGCTTTGAAACTCATTATAAACTGTGGCCAAGTCACTATATATCTTGAAAATAATATGCACCCATACAGTCCTCTCTTAAACGAGGTAGGAATTTCGTTCATATGCATTACTCAATGAACTATACACATGTAATTCAAGCATGAAGACTGTCAAATACCGCCTGTCACCGCCTCTGTGTACTTGTCATGCAACGATAATACGTCCAAGGCCACGGGAATGATAGTTTCAGACAGAATAGTAGATCGTTTTCAGGCCTTAACTTACCAATTAATGGGAATAAACTCGTTTGTTCCAACAGCAATTTCAGGTTAGTCTGCACAACAGTCGGCGCGTCAGGGTCCTTGTCGGTCATTTCACAGATGTACACCTGCTGTTATTGTCCACGAGAAAAATTACACAAAATAATAAACAAAAACAATTAAACGCGAATTCTTAGAGGTGCGAGTCCATAGAACACCACACGGGAACTGAGAAGTTTCATGGATGGTATATAAAACAGGTTAGCCAACAATAATTTGTTTTCTACCAACATTGGTATGTTGGAGAGTTAAAAGGGCATGCAGAGTTGGATTTTATTTAACCAGTGTAAGTTTATTAAGTGATTAAAGTTCCTACACGAATCCCACGATAGTATACTGAACTAATGTTGATAGAAAAATAGATATTTCATTGCCTGTTAATTGAAATTTTAAGCTGTGTAAAGATCACAAAAATGAAGGTTGTTTTGTGATAGGAAAACAGAAAGTGAATACTTTTCAGAAAGTTTATATTTAAAGATTTTCTGCAGGATTATAACATGCTAACAATTCATTTGTTTCCATTTTCACTGTGGTTTCCATTATTTTAATTACGAATTCAATGCACTCACCTAATATGTTCTCAATTTATTATTTTTCTGGTGAAAATATTTTCCACATTTGGGGAATGTGATATAACTTTTTTTTTAAATAATATTTTATCTGTATTTACTAGGTATGTAGCATCTCTTCTAAACATACTCATATGCAGTAAACAATGTGCTCAATTTTAAACTGAAAAATCTTAAGAAATGTAAATTATTTACCCGGACAACTTTCATATTTTTATTTTATTATACGAAAACCTTTTTAACTTTGGATCACCTGTTTTTAGGATTAGTACAAGTAGGATACTTCTTGGAAGTGTGTTCAAATTTAAAAATCACTTACACATTATATTAAAACATAATTTTGCAATAATCAGGAGTTGAAATAGTGGTATATTTTGTCATTGTGTTTCCTAAATTGTCTTAGAAAAGAGATCAAGAATTTGTTCTTAAGTCCAGAACAGTAATGTACTTTTAGACAATGGTCAATGTACTTTGAGGCATCCAGAATAAAATTATATTTATTTTTTTTAAGCAATGACATTTGTTAACTATTATTCTTATATATGATCACAATATTTTAAATCATACAGCCAGGGCAGGATTTAAATGCTGTTGGGGCCCCTTCTGGAAATCCTCCAGATTTACTACAATAACATTTATCTAATATTGTCTTTTAAAAATTAACTTTAAATAAAATCTTCTTTAGTGCAGTAGACTTGAATTACCAATTATTTTACAAATACAAACATATTTTATGACAAATGTTCAAATATTTTTTTATAAGACATGAGACTCACATTAGATGGGGGGGGCGGGAGGTCCCTAAGCAACTGCTTATTTCTAATGTAGGTAAATCCACATCTATCAACAACGGAGAAGATGAATAAAACAATGTAGTCTTTCATGGCTGGATATATTATTAATAATTCCTTCTGCGTGACACTGTGTGTTCCAGTAGCCACTGAAGATGTTTGCGATAGTCGCAGATGAAACGTTTAGGCATAAATGTCCAATAGGCTATGACTATCCAGCCCAGAAGGTATTATTAATAACTGAGAAGATGATTCTTGGCAATTCCATGATTCTATCACTGTTGGACAGAAGTGCACAAATTTACACATGACTCTTTTTTGTTGAATGAGTTGATTGGTTAACAGTAAGCCAACATTGGATATTTCTTCTGTATCTCATGATTTACTATAGATAATTTTCAAGTTCATTTCCATACCTAAAAGAGTTGATAATCACAACATCCTCTTTAACACTGGTCCATTAACTATCCTTAGACACCACACATCCAAGTTTGAAGCTCTTTTTTTCGATCCATTTTTATAATCTTTTATCTGGGGAAATTAACTTGATAGATTTGTGAACACATTTAATAGAGTGCTTAGTGCATTGCTTCACTTGTCATTGGGTTATTCACTATTCATTTATTTCTTGTCTTTACTCTTCTATTTCATTTACAGTAAATCTACATCTTGGTTAATGCTTATAGTTATTATTTAACCTTTCTAATGATTATTATTATTATTAAATATTTAGTTTGGTTTATTTTGCCAAAAACAAAAAAATAAAATCAGTATGTGACTTACATGGGAGAGGTGCAATCTGCATGTTTTCTTGAGTTCCAGAATCTCCTCCCCACCTTTTAACCATGAATAGTTGAACGATGAATACAAGTTTCTACAAAGCAAGGTTAGTAATATTTGAAAACTAAACACTTTCATTTCAGAGTAATAGAAAACTTATTTGCATCTGTAAACAAACTACAAATTTGTTTTTTTAAATATTGCTAACAAAATAGTAACCCATACCCCCAGTTCTACTCATATCTACTAGCAAAAGGAGAGCTCAAGAAAACCTGCCACTTCGTGAAGCTACATTTATGTTCAGAAGCGGACATAAATATTATGAATGTTAATAATATTTAAAACACTGTTTTTCCCACTCTCTCTCCAAATGTGACACTTCCAGTTTCTTTGTTCATGTTAAGAATTCATGCAATTTGAGTTTTCATAATTTTTGTTTCCAAAAATGCCTCTAATTGCCCAATTTTGATCTGGAAACTGGATTTGCATCAGAAGAAATTACTTTGGATTTGTTTTGTTATATTATATTGGGTTTGACTTCAATAATCAACAAGAAAATAACAATCTTGCAGAATGATACTTGGGACACATTATGCCAAAAATTACAAACAAACATTGCAATAAAAAAGTCAGTTATCTTCAGGTTATACTATTTTCTTTGAAAGATAATATGATCAAATTTACTGAACAAAAGGTTACAATTAAAAAGTAAATTGTTATTGAACATATTTCTAACTTCTCATCAGGAGGCTTCAATATTTTACAAAAATAATTTTATTTTCTGACTACAACACATGCTCCAGTCCTTAATAAACTATTCCTTACAAACATTTGGCTTTACTAATTATGGCTTTAAAGATTCAAGGGCCTTATACAGTGAGCAATTTTTAATGATAAATCTGCACAAAATCAATATACAAGACTTTACCTTTCTTAATTTAAATAATTATTATTAGGGGAAAAGTTAATGTAGGTGTTACGCACTATTTTAGGGTAATCTGAAATATTATTTTAGTGAATGTTTGTTTTGAAATGAAGTTTCAGTTTTGTGTCCTCCAGGAAGGTAAGGTTAGGTTTTGTGTACTCCTTGTAGGTAAAATAGATATTATAAAAAAAACACATGGTTTTGAGAGAACACATTTATTTCTCCTTCAAAAAAGCATACAATAAATATACATCAATTTTCTAAAAAATATAATGTAGTTACAAACATTAGGTGCAAGAATTGGCCACATTTATGAATGTAAGCGATGCATTGGAATACTCACTCACATTTCGTAACAGCAAAATATGTTTCTTCTATCAAATTTCTTTTAAGTTTCTGAATATTACTACATTCTGTTGAACTCTATTGTATTTTTATTGTTCTTATATAATTTGTTTTGATTTTATTTGTGTAATTGACATTTCATGATTCAATTGATAATACTGCCTATTTTTAGGAAATGGTTTCTAGTTTGATGTAGATGTAATAGAATTATCTTACTTGTCATTCATTCAAAAAAGGTGATTGGTTCTAGTCTTTCTAAAGATAAAATGTTAAATAGTTTATGGCAAAATAATGATACACTACATTTCTAACAATTGATCTCTACATGAAACCAGCTAAACTGTGATGAACAGCCACAACATTCTACACACAACTACACCCACTTCCTCCTTGCCCGTATTGATAAAAGTTCAATAACACTTTGACAGGTCACACAACAGTTAATGAGAAAAAAGACAATACAGTAGTGTCTTGTGAATTAGCAATAATCTTTTATCATAAAATTACAAGAACACAGAGAGAAACAATATCTCTTAGTATCTTCAAATTTTAAGAAGAACCAGAGTAACAAGTTTAACTTGCTCTTGCTGATCATAGCTACACATTATTTAAGTGCAAAGCTACAGAATCAGAAGTACTTAATGAAATTTAATTATTAATAGACAGATCATTTAATGGTGAATAACATTAGAATGATTTAAAATTTCTAAGAGAAGTTGGTAAGTTTTGTGTGTCAAATTATTTTCTTAACTGCACAAAGAATAATATAGTTGTAATTTCATTAAATCATCTTTTGTGATTCAAGGAAATAATTGACACAGAATTCATGAATCAAAAAACTAAAGTCACCCATTAGAAAAATAGCATCCATAATGGCAGAGAAATAGAAGGAAATCAAATTATCTGTGTGCAACATGAATATATCTGACTTACAAACAGTACTATTGTGGATATAAAATGAGTTTTACTACACCCAGAGCACCTTCCAAGACTCCCCTGGCAGGCAGAAGGACCTACTGGGTTGGGGAAACTGCGTCTCACCAGTCACCGGAGTGGAACTCCAGCGTCTGTGGTTTCCAGAATTATTTGGAGTTTGGCTTTCTATTAATGGCAAACCAACTTCTTGGTATGATCCACTCGGAGGGGGTGATGATGGCAACAGTGGAGGTGTAATAATAGGTACTCCTACTTCCTGGAATGAACTCATGGAAGAAAACCCACTTTCATCTTCGCTAAGCTGTTGTTTGAGAGATGTGCCATTTGTGGGGTAACCATTTGATAACTCTGTATCTTTATCAAGTTTTAATGGAGTAAAGTTTGAACTTTTCCTCGAATAATTAGTATGGCCAGCAAATCCAGACTCTAGTCCACTGGTCAGTGCTGTGTTCTTACACTCCAATGTTTTTGATGACGTTGAATTAATTGAATGAATAGAAATAGTGTCAGATGTGTGACTTCTATTGCAGGTACTAGGGACAGGGGAACTACATGACAGACTAAGAGATGTGGGTGAATCGTGTTTCAATAATTTCTTATTGAAAGAATTTAATTCTAACACTGAGCCTTTATCGTCAGCCATATCAAAGCCTGAAGATGCAGTACTACTCCTCTGACTTATCGAATTAGTGTACAATGTGTCAGGCATGTGGTCCGTTACTGAAGACGTTACAGATACTCTATCGCTTACTGCACTAATCCTTAGGGTCAAGTCTGGTTCTTGGACGTTCAGAAGAGACTGCACCAATCTAAGAAGGCGAAATGATTCTTCTGAAAGTTTTTCCGGAGGTACACAGTCAGGATTTATATTTGCCTTCCTTGGACGTCTCCTGAAACAAAAAGCAAAAAACAAATAAAAACATGATTATTGTAGTTTAAATTCATGATTATACATATGATAATTATTCATTATTTGTGGATTTCAACGACTTCAATATTTAGTGTTTTATTATTTCACTTTATTTTTTAAAACAAAATTTTTTTACATAGTCGACAATTTATTTAATTTAATTTTTTTAACATTTCAATCTTTGTTATGGGTCCTTTTTAAAAATTACATCTGAGTTCAGTGGTGTAGACTTTAAAATGCATTAATATTTCTAGTTCATTGGAAATATTGTCAAGATAACATCAGAAACATGTAGAGTCATTGGTTTAAAATCAAGTTGATTGCCCCTGGTAGACAGATTTTTAACACATTCAATTGTTTTATTATGTTCGTTATAATTTTATATATACCCTAATATATTGATCATATGTTCAGTGAAAATGGACATATTTCAAAACGTCATACGTGAAATGAATCTAAGTTATTCAATTCAAAATCAAGGATCCAATCATTTCCCAAAATGCTACATCAACATGTTACTTTACCAAAAATTGTTAGAAAAGTTTTGAATTGAATAACCAAGTTTAAAGAAATGTATGATCTTTTGAAATATGTCTATCTTCTTTTAACACATTGAACCTTCACTATTAAGATTTTATATTCATTTATAACAAAAAGCTTTCTAATTGAAATTCATAAAACCAATAAAAAAATTTAAAAAAAGAAAGGAAGATATACCACATGATCACAAATTTTGTCATTATTTGCATATCAGCCACTTCTAACCATGCTACACGTTAACTTCCAAGCTCAGTTATATTCTTTCCCAGAAAGATATTAACATGTGTGATTATCCCTTGGTAAGGCAAGGTTGTTAAGCGTTGAACGATGAATTATGAAGTGATAGGATGACAAGAGGTGATCGTGGAGTTTTTGAACCATCCCAGCATTTGCCTTTATGACCGAGGGAAACAACGAAAACCCTGGACAGGATGGCCGGCCCACTGATCGAACCTGGGCCTCCTGACTGTGAAGTCAGCGTGCTAGGTATTGAGCCACTCCGTTTTGTCATTATTATTATGGAATAATATTGAAGCCGAAGAAAAGTTGTATTGTTAAAAACTTTCTTTTCTTTTACTTTATATTAGAATATTGTAATTATGTCAAACATCTAATAGTGTATTTAGCAATTTAACTTTTTTCTCAGTAAATGAAGAAGAGAAAATAAATTCATAGAACTGGATTTTAAACCTTGAACACCTAGCTTGGGAAAGTTATTACTTTACCTCTTGAAAACCTTCTTTTACCTCTTTCAAATAAATTTGAAAAATGTTTATTGACATATGAGGTTTTAATTTTAAAGAGCCAATTTTTTTCTATTTTAATATTGTGAATTAAGTATCCCACTCTCAGGTTACACAGTTATTTCAATAATTTTGTTCCTTAGTGAGTAAAGACTAACTGAAGTAGTGTTTTTACTGGTTTAAACTTCACTAAGTGTTATGTTTCTTTCATTGTTTGAAATGAAATATTATCTACAAGAATACCATTTTCACTTGTAATTTTTTCTTTTGTTATTATCAAAAAAAAAAATAGTTAAATAGGCAGATATGCATGATTAATTATTTCCAATGTAATCATTTTTTAAATGAAAGAAATGAATCTTAATTTATGTTTTGATTCATCTTCATCCAAAACTATATGGAAAAGGTATAATATTCTCAATTTTTTTTCAGTTCTAGAATACATATTGAACATATAACAGGGTACTATTGAAATACTATGTTATAAGAAATTATTTATACTGTTCGTACTAGAGTATTTGAATTTAAAAAACTTTAATTATATTCATCTTCTAAAATGACATTGTATCATTAGTTAATCAATTATTTATCAATTTTCAATTATATTATATTATACAATATTACAGTATTCAAGCAATATTATTCCACGTAAAACTTAATAATATAATGTGAAGAGAGCTACTGCTGTATTAAAATATTATCAACTTAAATGGATTGCTTTGTGTGTAAATGGTAATTTTTGAGTTTCTCTTTGTAAAGACACAATAATATAAAATATTTGTGTGGTCATGTAGAAGATCAAGCTTTGTGGCCGGAAACTTCCCATAAATAAATACATTATCATTTTCATCTGTGGGTGACGATTTTAGGTGGGGGGCACTAGCCAAAAATATACACTAGCAAAGTCTCCTTTGCAAGAGATAATATTGAACTACTATTTTTTGATATGTCTCCCACACTTCTCTTTTTATGTTTTGGTATAAATGAACTTAGAACAATAAAATAAAAAGCATTGTATGAGAGTGGACTCATACCATGGTCCTGCCCTTCTAATTACCAGCACTAAATGACCCTAGATACTGGCATCTGTTATGAAGATGGCTTTTTACATCATAACAAAAATGAATGGAATTTTTCTATTTAGGTCATAACATCCTACATTTCTTATAACACTAAGTTGCTATTACAAACTTCAATATTTTACAATTAGATAGTAAGGGTTAAATATGGTTGAGTATTTATTAATAAAGGATATTTTGCAAATTTGTTGCAGCTGTAGTTTACATTAATATCTAAGCTTATATTTTGCCATTGACATGGGATTAATAATAAAATATTTTAATTTTGGATGCTTTCTAATCATATACAAATACAACCAATCATGCAGTCACATCAACTTACAACTAATCTGTTTTCAAGTAAATATCAAAACTCTGGAATGTACAAATGCCACACTGCTTTGCACATTCCAATACCCTGTATTTAGCTGAGAATTTCACTTCAGCAGAATCCAAAAGCGAAATAATCCATAAGCCGAATATGGTCTGGTACCCTTGGCCAATGGCGTGTAGGTAATTTAGCCAGCAAATGTGTAAAACAAGAAGCGTAACTGGCATTCAATTAGCAATGGCCTGATTCTCATTGTGAATTGTGGTTGCAAATGCTAGAAGGATGATCATGGGCTATGACTCCCGGGCTCCCCTTAAGTGGCTGACACTGATCACTAGGGAGCATGATTTTGTATATTTTTGTCCAATGCTTCAGAGCATTGCCAAGAGAAATTCCTTGACCATTTATTAGAATATGAGCATATTAGGCTGATTTCTCCTGTTGGTGCTTATTTGCTTAATTGTAAGTGCATATTTTATTAAAATAGAGACTTGACAATAAAATGTTTCATCTTTTCATAGAATCTAATTTTTGGTGAGCATTCATTGATATGAAAGAGCTTGTCACACTTTGCATTCTTTTGTTTTCTAAAATACTTCTGCAGATGGAGGATATATCTTGATAACATAATTTTTATACCAGTCAGAAGAAATATTAATTTTGTAATTAAATAAAATAACTATCAATTTTGTAACGAAACTTTCAAGCAGAAATATTTTCAGATAATCATAAAAACGAATAAAATCGTATCGCAGCATGAGCTGAGTGTAGCCAGCGACATTTTACAAAATCTGTAACTCGACATATTCGACCAAAACATTTTTAATTTCCCCTCCCAAAATTTGTCTCTGGATCCGCCCCTGCATGGACCTACAAAAGTCTTATCGACCATCACGTTTTTGCGCACCGAGACTAACTAAAAGTGACCTACTGACATACCAACATCAATGTCACGGAGTCCTGAGAATTAATTAATATCCGTGTGAGGCTTCGAAGTTACAAATACAAGTTCATCTGATAAGATAAGATTTTTTTATCACTGATATGAAAAACCCATGCTGTTGACTCATAATTTAAAGTATTTTCCTAATTAATGTGTTTTTATCATTTATTTAATTGTTTGTCGATGAACAATGTTCAGTTTACAATAAAAACTTTGCAATTGTTTGAAAACTTAATCTAGGTTAAAATTTTACTTAACTAATCTTAATATAGGGAGAGGAAATAAAAAGCACCTCTGGAGAATTATTCAACATTTGCGAATATCTGGAGGAAAGAATGGAGCGGGAATCTGTTCTTAATTCTGGTTTTGAATCTGGGATATTTTCCGAGTCTGTAGTGAGTTGATGTCTTTATGAAGGATAAGTTTGTGTAAAAGTTTTTTGATAGGAATGCTATTTGGTGTGTTATTTCATTTATGTTTAGATGGAGATGTAGTTGTTTATTACTACTGGATCATGGTGCTCTTGTTATTAATCTTAAATATTTGTTTTGAAATACTTGCAATTTGTTGAGATTGGTTTGGGCGGCATTGGTCCAGATCGGGCATGCTTATAATAGTATTGGGCGAATGAGTGATTTGTATAGCGTTAATGCATAGTGAGTGAGAGGTGGTATGAGTTTAGTAGAGGTCTAAATTGAATTGAATTGAATTTGCCTTATTTTACGTGGCGAGACTCGGGCCATCAGGCCCGCACTTCCGTCTGACCACGCAAATTTCGCTACGCTCCTTTCATCAACTACCAGAGAAAGGAGGTATATTCCTTGGGCGAGAAACAGGCGATTTTTGAATTTAGCTCAGAGGCGTCATTTAGGCTTGAGGATCTTTTACATGCAAGTAAATCTACTAACATGGGACAGGCGGCTTTACTTCCCCTCCTTCTCCGCCTTCCCACGGCTTCGATCGGGTTTGAACCCGCGAGCTTGGGTATAACAGTCCGGTACGCTAACCGTCACACCATCGCCGCCGCTTAAATGGATGAGTTTGGCCTAATTAATGCGTATTCAACAACTATTTACCAAGTGAAATCCCGAAAAGTGCTGTAGCTTTGCGTCTCCTCGATCTGCGCAATGCTCTTGGCTCGCGGGAAGCGAATGGCGGACTCGGAGCGCGGGCTGGCGCGACTCGGCGAGACGTCCACGGTGTGAACGCTTCGGGATCGGGGAACCCTGAAACAAACATCACACTTAGTGACAAGGCCAGCAAATTTATCTTGGAAAAACGTTTTCTCAATTCAAAATTATCACTAGTGAGGAGCCGATCCGGTGGCCGAGATCGCTAAGGCAGTAGTGCCGTAGCGATCTCGGCCCGACTCCCGCCTCGGGCATGGTTGTATTGTGTTCGTCCTTTCACCCCCTATTATCATATCGTGTCATCCTCACAGTTATCATACCGTTACAAGCAATAGTGGTCGCTAATGGCTTAGAAGTTGATGCGACCTTAAATATATATACTCATCTAAATATAAATATAAATATAAATATATATACGCACACACACATATATATGTATATATATATATATATATATATATATATATATATATATATATATATATATATAAAACTTGTGAGGTCTGAATAATAACTACCCCGAAGGGTGGCGGAAAGATCAATTTCTTTATAAATACACGAGAAGAAAATATTTGAAAAAGAGCAAGTTTTACAATGTGGCAATTAAATTAAAATCTTGGTATACTATATAAAAAACCCACAAAAATAATATACGTGAGTACATGTATTTATTTGTGTTTATTTCTGATTTGTTCATTACTTTTAGTTATAAAGAGAGTGATGTTTGGGGGGGGGGCAGGAACCTCTGTGTTCTTCTAGCATTCTTCGAATTATATTGCATAAGTCCAGAACCAGGGATTTCTGATTGGATGTACGGAATTTACGAAATCACAAAGGACTGAAATCATCACCCCGAAAAACACCTCTTTTGATTTTAATATTCCTAACTTCAACTCTTTTTAGCCAGTACTCAGTTGTAGGTTTAGCCAGTACTCCAGTAATCCATTGCATATCTCAGGGGCTTCATATCTCAGGCTCCTTCAGGGACGATTCTCAAACCCACATATTTCCAACCCTTCGCTCAGCCAGGTGTGTGGGTCACTGTCGAAAGCTTTCTGATAGTCTGTATATGCAGTAAATAATGATACCTTTCTCTATTTTACAGCGTTGTTAATGAGGGAATCTACTGTCAGTTGTTCCTTGCATCACTGTGATCCTTTATGACATCCCTTTTGTTTTTCGTCCAACATTTTGTTGCTGGCTAGGTGTTGGTATATTTTTCACTTATTGTGGATGTGAGCGGTTAAGGAGTTTTTGACTTCGAGTTTTTCAATATTCCAGTATAGCAGCACTTGGCAAGATGCTTATGGCGTCTGCTTAATTTCTTCAGCCAGAAATTTTGCAAGCCATCGGGCCGTGTTGCCTTCCAGTTGAATATTCTTACCAGATCTGTTTCCACCTCTTCTTCATTGATTTTCCTTTTAACATGAGTTTCAATCTAGACATAGACTGCTATTCATTCCATTGCCATTTCGCTATTTTGGGTACAACATATTCACCCCACACAAACTCTAGAAACTGATAATGTTCTCAGCATTGAGTGTGAGGTCTGGGTCTGATTCCCCATTAAATGCAGTGATTCTTACCTTTCAGAAAAAATAATATTTTGAATGTTTCTAAATTGTTTGTTGTCTCCATGACGTGTCTCACATTTTCGGTACCGTTTTATCCTGATTGCCAGTCCATGAAGCCTTTGTTTTTGACTGTTAAGTACCGCGTCCAGTTCAGTGTTCTGGATTTTCAGACGTTCCAAGATATTGTGACGTCGTCGTGATGTGAGTGAAGCACAGACACGGAGTTTTTATGTACAGATTTATTTACATTTACTATCCAATATTTACACTCCTATGGAAACTATCGCTGCACTCCACAACTCTGCAAATCCCTGAGGGGTCATGTAGTTGATTTGCAAGACGTTTCCTTCTTTCAGTAATGTGACAAGTCTTCGACAACACGAGGTTCATGGTCTTCATTTGTATCTCGGGTGTCCGTGTTCTCTACAATGGCCAATTCTGTAGCTACTTCTTCCTTCATCTCGTTGGTTGAGTTCGCAGCTATTCTGTTGTTCGGTAATATTGATATACATTGATATATGGTGTTCTGCACTTTTTTAGGGCGTAAAATGGAGTAAACGTCTTACTACTCAGTGTAGATCAGTGAAGATTGTCCCTAGTTTAGTCAATCTGTCATAGTGCCGCAACACACCTTTTTCACTTCAACTGCATGGTGGGACGAAAGTCATGGTTTTGGGAGTACGCTACACGGCAACACTTCCCCATCGTCTACCCTTAGATGGTGTTGGGCAGGGTTGATATTGGTCTGTATCTAGATAGGGTAATCCGATAGTTTCCCGCCCCACCGGTATACTACCTTTGGTGGCTCTCAAGCTGTCTCGCCCAGCACCGGCTCCTGGTGCGCACTGCCACTCCCCACGCAGCGGCTGTTTTCCGAGGCGCCTTTTGCGTAGCGTTCCATCATAACGATGGGTGGTAGAGTTTTTTGTGATCTGCCAGGTTCAACTGTAGTCTTGCTTATTCAGACTACAGGCGCAGCTGATGATGAGACTGCTTCCTTCACTATCTCCCTGAATCCACATCCGGTTGGCTGACATGGACCATCCTGACATGGCATTCCAGGAATTACCCAAACTTAACCCCATCTTTCATCGGTTCGCCATCCGTCCAGTCCGCCGAAGCAGCTGATTACCACAACCTTGGAGTGAGTTCTCCGCATTCTCAACCGATTTCATCATTTTATGTCGAACAATGTAAAGTAGAACATAAATGATTTCAAGTAGAATGGAAATAATTTTCATCAATCACACCAACTTTCTGCCCAAAATTAAAAATTTTGAATCTCATTTTTATAAATGTCACAAATATAAACATCTCATTAAGCATAATGGGCACTAATCTGAATTTATACGGAAGAGTAACCTTTAAATTAATTTGTATTTACTTACCTCTAATGTTGAAATGCCATTAAATTGTATTTCCCATTCATTTTCTACATATACTACATTTATTTTTAATTTTCAGTAAAATCTTCAAAAAAGCAAATAGTAAAGATTTAAAATATTATTTTTAATTACATTATTTCACTCAATCTTTTAACGTCTTTTGTCGCTTGCACTGTTGATTAAATCGCCATCTTTCCATACCTGCAATTCGGTGTTGATCCATTGATGTGTGTGCTTCCATTGGGTGTACTGCTGTGTCGTAGGTTGTCAAGGCTCTTGTGAGTTCTCTCTAAGAACACAACCACTTGCTCCATCACCCTCCGGTATGTCTGACGGCTTGCTTCTGTCTAAAACATACATTTAAAAATATTTCTGCTTAATCTCATCTTACCAAAAACTCTTTCAATTTTTTTTTCCAAAGAATGATCAAAAATTAAAATCAACTGATAAAAATATTTATTTATGTTTGATACACAGGTTGTCCAAAGCTGAAAAATAAGTGTATATGAATATAGACTTACTGGTACACTATGTGAATTATGTATTAAATGCGAGAATTTGAAATATAACCATTTTGAAAGTAAACAAAGATAGTAACATTAAACCACATCAATTTTTTTTCAAGTTGAATGCCCGTTCACTGCATTTTCCATTGAACACATTTGAAAGGAAGTAGATTTGAATATTACAAGCGAATCGTTAATTCATTGCGTTAAATTAACTTCAGTACAAGAAAATGAAAGCTCTGAACAGAATGCCAAAGCACATCAATAAGGTATAATTTTTAACTAACATTGAAAAGCATAGAAAACATGACAATTATTAGCTAATTTCGCCACCGGTGAGTGTTCAGCATGTAACGAGTTACGCAGAGCCCTAAACAACTGATGCATTTAATTTGTAGTAAGACAGCCAGGAAATTTCGGCGTTTAATGTGCCTGAAATAGGAAAAACTTGTTTTCATTAAAATAGGCAGTCAAGAAGACATTTATTGAGGAACAATTAGGGTCGAAAAAAGGTAACTCACATATCAGCCTTTGCAATAGATTGTAAATACTCGTTGAATTAAAGAAAGAGAGGGATACAGAGATGGATAGTCGTAGGAATATAGTCAATTTTTCTAATGATGAGGGTTTTAGATATTAGTGAATGGTTGTAGTGTGCCGTGTTTCTAGAAATTCGGAGTAAGTTTTGCAAGAAAAACGAAAAAAAAATACACGAAAAGTTTTACAAGAGATAGCCGAAGTATTTAGAACAGAGTTGTCCAATTGGTGTCCAACGGTGTCATTTATTGGGGCCCCCAAAAGGTTATTAGTCAAATGTGAAACTCCCTTGCAGTCATATCGGGCGAAAACATTGTGCGCCTTGAAGGGGAAATCATTCTATGCTAAAATCACCTCTTTTGCCGGAAATCTTCGGAAATCAAATTTTTGCGATTTCAACTCTATCACAAATCAGAAAAAGTTTCAGACAAAACTTATGTATTTTTGTCCGTAGAATCCGAATCTGAAATTTAAAAAAATGGGGGTTCCTATTTAAGATTTCAATGTTGCCCACCGCCCCACCCGCTGGGGCCAGGGGGGTGCTGATTTTAGCATAGAATGATTCCCCCTTCAAAACTGTTAAGATTTTGTCTCGGCTCAATTTTTCGTACATCGTTTATTTTTTGAGATATTTCAAGTCGTCAAGTTAAACGGGACATCCTGTATAAATGGCAATAGGGTTTGTATAATGTTTCGCAATGGATGCAAGTGCCTGCAGTGCTTTAGCTCCGTCACCTGCTTCAGCTGCCACGCCAGCGTGTCCACCTGCGACTGGAGGCGCGCCGCGTCCACCAAGGCGCTGGCGTCGCGGGGGCTGGCCATCCCGCCCACGCCCGCGCCCGAGCAGCGCGGCCCGCGGCACTCCTGCAAAGGAACGAACACATGCTGATCACAAACATCAGAGGGCTCGGGGGTCAGGAGGCCGTGAACATTTTGGAAGGGACCGGGCCGGGAGAGGTGAACTGGTGTCCCTGCAGTGCCTCTGAGCGGAAGGTCCTGGGTTGCACTCCCGACGGTGGCAGGATTTTCGACACTAGCCAGAGGGATGGGGCGAGTTCAGCCGCTGTCTGGAGGAGGAATCTACCAGCCGGCTGTTCTTAAGGGTTATGGTCATGGCTTCTTAAGGCTTATGGTTTTTCCGATCACCACCAGGTAAATGCCGGAGCAGAACCTTAACAAACGAGTCACGGACCGCGCGCGAACTTTCCTTCATCTTCCTTGTCCCTTCATTACCTCTTACTTACACACACTAAACTAACATGCACTACACTACCACACATGCCGGGAGACCGGTCGGGAGCTTAGGGCTTGTCCAGACTGGGGCGGTGCCCCGCTGGTGGGAGACACCTGGTAACGTACATGTTACAAAACAATTTGAAAAACAATATTTGGGCAAAAATGAAAAACACGTGCCTTATTTTGTGCTTGTACTCTTCACAGCAAAAAAAATTTAAAATCTGGGGCATTAAGGTCAAATTTTCCTTAAACTTTTGCGATTTCACGGGGAATGACCAATTCGGGAAAAGGCCCAAGCAAACCTGAAAAAAAATTATTCAACATAAAATCGATTGTGTCACTATATATTATTTCCTTCTTTTTGAAGTGTTTTATTTATTGACTAGTCAAATATATCATATGTAAGTGAAAAATTTTAATGGAAAATGGGGCCCAAAAATGTTCCCTCTCTCTTGTTATACGCTGCGTGTGCCCATGACAATAATTCTTAAGGTACGAGCACTGAATTGAGTACACATTCATTGTCAAAATTAACGTTCATTGAGATATAAATGAAATCAACCATATAATGCAGCTTCACAGGCTAGGTATTATCGCGAACATGCCCCATATTTACACGCGAAGATGAAAAGACTCTCCTTGGAGACCGATGCTACATACATAATGGAGAAACCCGGAGCGGAAAGAAACCTCCAGAATCGGAGGCGTCATCGGATATCCCGCATCTTCCGGAGCGACGTAGCGTGAACGCCAAATTCGAGAAAGCGAGAGCGGTCGCGCCGACGCAGGAGAATACCCGAAGACGGCGAGTTGGAAAACAATCAACGGAGGCGGCTGTTGGATTGGAGAGTTTCCCCTTTGTGAGCAAAGGCGCAGGTAGTAGGTCTTGCATCACAATTAGAGTCATTGTCATCTCCTACGGCCCTTCCAAACGAAGGCTACTAGAGCTCGGAAATCGAGTTTTGTTACAAGAGGATTTCGATCGTCAATGGCTGTCCCATGTATTGGAGTCTTTGCACTAGAAGATGTAAATAAGTTAATGTAATGATGTAATAATTTCATTTACCGCACATTCGCAATTTCACTTCATTACATCTACACACTTTCAACTCTCAACTTTCAACAAATAGCTCCCAGAATTTTAGATTACAAAAGAGAATTGTTCGAATAATAAGCAAATCCCACCCACGTGATTCTTGTAAGCCTCTCTTTATTAATCAAGATATTTTACCATTACCTTGTCTCTTAATATATGAATCAGTGTTTTTTGTCAAAAATGACTTACTTAAGGGCGGGAATATATTTCCAGAAAACGCCGTTGTGTATAACTACAACACTCGACGTAGTAATCATATTCATCAGGTAACAGTATCAACAGCTCACTACAAAAAATTCACATATAATGCATGTATATTATTATGTATAATACAACACCTTGCCAGATGACATTAAACGATTAAATTCAATGCAAAAATTTAAGTCCCAAGTAAAATCTTTTCTGCTACATAACTTTTCTATACTATTAGTCTATACCGAGCATCCAAAAGGAAAGTAATATTAATTTTAACAATGACATTTAACGTATTATATATCATTTGGATTGTATAATTGTAAAGAACCTGTAACAAGTATTGTACTTCAGCTTCTGGGTCAATGCCCCCATCTCGATCAGGTTTTCGTCCAGTTTCCCTGATCCTCGAGCAAATGCTGAGATGGCCACTTGTTTTGCTTCTGGACATAAATGTAACTTCAATTTAACTTCTAACCATTGCACGTCACACACAGGTTTTAACTGTTTTTGACGTAAGTAAATAATAAAAAAACTACGCCATTACAACTCATTTCACTCTTATATTTCGTCGTCACACAGTGCCGTGTGTAAAACTTATTTAATTAGTACTGTTTGTGGCGATTTGTGGCACTGTAATGCTTCATTACGCCCAGCGGTGTCCAGGCGGCCCCTCGTTATTGGAAGAGGTCTAAAGAATTTCATCCAATACGAGAACGATTCATTATTAATAACAAAAATGTTAAAGAAAAGGACCGTTTGTATTTTAAAACTAGCGGGGCTACTACAGCACGTACTTTCTCACATTAGTAATGATTACGAACACATGCGCACACGGGACATCGTTGAGCTTGTGGATGGTGAGTACAGAATATACTTTAAACTAATATAGACGAGTTATGTATCGCAAAAGAACCAGGACATTTTACTTCGATGATTTATGAATGAAAGTGAATAAATGAAAAAATAGCTAAACATGCCACAAAGTACACATTTGTTTATCTCCACAAGCAAATCTAAAACAATTGAAACACTACAATAGACTTCTAATAAACGGTTCCATACTAGATTGAACTAAATAATGACATTTGGCAGCATTTCTCCTTCCAAGGAAATTAATAACCAAGCATTTCTTTAGTAGATGAAGCTCTTTTATTTAGTGCGTTAATATTCTTGAATATTTTACGTGAAGACACAATGCTATACTTCATTGTTTCTGTACGCAACTCAACCAATTTGCCTCTCAGCACACCTTTTCTTTCTAAATGTAGGAATAAAAACGACGAAACCTTGGCCTTCAAAGATAGTATAATCTAATGCTCAATTCCCTTCGTCACGTTCAATATGCGTCGACATGGCTATCATACATGTTTGAAGAGTTATTGCCTTTTGGATTATAATTATACATCTAAACTAATATAATAATTTAATTCCAGAATATCCAAAAATTGAGTAGAAAATGTGGTAGAATCCAATTACTGGATACTTTAATTGAAAAAAGTTTTTTTTAATGAAATATTGTCACACAAGATGCATGTGTGTGATCAATAAAAACCTTCATTCGATGTTCAACAAAATGCGTTGTCATGGCTGCCGTGAATGACTGGAGTTCCTTGCTTTTGAAATATAATTTAACATCTAAACTCATATGATTTCATTAAATCCAGATGAGTAGAAAATGTTGTCGAACCCAATTACAGGACACTTATGTTTAAAAACGTTTTTTTTAAATGAAATATTGACACATAAGATGCAAGCGTTTGATCAATAAAAACCTTCATCTGCTATTCTGTTTGATCAATAAACATTGCTTCTTCACTTCACATTTTCTTCAATCAATGAGCACCTGATATTGTAATCAAAACGAGAATAACGGTATATCAAGCTGATCAAACTGTTACTTTTGAAGAGTATATTTTAGAACATTGACACCAAATATGAAGGAAATGTGCAGGATGTTCGCTTTCATGTCTCTGAGGCTTCATTATTTGAAGCATGGCTGTGAGAGCTGAGATTGAGTGTGATCAGAATGGCCGCGTCTGCTGAGATTGGCTAGAAAGAGTGCTAATCTTTTTAAAATAGATATTATTAATAAATAATATTAAAATATAAAAAATGCTTTGTTTTCGTGCACTAAACAAACAGAAATAGGTTGATTAAAACAACAAAAATAATACTGTGCAACATACAATAAGTATCTTCTCGCTTCAATATCTAAAACGTACTTTTCTAAAAAAAGGTTCACTGACAGTGTTGCTTTCGTCTACATTATTGAACTGCTTTTCTTTCGGTATTTCGTAAAATTTTCAAATAATATTTTCATTGGAAATTAAATCATACATATTATTTAATATCCTTGCGGCTTGGATTACTTGATTTGTCTGAATACTACCCGGCGACAATCTGGATTACGTAATTGTATTGTAATATAGTTCGAGGTTTTCTAGGTTTTTAAACAGTGAAAGATTATTTGTAAGTAATAATGTAATAACAATATCGTATTATAAAATGTAGTATACTTTTATAAGATTGTATGTCAGTTTAATTAGTTTACACTTCAAAGTTGAGATTCCAAAACTATTAAAAAGAGCAAACTTAGTATGAAAAACTAACGTAGTAATGAATTTATTATTTAGAACCTCCGAATGTTGATGATAACTTAGGCCTATTCAAAATAGTGTTTCAAAACTGAGAAGAAAATGATAATACAATAATAAATAATAATAATAATAATAATAATAATAATAATAATAATAATATCTTTATTAATTGCGAGGCTCAGGCCATAAGTGCTGCACTTCCGCCTAGCCACTGAATCTACATTAATACAGAGTAGTAACATTTTAGTGGAGAGGCAAGCTTATCATTTATGATTTATATACAGTATAATACGATACAATATATATATATATATATATATATATATATATATATATATATATATATACATACATACATACACACACAAGTTATGTACAGAACAATTTGAACATGTCCCAAAGTTTCCAAAGTTGGCAACATTCTCCCCGCAGCACACCTGCTCTCCAGTGGCGCGTGTTGGCAATCCCTGGCGGTGAGGCGCGGCGCGGCGCGGCGGGGGCAGCGGCGCGTGACGCTCTGCCCCCGCCCCCGCCCCACGTCGGCCCTCCAGAAGGCGGTTTCCGGTGCGCTCGCGAGCAAACGCCCTTTCCCCGCTCCGCTCCGCTCTGCCCGCTCGCAACACGCGCGAAGGGTGACCAGGCGCCCTCCGTTTCGCGGACACGCCCCCTTTTGAGGCCGGTAACCACGGTACAGTGTTCGTGCAGATTGGACGAACAGAAAACATGCAATCCGGTCTGCACGATTCCTGCGTGAAAACTTTTCGATTAAGTTCGTAACGTTTCATGCAGAAAGCTTACAATTTGACTAAAGCGCCTGTAGCGGCACAATCGTTCACTAACGGATTTGTTTACCTCGTGGAACTAAGAATATTTCTAGCTCCATGGTTTGCCAGACGCGATGGTAAACAGCTATTTCGATTTTGTGGTTTGGTGTGTCAAGGTGCGATTGAAAGTGATACTGAGATAAATTACCTCTTTCCCTATTCCCGCCTTCCTATCTTCTTCTCTACGCTCCAAATGGTTAATTAATATTTAATAAAGATCCAGCCTAACGCACGCACAGAACTACCGCCACTGAAAATACTCGGACGGCGCAATTCATAGTCTCCTTAGGGGCATCTTTGGCGATTCATACAGAATTCATGCAGAAAACATACAGACGGTGTATACGCGACTTTTGGCTTTTATACTTCTAGAGTGCGATCTTCAAGTATCTGTACAGAGAATCTGCACGAAAACTGTACCGTGTATACAGGTCTCTAGAAAGCGAAAAATAACTCCGGGCGGAATTTGGGAAATTTTCGCACCTGTCCTCTGAAGTTTCGAACTTCCTTTATATCTCGCGCGCATTCCCACTACCACTTGTGGAGAGATCGAGTGTTAGCAAACTGCCCAGAGCGCACTGTCTGCAAAAGTGACTCATTTGTTTTCTTTTTGGTCGCGACCGACGTGTTCTCTTAATTGCTCCGTCTCCGCCGAACTGCATGCACGCATCGCTACTTGACGACGCAGCATGGTCGGCGAAAGTAGTATCGCTTTTAAACTGGAAACAACGTTAGGTTTCTACTTCTTGTGCTGTATTATTTCAATGAATCAGCATGTCTAAACGTAACTGTGGGTATAGTAATTCGCGAACAAGTACTTATCATTCTTTTAGAAAGCGAAGTCATGACTGAAGTCGAGTGCATGGCTTGTCCTGCAGGCGCATGTACATCAACCGCAAATAAAGATGGAGAAATTATTTTAAATAGCATTGAACATTCTTATGGGAGATGTTTCTAATTAAAAAAAACAAAATTGAAAAGTAATAAATTAATGACTGTCCAGTGGACGAAACGCATGTTTAAACGTTCAAACGTACAAGTATATGTAGGCTTGAAAGAACTCTCTCATGTAAGACTGCTCATTTACATTTGTGTTACTAGTAGTAAGTTCTGAGAAACAGAGACACTTGTAACTTGTAGAGTTTCCCTAGTGAATTAGTGAGCATTCACTTGTAGCTATAAGTGATTATATATAAAATAAGCTACTAAAAGGAAAGTAATCACTTATAGTTACAAATGATTGGTTACGAAAACCGATTGCCTGTATTCTCACAAGTTAACAGTGAATTCACTTGTAACTTGTGGATTGTAACCTTTGGGAAACGGGACCCTGGGCCTGGCATTATCCCAGCCGACATCTTAAGCAACTAGGTAAGCTCAGCAAACCTGGATGAGGATGGTTAGCTTTGGTAGCAAATTTGGTAACCAATAGCTTTGGTTATCTGGCGAGAATCATTGTACAGTAATACCAATAATTCCATTTTTTTCAAGTAGACTTCGTGATCGATCAAGTCGAATGCTTATTGAAATCCGAGAAAATAAGTATTGCTAATTGACCAGTATCGAAGGAGATTCTAGCTTTCTCAATTATATTTAAGAGAACACTTGCCGTGATTCTGCCTTTTTCTCATCGTTTCTGAATGTTTTTGGAACGCTGAATTCAAATTTGAGGTTTATCACTTTGAGAAATATCGGGCTTCACAAATAAAATTGCAAAAAAAAAAACGATAAAATGTTGCATTTTTCAGTTTTTTGCACACGTATCGACACCTGATCGAAAGAACGTTCATTTACAAAATTAAAGTAGAGAAAATTATATTACACATTTTAACTCTAATTTGGTGGCAAATATGCAAGACGCTGAAGCGCGCTGAAATACGACTTTCTGTCCCTCTGTCCTAAACGGAAGAAAAGTTCTCTCCAGCTCAAGTATCTACAAATTGTTCTGTCATGTGCCAAATTATGACGCATACGAAACATAAAGAGAAAATTTTAGTGTGAAATAAAAATATAGGATCAAAAATGTTGGATAAGTTCACAAATATTTCGTAAAGTAAGGTTTAGGATAAAAAGAAATAGAGCTTCATCGCAAAATAATACGGCGTTAAGGCACTTCAAGCGATGCTGTTAAAATTAGACTGATATTTACCCCCAGGAAACGTCAAAACAACGGCCTGACAAATATTCATCCATTACTCGAGACGTTACCGACGAAGTGAACATGGAATGAGGATACAATGGGAATTTCTGGAGGATATAAGAATACAGGGCGGACATTTAGGCAGGGCTCTTTTACATTCTGCAAGTACGTCATGATCAGTGAGGATTTTCCGTCCTTCGAAAATCCGACCCCTCAACCAGTGATGAATCCGCGCCCCGGGGGGTGAGGGGTCTTCAGCTCGACCCCCTACTGAGGACAATGAGGACACTGCGCCAACATTGCACCGTTATTTGTTATAATTAGAGCCCGGAAGTCTAGACACTTATTTTATGTAAACCACGCATGCAAAAGGCATTTATTTTTACTAAAATATGTATTCAAAAGACATTTATTCTAGCTAAATTAGGGATGTAAAAAGGCATGTAAATATTGGAAAATCGCATTTAATAGGAATTATAGTAAAAAATTAATAATTATAATGAATAACATGTTTATTCTCATTAAAATTTACATTAGCACTTCACGTGTAAGGAAAATATCTTTATTTTGTAATCTTGGTTCTATATGTACATCCGATTTGATGATTACGAATGTGTTTAACTCGCGTCGCTATGTCTTCGAAATGCTATTGTGAACTCCCTTTTAAAACTTTCAATGGCATCAGTGAAAATGGAACTGTATTATTCGTTTTTCGCACTTGTGTAGTCGCCGGCATTGAAAAAGATATATCATGTACAGAGAGCTGTTCTCAAAAGGGATCGGAGGCCATACTCTAAATTGGGATTGCTCACTACGAATAAAGGCTGCCGACATCTATGAAAAGAATGAACTCTTCACTGGTATCATCTTCCTTTTTCATTTATATTTTTTAACAGAACATCTGCTTTCAAAAAAACACGATCGTGCCTTTGTGCTGTCCAGGCTTGCAGGTATACATAGAACTTGATCGAGATCGGTGACAGGAGAAGGAAAAATCAAAATAATGACATAAACAAATAGAAAAAAATAGGCATCAGAAGCTAAAATGGGCAAAATGTTAATCTATTAAAATAACTCCCGAAGTACAATTAAGTGATCCGTATGATTAAAAGTCATAAATAGTAATAATAACAAAAATGCTTTTTGCCAGACTTCCGGGCTCTAGTTATCGTTTAAAAATGCAAACAATTCATTCGCCATAGTCCCTATGAAGCTTCATCCAGTGAAACTTGAGCACCGCCGCGACATGAGAGGACGTGTGGGGGCTTTTTCTCCGTTTTAGACAGGGGCAACTGAAAAGGGTATTCTTTAAACCTTTTTATTTTTACACGTTTAACCTATTTTCAGACTGTTTTTGTATTTTAAAATATATTTTGGGTACTTGAAGGAGGGATCTACTCCAACTTGGCCGCATTTTTTCGAAATAGTTTCGTGCAGTTTTCAACATTTTTAGCTGAGCAATTTTGGATTTTTTTTAAGCATTCTCAAGGCTTTTCTGTGGTGGAATCCAGTCTAAATTGACATCCCTGTGTGGATAACTTCGAAGAGTTTTTCCTTTGCACCGAATTTGCCCGTTGCACTGAAGTACACCATCTACAATTTCCAATTTTTTCATTATTTTTGGATAATTTAAGAATTTTCGACGGGTTTCCTCCCATTTCTTTGTTGTACATTTAGCATGATTTCACGAACTAAAATGACATTTTGTAAAAAGAGCTCCGTGTAACACGCAAGTTATTTTGGGGGAATTCAAATTAATTCGTCGACTCTAAACACGCAAATTACAAATATCCAGATGCAATTCCATGTAAAAATTCCAATTCCCGTTTTTAAAAGTAAACTTTAAAACTTCGCAAGTATAAAGAACATTTAAAATATGCAATTATCCTAAAATTTTTGGCATTAAGTACTATTTTTGCAAAAACATTAAACAAAACAATATTAATAATGGAAAAATCACGAGTCAACCAATTAATTACTTTAGAAGAAGTGTTGACTTTTACAATAATCTAAAGCGCCGAAATTTCACAAAGTTACAACCATAGACATGGACATTGATAATGATATCCGGATACACTTAGTGTCCATCCATTTGCCACTATTTTAAATTTTAAAAATTATTTATGTTTTTTACGTCATTTTATCAGATTATTCATATTTACGAAAATAAAAAGGTTTATTACGTAAGGCCATATGCTCCCTTTCACAATTTTAAAACCCATGGCCTCTCGCCCCCTCATCCCCATATGCTCACGACTACGGTTCCAAAACCAAACAGTCACAGTTTTCAGCGCGTTATAGCGCCTAAAATTATTGTCTACAATTGACGTTCATGTACGCGTTTTGTAAAGAATTGGCTGACCCAACGCCTCGGTCCGAAAGGTCTGACGTTCGAAGGGTGCGAAGGGTCCGAAGGGTGCGAAGGGTGCGAAGGGTGCAAAGGGTGCGAAGGGTGCAAAGGGTCCGTAGGGTCCGAAGGGTGCGAAGGGTGCGAAGGGCCCGAAGGGTCCGTAGGGTCCGTAGGGTCCGAAGGGTCCGTAGGGTCCGAAGGGTCCGTAGGGTCCGAAGGGTCCGTAGGGCCCGTAGGGTCCGAAGGGTCCGTAGGGTTCGAAGGGTCCGTAGGGTTCGAAGGGTCCGTAGGGTTCGAAGGGTCCGAAGGGTCCGAAGGGTGCGAAGGGTGCGAAGGGTGCAAAGGGTGCGAAGGGTGCAAAGGGTCCGTAGGGTCCGAAGGGTGCGAAGGGTGCGAAGGGCCCGAAGGGTCCGTAGGGTCCGAGGGGTCCGAAGGGTCCGTAGGGTCTGTAGGGTCCGAAGGGTCCGTAGGGTTCGAAGGGTCCGTAGGGTGCGAAGGGTGCGAAGGGTGCGAAGGGTGCGAAGGGTGCGAAGGGTCCGAAGGGTCCGAAGGGTTCGAAGGGTGCGAAGGGTCCGAAGGGTCCGAAGGGTCCGAACGGTCCGACTCCCTCTGTGGGCACGGTTGTTCGTCTCTTGTCTTTCACGCATGTGTGTTGCCGCGGAAGGCCTTGTGAGTCTGCCGACCACTCACCGAGGAGCCCGTATGTGGGTCAGTGTCGATTGTAAAGGTCTTTTTGTGTCCCCGTGAGGGACATAGTGGGTATCTGGCGCAGAGAGTCGAAATCGGCATCCCCTGAAGCTGGAAATGTCACAGGAAGAAAAAAAAGAATGGCTCTACATTAATTGTGTGTCTGAAGGTTATTTTGATAAAGAGCACAGTTTTCGAGAAATAAGCGACAACTTGGAAAAGTGATTTTTATTGCAGTGTTCTTCGTGAAGCTGACATTTTTCGAGATGACCAACCTCAAATTCGAATTCAGCAGTTTAAAAGCAAATAGATCCTATAGGAAAAAGTCTCCGGATTGTTTCATGGACTTTGTGACTTTGTAAGATAGTTTGATGAGGTAGTGTTGTTTAAACGTTACGGATTTTTTCTAAAAATTTTGAAATTTATAGGCAAAATACTCACTTGTGTGTGTGTGTGTTCTGGTGGTGTTCGTGGTACATTTAGGAAGAGTGTGAAGAAGCTGGGTTTTCCAAGAGATAGGTTAGGTTCCACTTACTATTGAGAAGTGTATCACTTGGCTACTGGTTTACAAGAGGGGATATACTTACTGATTCGGCACTTAGCTTGGTAATTTAGTTTAGATACGAATTATTCCAGTAGGGTTTGATTGAAGGCTGATAGTTCTAAAAATAGCAATATGATTTTTTGTGATAAAAAATAATTCTTCCTGAGAGTGTTCGTGTGGTTGAGAGATTTCTATTTTTTTAAATAATCATAAAAACTGAACTGAAAAATCTTAATAATAAACAAATTATTACCGACGAATAGTGCGAATATTCATGTGTTTTTTTTAAATATTCAACGCGAAGCGAATAATATCCGTGACACGCCCTCTTCCGCAAATCCAAACCGCCCGCGGACGCTTTCGATAAGAAGAGCAGGTGCTCGAGGTGCCGGTAATTTGGATCTGCCTCAGCGTAGATCGGGTCAGAGAAAACTCGCGAATGAAAGTTGTTCTGGATGTTTGTAAATACACGTACTCCAGATCGGCAATTATCGTGAATGAAAAGAGGTTAGAGAGAAATCCCCCGCCGCTCCGACCTGCTCGTCCGGAATTTCCACCCCCGGCGCCTGCGCTTTGCGGGGGTTCCGGGGCGACCGCCGCCGCCGCCGCCGCCGCCGCAGCCGCTGCTTCCTCCGGGAAGCCGAAGGAGCGGAAGCTGTTCCGCACTGGGTCACCGCGAGGGAAACTACTTCTTTATGACCTTTCTCCTCGCTTCCTGCGCCCGCGTGGCCCGCGATCGATCCCCGGCTCTGCAACGCTGCCTCGCGAGCGAACGCGCAACAAAACGGTTCAACTAATAAGAGGCGTGCGCTCCAAATTAGCCGCTAGTGGAATGTGACAAACAACACAACGAATACGCACTGATACACCGAAAAAAAAGAACCGTTGGAGTATAACAGATCCATGATACTGTAACGAGTTTCCTTGTATCTGGTATACTCCAAAGGTTATTGTTTTTCGGTGTACCTTTTATTTCGTTAACGTCAGAAACGGTTCAAACTGAGTGTGACGTACTATGGAGAGAAGTGGGTTCTATGCAAGTTTTCTTAATTTATGAGATCTCTACTCTAACCCATATCCAAATTGAATTCTGAATAGTGATGATGCATTTACTATACCTTTCCCTTTCACTAATTTGAATATTACCACATTAAATGCCCCGTGTCTAGCTCTCATTCTATGACAAATGCATTTTTCTACATGGAAAGGTGTATTTATTTGGTAGCAGAAGATGTGTAAGAGTTGGGCGATAGAAGTCTGCTCCACAGGAACGAAGAATGTTACTAAACTCATAATAGGCTATTGCAAATATCCTACTTTTGAATACTTTCAAAATATTTTCATTGACCCTTTTCATGAATTTGTTAATTATTCAACTTCCACATTATTTCTTACAGGATCTTCATTGCTTTCGAATTTCCTATTCAAATCAATTATACAACCGATACAAACTTTGTGTGCCCTGTGGTGGCAAAGCAAACCCAACAAAATACACACGATTTTTAAACTACGAAAAATTCTCATTATGTCCATCGTTTACATTCATCTATCACATTAATTTTTACCATGAACGTCCATGCGTTTATACTCTTTTCTATTGTTTCCTTAAACTTATAATCACTGCTGAATAACTTCACATAACTTTCTACGATTTAAGAAAATGTCTTTACACTTTCCTGATATCGCCTCCTCTGCCTTCTCAACCGATGACATATTGTACTTCCTTGCCAATCAGCATCATTCCTACACTGCCATCTTGCACCCTCTTTAGTGTATATTCCAAATTCAGTATTAAAATTTTCAGTATCACTTAAAACAACTCCGTTTCTAATTCGGCGTGAATTTTAACACCTGTTTGTCCCTAATTTCTTATACTTCGACAGCGCAAGCTACTTTTCAAGCTTGGAACTAATTTTGTCGACTTTCGCCCTGACACTACCGTCTTTCACGAGCGTTGATTGCCTTCTTTTTGCCACAACAACACTCACCTTCAACTCTCTTCTTCTTTGTGCAGGGGATTCCTAAAAGAGGAGGATTCCTAAAGAGTTCATTATCCTGCATGGATCTGTTGACTTGTGAACCCATTTTTTAATTTTAACTGCGTCCATTGATACATTGTTTCTGCCCAAATATTTATTTACTTCAACTCTTTTACTTCCTCTACACCAAAAATCACTTTAATACTTGTCCCAATTCCTATTAAATATTGTATCACTATTTTATCTTCTTCGAGTTTGCATTTACAACATTCTTTCGTTTTCTTCACAAAACCCATTTTATATTTGCTGTCCGCGGTCCGTTGCCTCTCATTCTTGTCACTTTTATTATACAAAACACCGATATTTTACATATTTTCCGACCTATTTGCGACGGTCAGAAATAACTCATCTCAATTCAGTTGACAGCCCGAAACAACCTAAAGCTTACGCCTTTGATGTAACCATTCATTTAGAAGAAATATCCATCACCGGGAATTGTTGTGAACGTACATTGAAAATTATGAATTTTAGGAACACGAAAGCACTTACCAGGACAGGCACACTAGAAAGGTGGCAGGTGTTTCACAATGATCAACAGGAAGACGTCAAGTGCACGATGACCTCTTTTGGGAGTTTACTTCTGGGAAGAATTAAATCAATCAACAAACACACTGTTGTTGAGGAAACCTCAGTTGAAGACACTCGGTTGAAGAAAGTGAAAATTCTGCGCGTTTACTCACAGTGGTCGACACTATGCAAAACACTATTCCAGCGTTTTTGTTCACTTTCTACAAGTTGACTAAGAATATATACTCTCTCAACCGGTTCTCGAATTAGCTAGGTGGTGTTTATATTCGACTTTTTGTGTTCCGAAATGCTGTAGTTTCTAATTATTAAAGTATTTACATCTGTACAGATAACATAAAAAATGTATTTTTTAAAGACATTGAAACGTAGAAAATTTCGCTGAGAATGTATTTTTAAGGCGGGGAAGTTTTTTGTTTCATAGGCAGTGAAAAAGACTGCTTGAAAGTGAGAGCCAACTCGCAACCCTTTATTAGCCTACTTCTCATGTCAGCAGATATCTTCTTTGCTGCTGCTGTGCCAGCAGCCATTTTACTGTTATATCAAGTCTTACTGTGAAAAATAAATATATACGCAATCACGCCGTGTGTACGTAATAAAACTAATGGTGCTACAACACCACATACGTCTTCGCACAAATAACGGTTACATAATATTATAATACTGCAATTTCTGTCCGTAATAACACATCTCAGGCATTCATCAAAACTCATTATCCGTCTAAAATATAAAAAAATGTTATTAGATGACAATTGTAACTGTAATCGAAGGATATTATACAGAGAAAAATATACTTTCACCTCGTGTAACAGGGGTTCAACAAGTGTTTAAAATGGCCTCATCTTGCGTGGATGCAAGATAGGCATCTGTCCTGCACGGCCTCCATGACGCGAGCAACTTTGCAGGGTTGTACCTTCATTTTTGCCGCCAGGCTTTCAATGAGCCAAAGATGGTCATCACGATCCTCGACTTCGTTAGCATGAACGCGATTTTTCGTTAACCCCAGCTCCAAAAGGGTACGTGAGTAACAAAATTCAGATACGGAACTCTTAAACGCTCGAGTAAGAAGTGAGGCCCGAGAATAAATTTATCCACAATGCGAACGTTAATATTTACAGAAAATTGCTTTAGGTAGGCTCCATTACTTGCAACATGCCAATTTTTTTTGACTCTCACATGGAAATTGTGCATATTAATTGTGCCAGTGTTTGTAAAACACGCTTCATGTAATTAAAGAACGGAATTCCTGATATATATATATATATATATATATATATATATATATATATATATATATATATATATATTTGCATTTGCGCGAGAAATTCCTAGAGAATTGGAAGCGAAGTTATAAGTGTCTAATGCGCAAATGCTACACACGCTGGAAATATCATCGTCTCTCCACATGAACTGTTCACCACTAGAGACTGTGATGCTTTGACCACGCGTGCTTTTTGCCTTGAGCTCGCTTCCAGATTTTCTGCGTTAGTATTAGTAATTGAGTTTTCCAGACGAGTGGCGAGCGGTAACCCGAGGTGAAGCCGTTCGTCCATTTGCCGTAGTCCATGTTACACGAGCACAAGCTCATAGTCCAAAGTTTAACGTTAATTATTTATAAAACTATACGACGAAGAGTATACAATTTTGGCAAATTGAGCCTGTACATTACATGTGGAATAAGGTCTCGGCGTATTAGCAAAGAGGAGTGAATCACCCTCTAGAAGGGCTCTGTTTCCACTAATTTCCTGTGACATTCTATGGCATTTCTTCCACAGAGAACGGCTGTCTTGATGTAGGAGCTTTGTTCGAAAGGGTTATATTCATCTCGCAGCGGTTATCAGAAACTGATTTCACATTCCTCTTTGTGGTAATAGAGACACTCAAGGAACGATTTGTTATTGTGAACACACACTAGTACAGCATCTCTTTCATGCGAAAAATAAAAGAATGTGATGCGATTATATTTCGTTTAGAAAAAAACGTAGAAAGCGTAGGCTTCCGCGGCCGGAGTCAGAATTTAATTGGCTGTCCGGGTGACGCCGCGTCCATGGCAAAGGTGCCGACGTTTCGGTCGCCATTGTACAACCTTTCCCAGGGTGTAATGCCACTAGGCAATGGGAATTACGCCCTGAGGAAGGTCGCAGAATGGCGATCGAAACGTCGGCACCTTTACCATGGACGCTGCACCCGGAAATTAAATGCTAAAAAATAATTCACTTCTGCCCCAAACCTGTACCTAGAACTACGAAAAGGAGTGCGCCACTCAGTGTCCTGCCACGTAACAGCAGCTGGTAATATGTAGATCGGGGCTCCTCTGGCGTGAATGCTTTGTCTACTATTGTTTACATTTCCCTCCCACATCCTCAAAGCCTGCGCCAACACGCGGAGTCGCTTCACTTCCTGGGCCGCTCAGGGCGGATGTAGGCGCCTTTGATGCGGGCAATAATCAACAACGAGGAAGAGGAGGCCGCCCATGTAGCGCCGGTGACGACTCTACTCGATAGATAGATAGATTTATTAAAGTTCGCTTTGAGCTAATGCTCGGTGGCAAACATGATAACAATTAAAATTAGAATTACTAAACATTTTCAACATTTACAATTGGGTTTACTATTAGAATTATGGGGTCGATATAATAGTTCCAATTTATTTCTAGCTAACTCTAGATTCACTTCTAGTTTACATAACACTTCACTACACTACACTACACTGCACTCCCCTTCACTACACTACACTCCCTTCCCCCCCACTACACTACACTTCACATCACTTCACTGTATAAGGGACATGACGATAATAATTATAATAATAATAATAATAATGATAAATGTCTCAGTCAGTATTATTCGAGATAACCTAGATGGAATGAAGCATATTTTTAAATTTGGCTACATTAGAAGGAAGAGCCTCTAGTGCTTCTGCAGGTAGTTTATTCCAATCTACTATAGTGCGATTCACAAAGGAGAACTTGCCTACATCAGTTCTTTGCTTTCTACATCGTATTTTCCAAGGATGGTCTCCTCTGCTCCTCTGCTTATGTGCGCCCGGTGTAGGAACGCGTTTGACGCTTTAATGCGTCCACCAGGCCGAGGACATTTCCGGGAGCGGAGCGCGGGCGGAGTCCCACGCGGAGGGCTCCCGCGGCTGGGGAGAGCCCGGGGCGCGTGACACGCTGCTTCGTCGCTAAGACACGCGGCGGCAACGACGCGAACACGCCGCGAGAACGTCCGATTAAACTTCCGGCATCCGTCAATGAGGAGCTGGCGAGAATACAGCTGTGTAACACTGATGATGGCAGAAGAGGATACGCATCTTTCGTAACAAAATACACTTGGGGTCCAGATGTTCCTCTAGTTGAAGTCAAAAGTCAACTAACTTTTGCGTATCTACTGGATTGATTGCGTCAACTGAGAATATTATTAGTTCCGTAAGCCTGGTACAGGTTTATTCCTCGGTAGAGGTGATCTTCCCCCACTGGACGGCGAGATTCGGCGCCACCCAACCTGTAGCCTACTTGGGTTTTCCCCGACCAGGTATCTCCCGTCAGCGGGGCACCGCTCCAGCCGAGACGAGCTCTAAGCTCCTGACCGGTCTGCTGGCATGTGTGGTAGTGTAGTGTATGGAAGTGTGTGTAAGTAAGGGGGTGAGGATAGGACAAGGAAGAGGAAGGAAAGACCGCACGCGGTCCGTGGCTCTTTGTCAAAATACTGCTCTTCCATTTACCTGGTGTTGATCAGATAAAGCACGGAAAACTACTGATCACAACAACTAGCGGCTAGAAGTCTCCTCCAGACACCGACTGAATTCGACTAAGCTGACAAGCTAGTGTCGAAAATACTGACTCTAAACTAGAAACTCCTGATAAGAGGCTCTGTAATGAAATCAGTTTAATGCCCTGAGCCACTTCTCCCGGACTGTCAATGAGTAATTGGCGAAAATACAACTAAGTAGCATTGATGAAGACTGCAGCAAATACGCATCTTTCGTAACAAAATACACTGGAGGTCAAGATGTTCCTCTAATTGCGAAGTAACTTTTGCATATCTACTGAACTTCAACACGGTCGTTGCGGACAATGTTTCTGAGAAAATTAAACAGAGTATGTTTATTATATTCATTCAAAGCCGAAGATATTAGTACTAACTAAAGATCAACAGCGGCAAATCCGAAGAACAAAACCAAACAAAATCGTTTTCCAAAAAATAGCTCACAAACAACACCAGAACAACAAATACAATGCTCTCGGAAAACACTACAATAAATTAAATATTTTACACGATGTTCACAAAGATTGATGAAACATACTGTAATATAAATTCAGTACCAGAGGCCTTTACACTCCAAGAATATCAAAAACGTTGCAGTCCCATAACCCAACACGGAGCACCAAATATTTAACAGCGGGAGGTATTTTACAAATGTCATTTTTCAATCAAAATTGAAACAGTTTCATTGTTTTTATGTTTTCCCTTGTCAGAATATTAAACGTTCTTTCAAACTATACGCGCGGTGGAAGTGATTAACAGATTTTAGTGTAGGCACGTCGGAAATAGCAATAAATTTTCAATATTGCTTAACACATTATCGCTTTAAATCAACGTTTTACCTATAGACTAGGGCTGTCCAACTGGCGGTCTGTGAGCCGCGTGCGGCCCGCGGTGCTATTTATTGAGGTCCACGAACGCTTAGTGGTCATCATGAATCCCTAGCATCCATGTCGGGCGAGAACACTGTGAGCCTAGCACACGCGCCATGTTGGGGTCAACAGCCCCTTCATGTAAAAATAGATTACGTTTGCATTTAATAATAATTTTCCCTTGTAAATTCAGTAATTCAAAACCATCCCAGAGTGTTTCGCTGCGTTACGCATGGTAGGGCCTTATTTCACACATGGTTCCACCCCCCCCCCCCATTTCAGATCAGCCGGGCAGACTGCCGAGATCAAAATACGGGGGTACGTGTCGATCGCCCCAGTAATCATGGCCTGCAACTGTAAACATGGCCTGCAACTTGATTAAAGGTTTTCGTTGCGTCCCCTGAGGTCTTGCAAGTGGGGCGCCCCTGCTATATATCATTGAGAAAAAATATCATATTCATGACCCTTTCGCGCGTTGTAGATCGAAGGTACAGTGGCTGTACAAGTACAAGCTGAATTAGTTTACTTTGACCCTTCTGAAGGTTCCAACTTTTTCTTGAGTTAAACTTAAGTTTTTGGGAACAAATTTTAACCGCAATGTATTTTTTTCCACGTAAAAAACAACTTCCTCCATTTCCTGACTACTTGAGAAAATATTAATTATTAAATCACCAATGGAGTCAATATACACAGATGCATAAAAATGGGTCTCATTTTCGTTGAACAGTCTGAATTTTCGAAAACTGCTCAAATTGTAAAGAATTCGAGAAAGTATGTGCGTTTGAAGCAGCACTAGTTCGAGTTTGGAACAAAGTGTGTAGGCATAACTTGAACACTTTCAATCATAGGCGCGAGCACTACGCGACTCGTTCTTGTGCAGAGAGACGAAGATTCGGTCGCCTTCTCCAGGCGGCGCCGAGAGGTTTCGCCAGCGCAGCGGGCGGAGTCACGCGGGGGCGGCGGAGCGTGGCTCCGGCGCCGCCAGGCGCGCCACTTGCGCAAGGCCCGCACACATCTCGCGCAGCAGCCCCGGTCCAGGCCGCTTCGGCGCCCTCCCCGCCTCACGGCAGCGCCAGGCCAAATCACGGATGAAGCTCTCGTCTAGTAGACACTGAGGGACTTGGGCTGAGACGAGTCATACCAGCTACGGAAAACGCTCACTCGATCAGACTCACACTCTCGTCACACGTCGGTCTCGTCAAAGCCCTTCTTAATACCAACACTGAGGGGCTTAGAACACGACAAGTCACAGTACGAGTAGTCACAACAAACGCTCACTCGATCAAACTCAAAGAGAGTCTCGTCAAATCCCTTCATAAATACCAACATTGAGGGGCTTGAACCAAGACAACTCCTAATAACCACAGCAAACGCCGACACGATCAGACAAAGAGGGTCTCTTCTAAGCCCTTCACAAATATTAACACTGAGGGGCTTGGACCAAGACAAGTCATAGCAGCCACAGCAAACGCCCACTCGATCAGGTTCATAGAGGGTCTCATCTAAGCCCTTGACAAATATAAACACTCGGGGGCTTGGAACAAGACAAGTCACAATAGTCACAGCAAACGCTCGATCGATCAGACTCAAAGAGGGTCTCATCTAAGCCCTTCACAAATATCACATGTAGTAACAAAATCCACACTAACACCAAAGCATATATGAACATTTAATAATAGTAAATGTCCATTCAATTCATTCCAATTATGCCTTATTTTCCGTGGCGAGGCTCAGGCCACGAGGTCTGCTCTTCTGCGTGACCACGCAAATTCCGCAACATTCCTTTCACCATCTGGCGGTGAAAGGTATCTCTCGGGCAACGAAACGGGAGATTCACATTTTTCTCAGAGGGTTTCTTTTAGACTTGAGGACCTGTTACATGCAGTAAATCTCCAACATGGGACAGCCGGCTCTACTACCCGCCTGTAGGAAGACGTACAAACGATTTGTTCGCCCTTAAAAATCCATGTCTTTGATCGAGTTTAAACCCGCGAACGTAGGTATAACAGTCCGATACGCTGTTTTACCACCGAAACCAAGCTGTCTATTGCTGATGAGGCACTTACGAATAGTATTTGTCTATCCAAAACCCCGTTCAAACTGCATCGCTCAAAACGCTTGAGTTTAAACTAGTTTTGTAAGTGGTTTCTATTAGATACACATAGTTTCAGATCATCCATGTTCAGCTGGTGCGAGATACGAAAATCAGGGTTTTTCTTCACTAAATACCCGTATCCTCGTTGTTTGAGCACTCTGATCAAAGGAGAGTGTGCTCTAGAAAATCATAGCGGATTTAGGCTGTCCCCTTGAAAGACACCGGGCCAAATTGCAATGCCTTCCGCCACGTACGTTCCTTTCTTAATCTGCAAATGAGTTTCTATTGTCATTCATAAGCTTGTGATACTTATCAGTCTTCTGTAGATATTGTGTACGTCGAGGACACTGAGAAACCATGAAAAAGTCCCAAATGAATGGATTTTTTGTCATCTATCCAGCCTAGGGAAAGATTGCACTGGTTGTTACATTATTGATGTGTAATTACTTTACCAATTAGTAATAATTATTTGCGGAACAGTGCACTCCATCAGACAGTTCTTCCTCATATAATGTGTGATATTTTATAAATTGTGGTATTATATTTCCATTAACAATATTCATACATTACATATAGCGTAAAACTTCTAATTCTCAATGATGTACGATTCTAAATGTACGTAGTAGTTTCTGCAATGGTATTCGCCTTGCAGTTGCGCATTTACCTGTTTACATCTCGTATTCCATTCGGCATCTTAAAACCCGTTATTAATTCAGCGTGCTGCCCTGTTAAATTATTTT
Source organism: Gryllus longicercus (assembly GCA_038098605.1). NCBI lineage: Eukaryota > Metazoa > Arthropoda > Insecta > Orthoptera > Gryllidae > Gryllus > Gryllus longicercus. The sequence goes on from JAZDUA010000086.1 coordinate 3,448,793, forward strand.
CAATTCCACGTGCAGCATCAGTTTAAACCCTTCATACTGCATTTGCATTGTTGTGCTAATTTACTACGCGCGCATTGAGATGTTCATCTCTTTCGTCCATCTTATACGTGAGCCTTGATGTGTCGGAGCATCCTGTTAGTGGGTACAGAGTTACAGTGAACTCATTTAACACAGTTGGCTCGGTGCCAGAACCTACTGCATGATCTTGCGAAGACCGATCCCCAGCGACTCTATTCCTAAAAAGCTTATTCTTCAAGTTATCCTGTTTACCGGTAATAAGTACCACACGATGTGAGTCAGGCATTTATAGTTAGGGTTCGCTTCACAGCCAGGCACTTGGCCCAACTAACTTTTACTTTAATCTGCAGCAGCCTTATGATGGTTTCACCAGTTCCTCAGTCTACTCTGTCGAGCAAAAGATAGGCATTGTAGCACAAGCTCTCAACCTGAGCCACTACATTCACTACACTGAATCTCTGAATCTTTGTCTCGTGTGGCCGTCATGTTTATATATTTCTTTTGAAATTGTCAAATCAAACACATTGTTTATCAAAAGTTCTTGTTACGGTAAAGTATTTTTAGCAATTCACCTGGCAATTCATCGGTGCGCGATACCAAAACAATGCATTTTACCTTAATAATGACAAACTTTTCACAACAAGTTTTTAAGACAATTTTTAGAAAACATCGTTTAATGATCGTTTCGGTAAAGTCGATATTTAGCGTACAGTGTTTGATTAAAAACATCTACATTTTCAGTATTTTTTAATTTTTCGGACTCACCAATACCTTGATCGAAGTCAGACTTTAGGAATGTTGTAGAAAATTATTTTTTTGTAAAGATTTCTGAAAAATACAGCAGTTTTTGAGAAAATCTGGAGTGTACGTTTTCGAAAATTTGTCATTTTAGTTTCCATATGCTCAAAAACTTGAGGATTAAAAAAAGTCATTAGAGATACTTTAAAACTTCTGTGTTGACAAATGTATTAAACTATGAGAAACATATACAATGTCCATTTTGGCGAAGTGAGAGGCATTTAAAAATTCGTATGTGTAATTTTTCAAAGTTCAATTCTTAATTACAATCGTTCTAATACCCTTCAATTATGTCTCTCCGTACAAAAAGCATAAAGGTAAATTTGAGGCATTTCTTAGAAACTGTTTTTTAAACTGTCCATACATTACTCAAAATTGCACGAAAACTATTGACATTTTCGTCAATATGTACATAACATTAATGAAACAATTGTAAACAAAAAAAATTATTTGATAGAAAAATCTTCATCTGCAATAATGTTATTTGAGGAGGTCCGAACGATTTGAAACTTTTGTTTTTCGAAAATTACGAAATAATAGTTAAAATCGGCCCAGCGCTTTCTCTACAAGTGTTTTTCACTTTACTCTAGCAAGAAATTTAAAGGCAAAATTTTGAGCCGTTTTTGAAAAAAGTTTGGAAAAGCCTTTGGGGATATATGTGAAGTTCCATCAAAAATCAAAATATCCATTTTAAATTCTAGTAGTAGCAACATCAGTCAGATCGATCGAGGAATATATTTTTTGATGACAATCCTGCTCAGTGGTTGTTTACTGATGGACAGACGGGCGACGGCGCGGGCGCGAGCGCGGGCGACGGGCACGGGCGCGACAATATGAGTTTTTTGTCGCAAAATAACAGTTTTCTATCCGCAACATTAGAATACTTTCTCAATATTACGTTGGTAGTAGTAAGCTAGATAGTATCAGGGAGCAGCAAAACGAGAAACCGTCGACACCCATTTCTGCAGCGTTGACGGCAGGCCTTCGTCGGCAGCTAAAAGGAGAGGAGCCCAAGGAGCAGTAGCAGCGCGAGGAGCAGCAGCCTCGGCCGCGGACAGCGAGCGCGTCTCCCGCGCCGTCACGCGCGGCCGCGGCGCCACGCGGCGTCTCCTGAGCGCAGAGCGGAGAGGAGCGGACAGCAGCTCCGCGCTGCGCTTTCCCCTGGCTGGATGCAGCGGCGCCCGCGCGCTCGCCCACGGCCAGCCACACACACATGCACACAATGCATACACGCCTCCATCCACACATATACACACGCGTATATACATACACACACGCGTATATACATACACACACGCGTATATACATACATACATACGTATATACATACATACATACGTATATACATACATACATACGTATATACATACATACATACGTATATACATACATACATACGTATATACATACATACATACGTATATACATACATACATACGTATATACATACATACATACGTATATACATACATACATACGTATATACATACATACATACGTATATACATACATACATACGTATATACATACATACATACGTATATACATACATACATACGTATATACATACATACATACGTATATACATACATACATACGTATATACATACATACATACGTATATACATACATACATACGTATATACATACATACATACGTATATACATACATACATACGTATATACATACATACATACGTATATACATACATACATACGTATATACATACATACATACGTATATACATACATACATACGTATATACATACATACATACGTATATACATACATACATACGTATATATATACATACGTATATACATACATACATACGTATATACATACATACATACGTATATACATACATACATACGTATATACATACATACATACGTATATACATACATACATACGTATATACATACATACATACGTATATACATACATACATACGTATATACATACATACATACGTATATACATACATACATACGTATATACATACATACATACGTATATACATACATACATACGTATATACATACATACATACGTATATACATACATACATACGTATATACATACATACATACGTATATACATACATACATACGTACATACATACATACATACGTACATACATACATACGTACATACATACGTACATACATACATACGTACATACATACATACATACGTACATACATACGTACATACATACATACGTACATACATACGTACATACATACATACGTACATACATACGTACATACATACGTACATACATACGTACATACATACGTACATACATACGTACATACATACGTACATACATACGTACATACACACTACATACATACATACACACTACATACATACATACACACTACATACATACATACACACTACATACATACACACTACATACATATACACATACATACACACATACATACACACATACATACACACGTATATATATACAAATCCCACATCTTCATACAGAAATAACTTGTATTAAGAGTAATTCAAATTAACTGCTACATTTTTGTATAATTTCAATGAAACATTCAGGGCTGCAATTAAGTGAGGGCCAGAGTCATCTTTCTCCAGCTACCTCCCCCCTTCGTCTTGATATTACTGACGTTTCGTGGTACCTAGTACTGTAGTAGACTATTACGTTTGTAATTTGAAGAGAACTACACTCCAGAAATACACTGAAAAGAGTTATTGCAAAGGCTACATTCACGAACTAATAAGACATGTATAAATTCTTTATTGACTAAAGTACTTGTTCATCGCCTAGTGATCATTAGTATAGTTCAAACAATCAATTCACAAAACGAGATTGTAGATACCTGAGTAAAAGGCAATAACATTCAAAAGAATTATCAGTTGCGTACTAAAAAGAGGAAGATATTGATGATTAGAAACATAGTCAAACTAATTCATCATTACGTTTAAATTCGTCTTCTTGTAACTACTTTTCAATACAATTTCTTACTTTTTTCCGCAAATGCTACAAAATCCTTGAGAGACCTTCAATGCTAGAGAATCATCCTTCGCTGTATATATATATATATATATATATATATATATATATATATATATATATATAGAGAGAGAGAGAGAGAGAGAGAGAGAGAGAGAGTGAGTGAGAGTGAGTGAGAATGTGTGTGTGTGTGTGTACGGTCAGAGCTGCGTCGTCCAATGCACGACCGCAGCCTTGAACAGCCCCTAGGAAATGAGGTTTTTCAAAGCGATGGGCAAGCAAAGTAGTTATTTACACTGGTTATAAACACGTAAAAAGTGACGAAGTGAAAGCTGATAATGGCTTCCTATTCAAAGAATTATAACTGGTACTTTTATACTACTGTTGCATAATGTCGGTAGGAATGTGAGCAATTATTCAATTACTTTATATACCTCCGTTTGATGACCGATTGAATAAAGAACAAGGTTAAATTAAAATGCAAAATATCTGCATAAGAGGCGGCATATCGCCAAGGCAATAACATGCCGTAGCTGTGAAGGAGATGGTTGGAGAAACACAGTTATTCCAAAGTTTTATTTATAAAGGAGTCAATTAACTGATCATGAATTACTTTCTCGCATACTACCTACTTTGTAAAAAGAAAATTATGTAATGCTGTAAATAAAACTGGGAATTTTTGGCAAAAAAATCGTATCGTAAGTTCCCGATACGCAAAAAGTGGATAATTCTCGTTCCTGTCTGTAATAAATTGATTGTTCTAAAATGTTCACGTTTCAAATTCACGTTTTGTATGGCTTTGATATCACAAAATTTGTTTACGGCAAAACGCCTGTCTGTCCAACCGTTTGCCGTATGTCCTCTGCCGTCTGTGAACAACCCCAGCGGCTAAGCCGTAAGCACGTGCTTCTCTACTACTTGCAAACACTGAAAGTTTCGACATCCAATTTTTAATTTCTTCTATTTACACCGTTCGAATATAATTGAATATTATAGCAAATTAATATCCATTTGGCAATTGTTAAATGGTAAAGAACGTTGATCTAATTGTATTGAATTAGCAGGATTGCAACACAAAGGATCTCACTTACAGATATTTCGTCGGGGATATTTCCGCTGCCGCGTCTGCAGGCCTCCGCGCCCGTGGCTTGGAGCCTCGCCGCTGCGTTAAATAATTAGGCGGCTTCAACGCACGCAGGAGCCAGACGGCGGCGGCGGCGGCGGCGCCAGCGCTGACGAAACGCGGGAACAAAAGAGGAGCGCGGCGCGCGCCGAGTGGAAAGTGCTACGGGAAACGCCCCCTGCCCGCCGAGTAGCTGAGATGCGACGAGATCCGCCCCCTTGCAGTCGCTTTAATGAAACCAAGGAGCCAATTTACGGTGCATTGTATGCGACGCACGACCGGAAAGGGCTTATCAAATGACCGTTGGGGCGGGAAGTGAGGTAAATTGCGGAGTGCGAATTTTAAGCTTCCGGCTATAAATCACTACGTGAATCTCACGTCGTTCTCTTTGGGGCAGTTCCAGAGCGAAGGCAGAGTATAGGAAACCATGCGCGAGTTATTAAGTATCAAATAATTGTTTCGTATCATTATTTTTGCTTGCACGTCTCTAAAATTTTCTTCTCCCAATTGTTTTAGCTCGGCAATATTTTTAGATACGTTTATTTTTATGAAAGTTTAAGTTCTTTTGTATTCAATATAAACAAATACTTTTTAATATAAAATTAAAGTGGTTTAATTTTAATAGACAAATTTACTTCAGAAAAATACAATACGTTACTTTGTATTATGTTTACAAATTATATTTTTTTACATAGTATCGAGTATTCTATTTCATATCTACTTTTATAAAATGGTAGATGCAAGTAAACGTAGATTCAAAATGAAAGTAATAATACACGCAACAATCAAGACCATTTATCCATCATACGGGTTATTTTGTGGGGACACGGCCAGGGACCGTAGTCCCGCATCCGTGTATTCGACTTAGGCTTCCTTAGAAGCTGCCCCTGGCGCGAAACTAGGGAACCATCATTGAGCAGGTGTATTCCGTGGGCGTCCCCTTACACGCCTGGGTGTGATTCTCACATTCCAGCTGCGACTGAACTCGTATAGAATACATCGTCTTCTTCCTGCGTATAATGCTTTTTATCCACGGCAGTAAATTACGACACTCCCTCTCAAGTCGCTTGCGTCGTAAACCTCAACGCTTGAATAATAGCTGTCATTACACGCTCTTTGATGAATATATTGCTACTCTGCTCCTTTCAGATGCGAGAGCGCCTTCGCCAAGCAACCCGTGACGAATTATCTTCTGGCACACTGATCGTGAGTAATTAAGAAACAATGCGTTCATCGCCCCCTGCCCTCCCATTTTTGTGCCACAACTTACGTTCCATGAGGCATGGCGGAAAAAATGAAACCTCTGCGCATCCTTCACAGACCTACGTGATGTCGAAATCTGAAGTAGGTTGTTTCAATGGGAAACGACATTGCTTGTCATTCGTATTTCTTGTCAATAAGTCTTGTTTGGCGTATTCTCACTTGCTTATAACACAATTAGGATGCATTGAAGCGTTATTACATATAGTAATTTTCGGCGATGGGATGTTTAAGAGAGATATTTTGTGATATGAATATGAATCAAAGGGAATTAAGCATAAGCTAATTAGAATGTTCAAAATGAAAAACTAGTAGTGCGACAAGGGCACGTACTTTCTCGCAGTAGTAAGTTGCACAATATTACAATACCGCAATTTCTGTTCTTTAACATATCTCTGCGACATCCCTTCTAAAACTCATTAAAAATCGTAGTGCATTGGATGAAAACTAATTCTTTTCAACCTATTACATCAACACAAATTCGATAATCCAAAACAATGTTCCTTTCAGTCAGAAACGTCACCCAACAAATAGAAGTAATTGTATTTCAAACCGCATTGAGAATTTTTAAACTACTTTGTAGAATATGGGAGTAATCATTTGTTCAATATCTAAAGAAATTATTTTAACGTTGATAATTGAAATTAGCGTATAATAACCAGCATTGTAATACAGATAAATCAAACCTCTTATTGGTTTTAAGTTCAACAGATTCGTTGTTTTTGTGTTCTAATATATTTTATTTTAATTCCAAGAGGAATAAGTTTAAAATTCAGATGGAAATTGGGTTACGATTAGTTTTTATAATTTTGTTAAATGGAAGTTTACATCTTAACCAAGTTTCCCTATCACAATAAGTGAATCACAGTGAACAATGGAATATGAACCATTTCCTATTTACTGCTATGTTCAATATTCAATGTCTGCGAGTTCTTATGCTTTGATTAAAAAATGTGATAATAGGTTATCCTAGGTATCGCTACACAATTAAGAATACGTGGAGTAACACTGATTTTTACGTGGCAAAGGCGTGTAAGTACCGGATTCGCCGGTACAAATCTCTTCATCTCCTGCGCTTCTCTCGGCGAGTGTAGAAACCTCCTCCTCTTGTGGCGAAGCAGAACACAAACAATGCGCGGTTGGGGGAAGGGGGGCTGCTGACAGCGGAAAACGTTGCAGGAATTGGCCATCAGCATTTGTAAGCAGGTCAAGCAATATTGTTGTTTCGTAGGTACGAATTCAAATTTTGAGTCTTCTTCGACTTTCACATTGCGATGTCGTCGTGTAATGTAAGTAAATAAAACGTAGTAAAAACTATTACGTTTATCAGTCCCCCTGTCAATCGCCACGTGCGGCTCCTGAACCCACATCGGACACTGAACTTCGAGGGTCAGCAGAGCTCGTGTCCCAACGCGCTTAGTCCTTCTACAGGCGAAGGGAGCCAACCTATCCTCAGTGACCCTTCAAGCAACAGACCAGCGAAAGGGGAGGAAATAAAGGCAGGACTTCCGTTCAAGAGGGATGAATGGAGTGCTAGGAATGGTCACTCGACCTTCATTTCTCATGCAGGAATCAAACCCACGTGCGGCTCCTGAACCCACATCGGACACTGAACTTCGAGGGTCAGCAGAGCTCGTGCCCCAACGCGCTTAGTCCTTCAACAGGCGAAGGGAGCCAACCTATCCTCAGTGACCCTTCAAGCAACAGACCAGCGAAAGGGGAGGAAATAAAGGCAGGACTTCCGTTCAAGAGGGATGAATGGAGTGCTAGGAATGGTCACTCGACCTTCATTTCTCATGCAGGAATCAAACCCACGTGCGGCTCCTGAACCCACATCAGACACTGAACTTCGAGGGTCAGCAGAGCTCGTGCCCCAACGCGCTTAGTCCTTCAACAGGCGAAGGGAGCCAACCTATCCTCAGTGACCCTTCAAGCAACAGACCAGCGAAAGGGGAGGAAATAAAGGCAGGACTTCCGTTCAAGAGGGATGAATGGAGTGCTAGGAATGGTCACTCGACCTTCATTTCTCATGCAGGAATCAAACCCACGTGCGGCTCCTGAACCCACATCGGACACTGAACTTCGAGGGTCAGCAGAGCTCGTGCCCCAACGCGCTTAGTCCTTCAACAGGCGAAGGGAGCCAACCTATCCTCAGTGACCCTTCAAGCAACAGACCAGCGAAAGGGGAGGAAATAAAGGCAGGACTTCCGTTCAAGAGGGATGAATGGAGTGCTAGGAATGGACACTCGACCTCCATTTCTCATGCAGGAATCAAACCCACGTGCGGCTCCCGAACCCACATCGGACACTGAACTTCGAGGGTCAGCAGAGCTCGTGTCCCAACGCGCTTAGTCCTTCTACTGGCGAAGGGAGCCAACCTATCCTCAGTGACCCTTCAAGCAACAGACCAGCGAAAAGGGAGGAAATAAAGGCAGGACTTCCGTTCAAGAGGGATGAACGGAGTGCTAGGAATGGACACTCGACCTTCATTTCTCATGCAGGAATCAAACCCACGTGCGGCTCCCGAACCCACATCGGACACTGAACTTCGAGGGTCAGCAGAGCTCGTGTCCCAACGCGCTTAGCCCTTCTACTGGCGAAGGGAGCCAACCTATCCTCAGTGACCCTTCAAGCAACAGACCAGCGAAAGGGGAGGAAATAAAGGCAGGACTTCCGTTCAAGAGGGATGAATGGAGTGCTAGGAATGGACACTCGACCTCCATTTCTCATGGAAGAATCAAACCCACGGCCGCGATGTAACGCGAACTTGGACGAAATTTCCGCAGTCCCCGCGTCATATCCCTGCCAGGAAAAGTCAGGAAGTTTGAGAAACCCACACAAGCAAATGCGCATGCCGGCGATGGTATTGGAACCAAGTTGCTAAGCTATCCGCCTGCCATACCTTGGCTACTCTATTCACTCACGCAGAGAAGGCCATAGTAAACCAATGGCATTAAATGTTGAGGAACACATTCCTGATTCCTCCTTTATTGATTGGTGAATCCAGGCGCGTCAACTTCTTAGGTCATAGTACCATAAGTGTAGTGTATGTTTTCCTCGGGAAGCGGCGGTGACCTTCTCCCGCTAGAGATCCAGCGTGAGATCCAGCACCGACCTACCGTCGGCTAGAGAGGTTTTCCCAGTCGGGTATCTCCTACAAGCGGGGACTCCCCCGGCTAGGACAAGGTCTAAGCTCCAGACCGCTCTCCCGGTATGTGTTAAGTGTAATGTGAGTAAGTAAGTGGTGAAGATAGGACAAGGAAGAGAAAGGATAGATCGCGCGCGATCCGTGGCCAGTTTGTTAGGATACTGCTCCCGCATTCGCCTGATATCGATTGTAGAAATCACGAATAACTACCTATCATTACGGCGGGTTGCTAGAATTCTCTTCCAGACAGTGACAATATGTGACCCAGCTATGTAGGTGGTGTCGAAAATCCTGCCACCGTCGGGACTCAAAACTAGGACCTCCCTGTCAGAGGCGTTCGTTTTTGTATTGGAGTGTACAAGTGGTCATTTTGCATAAGATCTGCCTCGTGCCGAGGTGCGGTGTCGCAGTCTACTTGTTGGCGCCCCGCGCGACTGCGGCCGTTAGCCTCGTTGGGCGCACCCCTTCCCCCCCCACACACACACACGCACGCCTCCGCCACCGCCACTCTTCCCTCTCCAGCGCCATTACAATACACTTGACTGCGCATTTAAATAGTCATTTGCATGCTGCACTCTATTTTGCTCCTTTTAACGGCACGAAAAGAACAAAAGCTTTAAACCAAATTTTAGATTATTTTCTCGTTTAATTCATAAATATTGGGAAACTCAATTCTTCAAGATTTTCGATTAGTTCTTTACTTTGGTTCGTTACCACTCCTTCATAAATACAATTATAAAGAAATGGTGACTAAAATGACGTTAAGAGATTTCAAATTAGCATGATGATGAGGAGCAGTAAAAATGACAACAATTTGAAATCCACAATGAGCAAGTGCACACGTAATTTGTGAACTCTTAAAGGTCCATTCACAATGCAAACATATTCACAAGCAAGACGTAAACATTCACAAAAATGATGGACAGAAGTATTCACAATGTCCAACATAACGGAAGCAAAATAAGACTTTCTACTGGCTGAGAGACATTCTAGTTTACTATTGCTTGGATGTGAGAATCGATTTCGAAGTATCGACTGTGTCCATGGCCCATATGGTGTTAGTTCGACTACCGACTTCGATTCTCCATTTTGAACTGTGATTGGTTTATTTCTTATGCCTTACTTCAGCATAAGCATACAAGCTTGAAGCTTGCAAGCTTTTAAGTTAACGTCTTACGTGTTATGCTTATGGAAACGAATTGTGAATGAGTCCACTTATAAACGTAGTACTAACTTTTATGTTAACGCCATGATTATACTTATGATTGCATTGTGAATGGGTCTTAAGACAAGCAGGTTTATACGCTGAGTCAATGAACCCATCTCGATCAGGTTTTCGTTCAGTTTCCCTTATCCTCGAGCAAATACTGAGATGGCCCCTTCTTTTGCTTATGGACATAAATGTAACTTCAAATTACCTTCTCCTCGTAGCACGTCACACAGTTTTTAACTGTTATTGACGTAAATTAAATAAATAAATAAATAAATAAATAAATAAATAAATAAATAAATAAATAAATAAATAAATAAATAAATAAATAAATAAATAAATAAATAAATAAATAAATAAATAAATAAATAAATAAATAAATAAATAAATAAATAAATAAATAAATAAATAAATAAATAAATAAATAAATAAATAAATAAATAAATAAATAAATAAATAAATAAATAAATAAAATTTATACACGAAGGACGTCAGTCACGCTGACTTGACTGCCAATAGGAACTGAGCGCGAGGTGTTTCATCCGTTTCGGAAGAGAAAAACGGCGCTGGTCGGGCAGTTGGTAGACGGCCACGGTTAATAAAGGGCGCCTTGCAATACACAAAAAATCACTAAGAATTATTGTTAATGTTCTAATCTTTTTTAAACTACTGAATTCATGAAAATGTGAATGAATGTGTAGATAGAATTTTTTTTTGAAGTGTGAATTAGTACAAGATGACTAGTGACCAAGAAAATTAATTCTAGTACGGTAACAAGATTGCAAGTATTAATACGCGTCAATTGCAATATTTATTCCAAAAACTAATTGTTAAACTGTTTCACAATATGTAAATTTTGAGAATATTAGGTGTAGAGAAAAGCACTTCACTGCGTGAGAGAGCAAGAAAAAATCCACCTGCGATGACACACAATGATGTTTCTAATACAGGATGACTCAGAGGAATTGTTACAAACTTCTAGAGCATGTAGAGATATAAAGATTATCAGTTTATTCAATGAACTTGCGAAGTGAAATTTAATGAAACGAAGTTAGACGTGAAACATTTGCCCCTGAATTGTAGGCAACCCCTCAAGCTTTGTTGTTACGCAGGCACACGAAATCACTTTGACAGCTTCGGAGTGCGACCTGCATAACACCAGAGCAAGATGAGCTGCATATCAACTTGTGAATATGCCATTGTTAACCATACCAACAACATAACACCAACACCGATACATGAAATTCTACACCGCATGCTCTTTGGCAAAAAAATGTTCATCTTCGCATCCCCCCTCCCCCCTCGCACACACACACACGCACTTCGAAAGTTTGTAACGTTTATTGTAAGACATTTGATAATTTATTTGCTCGGGATCCAAAGTAAGTAGTTAACAGTTTGAAGCACAATACAAGGCTTTGGTTGCTGGATCCAGAAAAGTTTGTTAAGACATAAATAGTTGTTTTTTTTTTATAAGTGGCGGAATATTTCATTAAAATAATAAATATGTTATATATTTTTCTTAATAATTGTTTTTCATAGCAACAATATAACACCAACACAACACATAACACGATTCTCACAAAGAGCAATATTTCACGTAAGCGTCCAAGCACAGTCATTTGTTACTTAAGAATGGCTATTTTGGGAAGCAACTCCCAAAGCAAGTTCATTTACTAATTCATTGAAGTCAGATATCAATTTTAGATTCATTCAGTATCTAGATTTCAAACCTCCTTCCTTGTTTCTGTGAGAAATTATGATGGTACATTCTGGAAAACACGATTTGTATTGTGTTTATATTCTTCACTATATAATACTATTTCATGCTCCTAGTCTTTTTAAATGCTGTCTTACACAAACATGTTTGCCATGTGGTAAGAAAATATTTTGATGGCCAATTCTTTCCTGGTTTTCTTCTTGGGTTATGTTTTATAACACTATTTAGCTGTCTTACGGGCGGAATGATCTTATAATAGACAACGTTTGTTTTTAAAGCTCATAACCTGAACATAGGACTCAATGCAATTATTACAGCCTTAAGTAAACAGTAAATCAAGATTCTTGCCATTCAAAATGTTTATTTTTTATTTATTTACTTACGTCATAAACAGATAAAACAGTGTGTGACGTGACGTGAGGAGAAGTTAAATTGAAGATAAATTTATGTACGTTATGTTATGTAAACTTAATGTAAATTTATGTAATTTAACTCTCATTTGACATTTTAAAATCTAACCGATCAATTATTTCATTTTAACGTGTCATTTCTTTGCTTTAGTATCGGATATGGGAATTAATAGAGTTTATTTAGGGAAAAAACGAACGACTTAGTTTTCCAGCACACTATCATTAACCACGCATCCAGTGCCGTGCCGCCATTCCCAAGCAATTTGTACAACCCTTGCTTTCAAATCTCGCATTGGTTGCTCCGCGAATTCTAGTACGCTAGTTACCTTGCCAACAATGAGACAAGGATTGAAAGGGAGAAATTTTTTTTTACACAGAATTTAATAAAAGCAGTTCTTTCAGGACACGCAGAGCATGCTAAAAGTTCAATTTTTATCACCAGTGCTGAAGGTGAGAGAATGCTCAAGTGTTCAAATAAATTTGTGAATGTAAAAAAAGAAAAAAACACTTCCGTCTGAGCGCATCAGCTACTACAGACTGTAATGTGTCATGGAGTGATTTGTATACTTGAATGAAATAAAATGAAAGTTTATAGGGCTAAAAATAGAGTATGACACACGTGGTAAAAGTTATTTTTTGTTATTTACGTTGGTGAACACGCACTTAGCCCATTAGCAACCAACCATCTAAACAACGTTTTAAGAGCGTGTCCATAGCAACGGCCATTAAAATGCTCGAGAGTCCATTAAAAATATTTTAGCGGACTTTCGGTTTAGATTTTATCAGTGCTCATAAAACTTGAGATAAATTTGACGTTGGTTCAAAACACAATTTTCGGGAATAAATGTAAACAAAATTTATTTTTATAATTATTTTGATACAGATATATTGAAAGTAGTGAGCTAGAATAATCTCTTTGATAATGCCTCGAACTTTCTCATAAGTGGTTACAGATATAGAAGACATCAAACTAGAGCTTGCAGCTTCTGCTTCCTCTAGAATATCGGCTAACACGATCATATCTTCTGATACTTCGAAATTCCCGGACATTTTCCCCAATCATCATGCATTAGCAGAAAAGGCATTCACCTGTTTGATCACAAACAAAGCATCCAGTGCTACAGAAAATGCTACAGCTCTTGCAACAGAAAATCAAAGAGTAATGATAACTCTTAACTCATGAAAGTGATAAGTTTATTTCGAATATGCGATAAACTATAAATAACAAAAAACGTGTTTGAAACTCGCACTCTATTAGTCTTTAAGGGCTCATTTAGAGGACTAGTGACATAAATAGCTATTAATTTGCTCGCATGGTTGTAATACTCGGCTTCTCAGCGTGTCGCAACCTCTCCTACTAGCAAAATAAAATGTCCCTTTTACCGCTCGTATCATAAAAGTAAATAACTATTATTATGGCGTACAATAATGACTCATAATATGGGTTCCAGAAATCCTTGACATTCAGAACTGTTCACAAGACAAAAACACAGAAAAAAACCGTTTGAAGTAATGTAAAATATTTTGGAACGACCGAAGCACGGTGCTAGCGCCTGTCCCGGAGGTCGTGAATTCGTGTCCCATCCCTGGCACGGAGGCTGTCCCGTCCATCACGCGAGGCGGGCAGGCACTCGAGTTCCATTAAACCAAGATCCTAGAGGGCGCGCCTCTGGACTAGTTATTTGTACGTAATATTGTAGATACACGCTAATGGGGCGTAGACATACTCTGATTTCGCCCTAAGAAAACGAAAAGAAAAACTTTTCTTTAACGCATCTTTTCGTGATTCGAATGACCAGTTCCAGATAATTTCAAAGCCACGATAAATTCTACTCTAAACAACCGCTTTACGAATGAATCTCGTAGGAATAGAAAACAGGAAACATTTCGCAAGCTTTTTTTTAGGAAAAGATTAAAACCATTTCGAGAGAAGTGAATATTAATCCCTCCCCAACAGTTTCGAAAAGGATCTGAATCTCCTCCGAGCGCCCAAACTTAAAGTCGGCTAAACGGCAAGGAAACGCTTGGCCGCGTTACCCCAGACTTACCCGGAGGAGCCAAGTGATTTGAAGGAATCGCGTCTACCACTTAGGGTTCGGAAGAATGAACGTGTTGCGAGGAAGAAATTACTGGCAGGACTGGTTGCTCTAGTGGTACGAATGCCTTTGGTTTCTCCGTGGCGTCTTGACCTGTTGGAACTGGTTTTCGCTGCAAGGGTCTGAGGTCAATGAGTAGGGAAAGCGAAAATAAATTGCTAAAGTAGGCCACAGGTATTGGTCATCATTTCCCACAATACAATAATAAAAAACCTGTGATATTCGTCTACAATCCATACAGCGATTTCAGTGATATCCATGTTTTATAATCTACCTGTACGTAATGTGTACCTGTACGTAATGTGTACGTAATGTGTACCGTAATGTGTACCATAATGTATACCTGTACGCAATGTACGTAAGTAATGTGTACATTTCATACACGACGTACTCTACACTGTCCATTTCCTTGGGAGGGCAAGGGCGATTTGTGACCTTATGGTCAGGGAGTGCGTTCGTTTACAGTTACCTCATTTGCAAATGGCCTCATCCCTATCTCATGCAATAACCTGCATGTCATTCATTTGTTTCCCGACCAGCAGGAGTGATCCTTTCTTAGAGTGCCTCCTCTTTATTTCATCGCAAATACGAATTAACTGAACAAGACAAATCTATTAAACCCTAATAATGCTGCGCGCCATGAAAACTATCAAAGACTCCGTTAGAGGCAATGACTTGTGACTCACCGTCTCCCCGTGAGCCTAGTGACTGGGGCTCTGTGGGCCTGTCATTCGCTTTCCTCACCCAAGCGCAAAGCAGCACTCACCTGAAAAACACAAAAACAAAATATGAAGACGTATGTCAAAATTTTACTACATCCCCACACTTCCAGTGAAACATGCTAATGAGCAGCTGGCGATGTGTAAGACCTCTCCGCCGCCCAGGGTGCGTTGCTGTCCGCGAGACCCTCCGCTTTTTTTCTTCCGACTGATTTACTCTTTCAGTACTGGAGATACCTGCTTTGGGAAACCCCGAGCCACCTTATAGGTCGGCACGCAATCTCACCATCCAGGGGAAAAAGATCACTATCACCTCACGTAATATAAAGGGCACTGTAACTTTCGGGAGTAATGATAGGAGTGGCTGCGCCCGGGAACGTCAATTAATAGGATAAGATAAATTTATTTGAACTGCAAATGGGCATAACTTGGTGACAGCTAATTACATCAATAAGATAATACAGCTAACATGCAAATTATATAATAATAATAATAACTATTATTATTATTTTAATAATAAATTTAATAATAATAACAAAATTAATAATAATAATAATAATAATAATAAATAATAATAAATCATAGAAACAATAAAAACAGCAACAATAAAAATGCAATATCTCAATCGAATGACAGAGGTCGTTAAAAGTTGCAGCTAACAGAATTTTAGTTTAAGCAAGAGCGTCATACGATCCATTTCTTTTTTAAATTCTCGTCGGGAAGTAATGGGTGAATTTGATGATATACCACATCCTGGATTTTAAAAGATGGCATAAAACAAGCATTATATATTTGTGCGGCGGAACCCTCTACATATTTAATTCTGAAATGAAAGGAATACATGAAAGGGACGCCACATGTATTCCTGCCACATTACATGCCACATTACAGTTAGCAAATTTATTAAAAAAGACTTTTAAATTTTCAAAAATTAATAGTAGATATGTATATTTTCGAATCTCCAGACCTTCGTTTGGTGACGAGTATATCAAGAGAATTTTGAAGTATCTGTGGGATACAAGTTTCAACATTATGACATTGAAAAGCTTTAAACAATTTTTTACGGATTTGGAATGTCCTAGTGTATCCAGTATTGTATAATTATTGTACAGTGAATACACATAATATTCTACAATGAATATTCCTGGTTCAGGCGGGTACAAAGTCTTTCGATCAAAAAAAGCGAATTAACGGTTAGAAATAATTTGACAAAGCACGGGCGGGTACGAACGCTAATGGACAATGCAATAGATGGCGCGCGGAGTTAGCCCGCTTGAAAGGCCCGTGAGTTTGGCAGAGGTTCACTGCTTGACAATTACTTTTCCAAGCCAGCAATAGAAGGCGTGGCAGAGTTGATTTTCAGAAAGTTTTGAAAATAAACCAGGCCCAGTAGCGTTAGGTAGGCGATTTGGTTCTTTTACACCTCTAGTAGTGTACATCCAAGAGATAGGAAACAAGCAGGAATTTGCTATCATTAGGGAGAGGAATTTTATGCCCTAAAATTGTTGAAATTTGCTTTTAAAAATGTGCATTATGACATACAAATCCTCAAATATGTACTTTTAATATGCAATTAAAATTGACAATATTTCATTTCCTGCAATAATCTTTCGTGATGAAATTCAGGAGATGCATGCTTGGAATAAAAAGATAATTTTTTGTGCAAACATAATATAATCTACCCTACTTCGCATTAGAAATAATTGAAGTAAATATTCACCTAAGTGAACATTGTATGTCTTGTTGCATTTCCTCTGCCTAATTTGAAAAAATACATCACGAAATTTCCTACATTTGCACAAGTAGAATCGTCTATAGAAAAGAAAAAAAGACTATGGCAAGCTCTTTGCAATCGATGAACGCTCACAAATAAATCGATCGTTTGAAAAGTTGAAACGTTTTAGAGATAAGTCTTTATTTTAACAAAATATGCAAAATTTGACCCCATAATTACACGAATATGCACCAACAGGAAAAATCGGCAACATATGCACTAAATATTAATCTACTTAGCATCCAATTCTAATATTAGTATTGTGGTGAGTTTTAGTTGACATTAACAATGAAATAATATAATGATTCGTCTTTTGTCACATATTGTCCTTAGTAAGTGTAATCCATTAATAATCTATTTATCCTAATGGTTTTACCCATGTTTAATGTTTTTTATATTTCTTGTACTAGAAAACAGATAATGATGGCTAAGCCATCGAAAGCTGCTTTTGTAATAAACAATATTGTTGGTGACGATGAATAACATAATTATTTCATTCAATTCTAACCAAATGTCAAGAAATTTCAGTTAGCTGTGCCCTGAAGAAACGGACAAAAATATGCAACATTATAAAACTCCGGTCCCTAGAAATCATGAAGCAAGGGTCATGGAGTCACGTGGCAGTCCTCCGGGCAGATTGCTTCATGTCGTTTGTGATCTCGAGAAGAATACACCTACCTACATTCCATTGTTGCAGCCGCGGATGTGTATCCATTGAAGTATCTTAAAGGCCTTGACACGACTAGGGACCATTCATGTCGGAAGTGTTTGATATTCCTTTCTACTTTTTCATGAGTACATCGAAGGATTTGATTCATTGTTTCCATAGCCAACCCCACACTGAGATGTAAAATACGGTTTATTGTGGTCTTGTTTCAGTTTTGACTCTTTGATGACCGTTTGACGGTGCTCTTTCATGGAAATCTGGTGAGCCGGGTGATTATTTTCAAAAACTCTTATTAGGTGGATACTCTATGACAGAATTGGGTAAATGTCCGGTGGCAGAATGCAGAAATTATACTATAATCATTACAAATAATAATTGTAATACATTTACAATAATTATTACATGTCTTCTACCAAGCACAAGCAAATGACAGGTATAGTGTCACCCTTTCGTGTGATCGTGGTACTCCATCAATGGCAAACGTGAACAATGAAACATTACTCAACATGCCACATCCATTCAAATAGTTAATATTACTAATTAGAAAACACAAACTATATTTATTGAGAGAGTGTAACATTATGATTCAGAGATCCTCAAAATTTCCCAAAATGATAAATACCGCATTTGCCACGAACAAGTAGAAACTGTTGATCATATCGTCTCAGCTTGTCCAATTCTAGCAAAGACCGAATACTTGAAAAGACACGACAGGGTGTAGTTACCTCCACTGCCAATCTGTACCACCCTCAAAGTTCCAAACACATTCCCTGAGTGGTACGAACACTCACAAAAACAGGTGACATCTGTTGGACTCTGAATTTGTTGGTCGTTCAGAATTGAACAAACTGATCGCCGGATAGCGATAAACAAACCGAATATTGTTATCCAGGATTTTGAGAAAACGTGCCTATTGTAGATGTGGAATTGCTGTGGGTTCAAAACGTCCTAACCAAGGAGGCACAGAAACGATCTTGAATACAAGAGTTAGGAAATCGAGATCAGCCGAATGAGGGGTGTAAAAGCACAGGTCGCCAGATAGTTACCGGATCTCTGAGATTTGTTGGCAAAATTTGTTTAATAACTTCACTAAGCTCCCATATCATTCAAAAGACTGGGAAGTTTAAGACATTGCTGTATTTGGAACAGCCCACACTGGCGCAAAGAGGCACCGAAAGTTCCTAGATCTGCTGCTTAGGCAGCTGGGTGCAATCTGGAAGAGATTTTATATTTAACCGACTATTAACATCTGTAGTCGTGAAATAGAGGAATAACAATAACAATAATAATAACAATAATAACAACAATAATAATAACAATAATAACAACAATAATAATAACAATAATAATAACAATAATAAGCCGATCAGATGGCCGAGATCGCTAAGGCAGTAGTGCCGGAGTGGTTTCGGACCAGAAGATCGCGGGTTCGAATCCCGCCTCGGGCATGGGTGTATTTGTGTGTGTTTGTATGAGTGTATCGTCCTTTCACTCCTCATTATCATCATCATTTCATCTTTCATACCCCCAGGGCTAACAACTACCCCCAGGGCTTTTATCCTGGGGGATAAAAATCGGATTCAGTAAAAATACTAAATCCCCCCAATTGAGGGTGAATTACATGCACCTGCTACCGCGATATATGATACTGAGCCACGATAAATGCAGGATGTATGAACGCGTGGTCCTAGTTGGCCTATTCGCGAGCAAAAAAAAATAACAATAATAATAATAATAATAATAATAATAATAATAATAATAATAATCATAACAATAATAATAATATATTTTACGACCATTTTTACGGGAGTGTTAGCTCCAGATTTACATGCTTCCGTATTCGCAGTGTTTAAATATAGCAAGGAATTACGTTCTTTGTGTTGGAGTCTCAGTGATACTTTTTATATTCCGAAACTTGGAAGCAGTACCATAAATAATATTCATGTATCCTTAGATTGTGAGCATTCTAAGACGGCATATGCTCTTATTTGTTGTTTATTGGCTGATTCAAAATATTAGTACAATGAATGACACTCTCACTGATCGATTATTTGAACATAAAATAATACCAGGACACTATTTACTGAATTTAAGTTATTGAATCATTCAATTAAGTAAATTACATATTTTTATACTCCCCGCCACTGATATTACCAACATAATTGTACCGCTCAGAAAAAGTACATTATAAATATGGAAGGTGAATAATAACTTAACTTCTAAACGTACAAGATTTTTAGTTTGGGAGTACATTTAATTTGGTTTTAAATATTATTATGTTTTTCATTGTGATCGTTCACTTTCACTACGCGTTCCTGCAGTTGAAACGGATGCACCACTCTGCACGAACATTTCAATGGGCAAATTATTTTCCCTTTTTGCAGCTGTGTTTTCATGCTGGTGGACTTTCTAAGGTTTCAATGGCGGTTAGCCATTGAAATTTTGCTTTTATATCAGATGCATCTAGCACAAATATTCATATTAATTATACTTATTACCAAATTAAATAAATTTGGTAAGATTATTAAATTAATATTATTAATAATATTAATATTCTGTAGGTCAGGTCAGAACTAGAGATAAACACGTTTGTAAGCTTATTGATATATTACTTTGTTGAATCTGTGTGGTCGATATCACTTTTAAATAAAATATATATGTACTACTAATAAGCGAACTTGATTCCACGTGCGTGTTTGTCAGCAAATCCAAGACAGCACACGGTGCGAAAACTCTGAGTGACAATATTGAAACTGGCCGCAGACGAAATGGTAATACAGTGTCTACAGTCCCTAATCGTTTGTGCCTAACTCCGAAATGGTGATCCGAGAGAAGGGTGTATTTCTTGGTGCACAGCGCTGTCAAGCTGCAGTTAACTCCACTGTGCATTTTTCTTTGTATTTCCAGAAAATGCGCTCACTCTGTCTTCGGATTCAGGCAAAGACAATCACAAATAAAAATAAAAAGCCCTTAGCAAATTGCCATTCACGACCTATCCACACTTCGCTCATTTTTTTTTTCTCTCGGAGGATTTTTTCAGCTTTCAGGAAATGGCGATTTCAGCTACTGGCGCCGGGAATCCATTATGTCCCTCATGGGGACACACATTAACCTTTTTACTCTCGACACACTTGGGGGCTTCTCCGTCTGTGATCACCAGACTCAAGGCCTTCGGCAACAACAGCCATACATGAAACACAAAAGACAAAGAACCATGCTCACGGGGGGGAGAGGGGCTCGAACTCGCGACCCTTCCGTCCGAGGCACTGAACTGGCACACGCTCCAGCCACCTCGGCCACCCAGGTGGGCTTTGTTCATATTTTTTGTCAGTCTAAACGGCGTAGGCACATATGCGAAGCCCCGTTCCCTCGGCCCGCCTCCGCCGGAAATAGTGTAAGGCCTCGGCGCCAGATTGCGCGCAGTGGCCTCCGGCCCACAGCCTGGCGCTGTCACCCGATTCCGATCGCATCGAACCAATAAGCTTAGCGCTCAGGCTCTGCCCCATTGGTTAGATAACTGGTTGAGGAAAACGCCGCTAGCCGGCGGTTGGTCGGCGCTGGATCTCACCATCCAGCGGGGGAAGCTCGACGCCACCGCCCGAACACAAACATGCACTACACTTACGGGACTAATGGCGGCGATGGTGTGACGGTTAGCGTACCGGACTGTTATACCCAAACCCGCGGGTTCAAACCCGGTCGAAGCCGTGGATTTTTAGGGCGACAAAATCCTTCGTACGCCTGCCTTCGGAGGGGAAGTAAAGCCGGCTGTCCCATGTTCGTAGATTTACTTGCATGTACAAGATCCTCAAGCCTAAATGACGCCTCTGAGCTAAATTCAAATCGCCTGTTTCTCGCCCAAGAAATACCTCCTTTCTCTGCTAGTTGATGAAAGGAGCGTAGCGAAATTTGCGTGGTCAGACGGAAGAGCGGGCCTGATGGCCCGAGTCTCGCCACTTAAAATAAGGCAAATTCAATTCAATTCAATGATCTTAGCCGTTCATTAGTTCCGTTAGTCACCGCGCCCGGAATTACCGATCAATCAACCAAAAAAAAGAAAACAAACTTAGTGGGTCTAATACAGGCCTTACATTAGCAATGCGTTTCCGCAATACCTTTCAGCAATTTGTTTCTTCTTGCTATCATCTTTACACTAGCAAGAGCAAAGAGGGGTAATATTTTGTCAGATCTGAGCAAGTTCTTTCCGGTAAAATATTGCCGACCGTTTTACATTAGGACTATTTGTTGGCGTGTTTGGTGACGGCGCGAGGAAAATGTCGCATGAAATTAAGTGAGGTTATACCTCACTTCCCGACATAGCTAGTGCAAGTCAGAAGATGCAGTTGCGGTCGCACTTATTGTGCTAAATGAGGAGATGAAGTAACGCCCGCGATTTGTGAGGACGTGAGACAAATTCAAGAAGAAAGGAAAAGGGGGCTTGTCCGATTTAGGTAGAAGTATCTCAATATTTTTCAAAAAATAAAATGATTTCATGGACTTTGATTTTCGTGGGAGCAAACCAATTTTCTTTTAATAAAAATAGCAATTACTAATTCGATAAAATGTATTAAAATATTCATTTCCTACTACTGATGTATTATATAGAAATCTTAAAATTGATTTAGCTTAGATTAATATCTTATTATTTAAAAAAAAAAAATAATAATCAAGGCGTCTACAGTTGAACCAAAATTTGAACCGTTGATAATCATCCATAGAGGGAATATTTATTACTACTTTTTTATTGTCGTAAACCTTTTTCACACACCCATTTTACGAAAAATGCATATTAAAATGGAAATATTAGTCTATGTATTACCGTACGTACTTCCTGCGCATGTGAGCATGGTCATCATTGACTTCTTCCAACAATATCTTGCTCACACTTCATTCCAATTCTAGTCCCAGCAACAGCCGTCAATATCTTTCCGAGAATGGAAACACACGAGCTTCCATTACGACCGGAATATCTAGCAAGAAGTATTGCCAACGTCAGAAATATTGATTGCCGCCGAATGTTTACATTGGCAACTTTTCTTGCGAAATAAGATTGCTCGCCATTTTCTTGCAAGTGCAAAGCCAGCTTAAGGGACCGTCGGCAACAGCAGGAGATGAAGACGGAGCAAGCGCCCCGGATGACCGCTCCCGGAGGAGAAGCTGCGCTCAGGTGGCGGGGGAGGGGGGCAGCGTCCGTTAGGGTGAAAAACACCGCAGGAAACTCAGCCCAAGACACGGCGACTTGCGCTGAATCGCCCAGCGGCAGCTGCCTCGCCCACGTTTCCGTGACAAATATTCTCCAAACTCTCACTTTTTGAACTACTGGTTCAAAACAACATGTTTGAGATTTGGTCAAAATTATTGTAATGACGTAAAAATTCAAAATCAATGAGTTGAAGTTTAAGATGCACCCATCGTACGTATTGTATTCATATTTTATTTTGTAAGAAGTTCATATATCGTATACCTACTACAGTCAGCAGACAGCACTTAGACCAAGCATTATTCACACAATAATTTCATAGTTTCGTTTATTGTTTGATTATTTCCTATCTGGCGTGCCACCTGATATAGTCATTAGTCCCGTAAATGTAGTGATTGTTTCTCACAGGTGGTGGCAACGTTCCTCCCCCACTGGATGTTGAGACAAGCTGTAAGCTTCCGATTAAAATTTTGAATATTAGTGTAGTGCATGTAAGTGCAGGTGTGTGTAAGTAAGGATAGGGCAAGTAAGAAGAGGCGCATGGTCCGTGGCCCGTTTGTTAGCGTGTTGCTCGGGCGTTCTCTGCTGGTTTTGATCGGAGAAACCACGCCAAATTGCTGATGAGAGCAGCCGGCCGCTACAATTCTCCTCCAGACAGTGTCTGAATTTAATCTAGCTATCTAGCAGGGGTCGCAAATCCTGGCACCGTTGGGGCTCGAACCCTAGAGCCTTCCGTTCAGATGCACTGCAGTGACATCAGTTGATGCACTGAGCTACCTCAGCCGATATATAGTTACAAAGGTGTTATTAGACACTGAAGATGCTGATGAAAAGGGTGACCTGTTTTATGTAAAACAAGCTTTTAAATAAGAACGAGATTAAAGAAAACGAAAACCTTCAGGTTTATGTAACATATTTTTATTTTTTTAAATTAATTATATCAGTGAATAACATTCCAAATGAAATCCATTATATCAGTGTAACTATACTGAAGTGAAAGGACGAAATATTGTAAATGAAAAAGTGATATCAAACTCATATAAAATATATTATGATTCTGCGCATTATGTACAGAGTGCACAGAATTAAATTTTTAGCATAGGCCAAACAGCCCTCCGTTTCTAGCTCAATGAGAGGACATTATTTTTTCTTAAATATTCGTTACAGTTTTTATTACTTTTGATCATTCGACATTTCACTGCCCTCGCGTCAATGGGCGCTGGACACGGCCGGATTCCGGAAAGACAATAAAAAGAAGTCTTCGTCACGATTTCACTGGCGCTTATGTAATATCTACACAAGTCTCATAATCGAAGCAAAAACAAACATACATAAACGTAAAATTCACTTTTATTCTCATAAGTAATCTGGAAAACAAATTATTTCTCGGATAATTTGAGATATAATTGAGTTTCGGGTAATTAGAAATCCATTGTATATAATACAGATTATTCACCCGTTTTGTCTCTTATGAATCTTCTCACATAATTATGATTAGTACTTTGCTTATCCAAATATTAATACAAATAATAAAGCTGAAAGGCTTTGCACTTAGTAATTCGGTCACCGGAGTACCGGATTCAGATTCCCGCAAAACGTTCTTCAACTATTAGAATTGCTTGTCATATTCGAATCATAATTTTATTTTTCAAATAAGACTATCACGTGCAATCTGCCGCTGCACATCAGCACGGAGAGCGAGAGCACGTGCCTGCAGCGCAGCCTCTCTCGGCCATGTCGCGTCAGCCAATCGGCAGGCGACGCTACGCCACACGGCAAAAACTATTGTGTTCGGTTGCGTCAGGGGCTGTGCAGGTCTAGCTTAGAGAAATGAAGGAAACACTAAAACAAGTCTCTGAAAGTTGAAACGGGAGAAATGCGAGGAAACGCAAAGGGACGTGAGTTGAACTGTAAGAAGCGCATCCAGTTTGCACACACGATGCAGACA
Organism: Gryllus longicercus; assembly: GCA_038098605.1. Lineage (NCBI taxonomy): Eukaryota > Metazoa > Arthropoda > Insecta > Orthoptera > Gryllidae > Gryllus > Gryllus longicercus. The sequence continues at coordinate 3,473,877 of JAZDUA010000086.1, forward strand.
ACATCAACATGCAAGGTGGAGGCCATTGTGGGAAACATGCATTGAATATTTAGGCTATGAAAAGGACAGACGCAGAGGACAACAAACGGCATGACCAAACCTTGGTAACTACGTACACTTAATACGTGCATATTATGATTCCTCGTTCTCTATTGGTAATTGGAAATATATTAGTAAAGGTGGGACGAATAGTGGGAAGACAGGGAAAGAAAACAGGAAAACAAACACGCGTTGTTCGCCACTAATTCCAAATCGGGTTAATTGAGTTGAACCCTGGCACGCAATTGTGGCGAGCTACAGAAACCTAAAATAGAATAGTAGAGAGGACAAAACGAATAAAAAGGAGGACGATAAGAATAAATAAAAGTTGTTGAAATATGCATGATTTACAAACCTTCATCCTCAAGGGTGGAGTTGAGTTCACTCTACTATACACTCTTGCGCGTGTTAAATTACAAATACAATACCATTTTTTTCTAAACTCGACAGTCTTGCGCATCATTATCTCTTCTCCTCCTCATCTCTGTCTTTATATTTACATATCCTATCTTCACAAATATATTAGGATTCTCCGCATCGTCTTCCTATCTCTCCATACTTCATCGTCAAAAAAAATATCAAAAATAGTGTATACAATATAACCAAAAGTACACACAGTAGCCATAAACTATTATATGCAATTTACAATCGTATGCAGCATTATTTGTACAGCATGAATGATGAAAGTGAAAGCTGCTCAAATGCGAGAGGAGGGGAGGGCAGAGCAATACCTCTGGGAGACGCAGGCACCTCGCCTCCTGCAGCGAGACGCCCCACCTGAAAGAGGCACAACTCAGGCGGCCCCTTCTCTCTGTTCGTTCCCGAGGTCGCGAGGTTGGGCATTGAACACAATCTGGCGTGAAGCCCTTCTGGCGCTGGGAAGTCTTCAGATTGTGATCTAGATTCGTGATGCAAAACTACTTGTGCTTCAAAATAGCACGAAGTTTCTCCCAATAATTCTTTCCAGTCGGGGCTCGAATTCAGTCGCACTACGGAGATTTCTAGCAGCCGGCAGCTCTGATCGGTAGTTTTCCGTGATTTCTCCGATCAACACCAGGCGAGTGCTGGAGCAGTATTCTAAAAACAGGGCCACGAACCGCGTGCGGTATTTGCTTCTTCTTCCTTGTCCTATTATCATCCCTCACACACAGTAACATGCATTACACTACCTCACATGCCGGGAGATCAGTCGGGAGCTTAGAGCTTGTCCCGGCTGAGGTGATACCCCGTCGGTGGGAATACTTGGTTGGGGAAAACCCCGCTAGCCGACAGTAAGGTCGGCGCCGGATCTCGCCATCCAATGAGGTAAGGTAATCGCCACCCCGAAGGAAAAACAAGTACTACACTTACGGAACTAATGGCCTTAGTAGCTGATGCGCAGGGAATTTAATTGATGCCTTATTTACGTGGCGAGACTCGAGCCATCGGGCCCGCTCTTCCGTCTGACCACACAAATTTCGCTACGCTCCTTTTACCCACTAGCGAAGAAAGAAGGTATTTCTTGGGCGATGAAACAGGCGATTTGAATTTAGCTCAGAGGCGTCATTTAGGCTTAAGTATCTTTTACATGCAAGTAAATCTACTAACATGGGACAGCCGGCTTTACTTACGTACGAAGGATTTTTTCGCCCTTAAAAATCCACGGCTTCGATCGCGTTTGAACCCGCGAACTTGGTTATAACTGTCAGATACGCTAGCCAAAAATGACAAAAAAGTTACTGAGGCCTTTAAAAACTATTTATATACATGATGTATATTATGTCAGCGAAAATACACATGTTAATGTTTTTATTGTTTTCAGGGAACAAGTGACCCGAACAATAGCGTTTCAGTTAAGAATCTAGAGAACTATATCGATAACTGGTAAAACTCGAAAAACTAAGTTTTGAAGTATATGAGACTGAAGTTATCGCAGTTTTTAAAGGGAGGAGTCACCTGTTAATAATTGAAGAATTAATAAATAAGAATTTGCAAAAGTCTAAATAGAAGTTGTAATATAATTATTAAATGTAGAATAAAAATTGTCATAATTCAAAATTTTTATCTCCGTCAGGGTTACAGGCCGTGAACGACCGTTTCATCTCACCGCACGCGCTCTGACTCACTTCCGGAATCCGTTTTATTCGCGGCTGGGGAGCACCGATGCGGAGCGATGACGTCATGACCCTGCGCTGGGGAGGAATGCAGAGCAAGCCCCGGCCCCCGACGCTGAAGCTGCCTACAACGTGCAACTGTGAAGTAAAATTCTCTCTGCGTGTAATGCGATAGAGATGCATCTCAGAATAATAAGCCATCGACACAAAACCCTGTAAGTATGCTACTGCTGGGTAGAGAATTTTCCCCAGTCCTGCATCCAACAAATTTAAGTTAAAGATGCATCTCGTTTGTTAATAACTTGCTGCAAGTCATCGATACAAAACCCTGTAAGTATGCTACTGCTGGTCAGAGAATTTCTCCCTAGTCCTGCATACAACAAATTTAAGTTAAAGATGCATCTCGTTTGTTAATAACTTGCTGCAAGCCATCGATACAAAACCCTGTAAGTATGCTACTGCTGGGCAGATAATTTTCCCCAGACCTGCATCCAACAAATTTAAGTTAAAGATGCATCTCGTTTGTTAATAACTTGCTGCAAGCCATCGATACAAAACCCTGTAAGTATGCTACTGCTGGGCAGATAATTTTCCCCAGTCCTGCATCCAACAAATTTAAGTTAAAGATGCATCTCGTTTGTTAATAACTTGCTGCAAGCCATCGATTCAAAACCCTGTAAGTATGCTACTGCTGGTCAGAGAATTTCTCCCCAGTTCTGCATCCAACTTTAAGTTAGATGAAAAAAATATAACTTTGCAGATTATGACTTAAAAACCAGACCACTCAAAAACATCAAAACTCGGAAGCGAGGCGTGAGAAATCCTTAACGCCAGGTTTTCGTTTCCCGAAGTAACACGAGTACGAACCCCGCTAGCCGCTCACCCGGAAAGGGTGAGTTTTGTTGGAACATGAGAACTTGATTCTGTATCATATCCGTCCATTCCTCTGTCTGCCCGTCCGTCCATCTGTCCGTCGACCCGTGCGTGGATGGGCGGGCGGGAGGTGTCGGCAGGAGCGCCATGACAGGATTGCCTGATTGGGCGAAATTCCACTTTTTGGGCTGGAAAACGGCTTTGTCATGCGGGACAAAAAAATTGATTTCGCAGAATACCGCCCAACGGACGGTAATGCATCTAAACACATGCGGTTTTGGGCGGGTTTTCAGATTACGATGAAATTTTCAAAAAAAGAAAAAAACACAAACTCGTTCACGGTCAGTTTCATTTTTTTTAGTTTCTTCTTACATTATATATATTTTTCATTAATCATGTGTTAATTCGTTCAATTTACTTTGAGAAGTCAGTAATAATAGTTTATAGTCCTCTAGTACGGTATAGGGTGTGTACAAAATGATATTGAATCGTCGTGCGCAAGATGAGTATATAACACATCACATTGGCAGTTCTTAGAGTTCATTTTAGAACACGCCATTTAAAGTCAGCCATCTTTTGGAAGTACAGTTTCACTACCAGCATTTTCCGTTAAGCCATAAGAATGCATATGGAGGATATATATTTAAGAGGAGAGTGAAAATTGGAAAGTGGTGAAATTATTTTATGCCGTAAAGTATTCCTCCCATCTGCTGTAGTCATAAGAATTGTCATAATTATTTTTTAGGTATTTAGATGTTACTCATTATTTACAAAATGTATACTTCTTTATATAAATTTTATTAATTACAATATTCACAAACAAAAAACGTGTCAAGCATTTCATAAGGTCACTAACTCAAAAAAACCTACGAATACAATTATTTTAAGGCAAATTCAAATATCTCGTTTGGAAAGTTGAATTTTTCTTATTGGGTGGAATTAGGTGAATTTACATCCATCTAAAGCCTGTTTTACATGGTCATTTTTACATCATTTTTTCATCATTTTTCTGTACAGAAAGTAGATGGAAAAAGGACGTTCGTTTCTACGCGTTATGTTTCGGTGCCGAAACTAGATGAAAGTCATTCCAGCGTTTTACATGATCATTTCTCGTCATTGTACGTTATCGTGATGAAAATACTTCCTCTGGACGCCACAAAAAGCAATGAAGATCAAACATTTGAACATCGCATCTATAGTAACTAATTAAGTTAGGTTATATTTGGACTGAGCAGGGAATGCGATGACATTAGAATACAGTACACGATTTATTTCTCACTACATCACATCACAGTTCAACACATCAGAACGCTCTCGAAACTTTAAAATGAACAAATCGCGCCACGCGCATGACAAACCAGGGAAAGTTCCGGAAAGTGACGCCAGAAGCGCGGTAGTCAAAGTGGATGAAATCTGTTCTGAAAAATGAAACGTGCGTCATTTTTTCGTACAAATTACATCCAGTCTGGTCTGTCTCTTTTCTGTACCGGCGAAAAATGATGAAAAAATGATCGTGAACAACAGGGTTAACAGCGGACGTTTGCACGAAGCATCTGGCAACACTGGGCAAGGTAGCCCGATAACGCATACGGGGGCGGACAGACGTAGCTTTATGAGCGACAGGAGCATAAGAGATTGGATGGGATTAGGCGAAGCACGGGACGTGTTCACAGAACGGCCATGTCCGATATGATGTGCAGGAGAGACGGACGAATCGCGAAGAGGGGGTGAAGCAGATAGAGCGGAAGGGGGTAGATGGGCGGAGGCGAGAGTAGTAATCACGACGGCCTTGGCAGCCCGGATGGGGCGTGCGGGAGAGACGGGCGAAGTATGCGGGGCGGTCGAGGCTGCTGTAGAGATGATTATGAGTAGCAGGCGGATTCTGATGTACTGTGGTTTTCTTTTCACTTTAAAACAATGCCTTTTAGTATAAATATTAATTTTATGTTATGATAAAAGAAAATGATTTTTTATGACATATGTTTGTCATTTTTCGTTTTTGACTAATGAGTCTTTTTTTACCTTTTTCCGACATTTCTAAAGTATTTTTCGCTTATTTAACCATTTTTATATCATATTCATCAGAAACAGAGTAACCGTTCAACGCCGGGTCATCAACTAGTTTTCATTTAAAGGTGTACTTTACATTACCTCTCAAATACAAAATGTCAAATACATTTTCAAATATCTCTGAAAAAAAAAGGTTCCAAACTTTAGTACAAAGTTTCTTGTCGAAAAGAACAAAGTAGGAATATAAAACAGTGAGTAAGTACGATTTTCGTTTAATTATCTCAACGTTCATAAATTGGAAATTTTTTTTTCGAATTTTGATAGAGATATTTATTCTGAAAGAAAAATGTTCTTCAATAGCAGATATTACAATGAGGACAATTATACATTTTTCTCTTTGTCAAAATGATAGTTGTGGGGTAATTTTGTGAGAAATAAAGGGGGGAGGAATTCCCAGAAATGGCTCCAATATTTTTCTTTAGACCATTTATAGGGATAGAACAAAATGCACTAAATAACATGACATGACATAAATATCACACATGACATGACACTAAATATCATTTTAAAATATTCTTCTGATTTTTCAAAAATGTACACCAATGTAAATTTTTGATATCTCTCGCTTGCTAGTAGCCTACTTATAGTACTGGCGTTTGTATACAAAATTGAATTGGCAAGTTCATGCTTCAAATGATTTCTTATGTAGTTTTTTTCGAAAACTGAACTATTTTCTGTGAAAATAAGCTCAACATTATCAGAAATTCCCACAAACGCTCGAACGATATTTTATCATAAACGGCTCAAATTTTGCGTTAAAAAATTTTGGCGCGGATTGTGCTAGATGCTCAGAATTACACGGCATAAACGTTATTCTGGTGTATTCTTTTCATTTGCCTAAGATAGTTTATTTCGATAGGATGGATAAAAAAATTATTCGTTTTTGAAAAAATCCTCTGACTCATTAAGGTACTTGTGTGGTTCACAGGCGGACGAATAGGCATTTTGAAAACAAAATCATTTTTCTATAACTGAGTCCCAAAAAATATATACATTTTCGTAAAAATTTCGCATATTTGAACAAGTCATGGCAACTAGTAGCAGGTTTCTTCACTTGAGGATTAACCCAACATCGTCGGCTGTATCTTTCATAAGACCGTGGGGGTTAGACATTCAGTTGCCTCACCATATTTTAGAAAAAAAACATACAATAACTTTAAACTTTAGTAATTTTGGAAATTTCAGAGGTTTTATACAATAGAACTCCGCTAATCCGAATCCCGCAAATCCGAAATTTCGGATAAAACGAACAAAATTCAGGACGGAGGAAAAGATAAACACAACAAAAACACATGATTTGAACTAATTTAATTTATGAACGAAACAGCATGAACAGTCAATCCAATTCCGAATACTGTACGTACGATACGCGTTAACAGCAGTGACAAAAACCATGCTACAACTCTTCTAGACAATGGCGTAACTACTATCGCATGAGATCGGTTATGTACGTAGTGTACTGCGACCTTCGCAACATCGCCACTTCTCCATGTCGCTACGCTACATTGCCATTTTCTCACATCCCACGCTACGATGCATTGTGTCTGGTAATCCTACAGATATATTTGTACCTGCACGGTATGCAGTATGTACGTTTTTTTTTCTTCTGACAATCCGAACATTTCCGAATGCGACCAGACCACATCCATCCACTACTACCTACCACTACATAGATCACCAACTACTACCGCATGAGATCGGATATGTACGTAGTGTACTCCGATGTTCGCAACATCGCCACTTCTTCCTGTCGCTACTTCATGTTGCCATTTTCTCGCATCCCACGCTACGATGCATCCTATAGATATATTTGCACCTGCACGGTATGCAGTATGTACGTTTTTTTTTCTGACAATCCGAACATTACCGAATGCGACGGACCGCATCCCCAATTAGATCGGCGTTGCGGGATTCCACCGCAGTTTGAACGAGGTGAGCGCAAGTGCTGCGCAGGAGCCGCGCCTGCGCGCACAGACGCACAGACGCACGGGCCGGCGCTGCTCATATTGACGCGCGATCCGTCTCTATCTCGGCCCCCGCAAACAAAACAGGTTGCCGCTCCGCACCCCGTTCCCAGGTGCTGGACCCGGTTTGCGGCGAGATGCCGGCGCGATGGGCTGATAGTTCCGTCCTCGTTCGCGGGGAGTCGCCGGCCTCCACAACTCGCTGGGAGGGGGGGGGGAGCTGTGGCTGCGGCGGCAGTGGGGCCGAACACCAACTTGCCACGCCCAAAATGGGCTATTTTCAATTTCCGGGGGAAGATGTATTACGTCTACCTAGTCCATGTCATCCAGAAGCTGGATAGAAGATCCAATACATGGGCTATCATCCCTTACACACAGTAACATGCATTACACTATCTCACATGGCAGTTACAATATCTCATTTGCAATACAATATCTCATTTGGCAGTCAATGGCGTAGCGTAGGTTCACTTCATGAACCACGAGTTTAAAAAAAATAAGTTTTAACTGTACCAATAAATCGGTAAACAATTGCAGTTTAAATTCAATTCAGATTAAATAAAACCCCAATTAAGCCGAAGATTTCTGCGATTCAAGAAATAAAGAAAATGATTCCTTGGGGAAATTGAGTGAAATTCATTATGGTACAATGATCCAGTATTTATTTGTAGTATTCCTGTCTTCATTTCATGCCTTCAGACGAGACCATTGTCTTTCGAAAGTCATCTCCGCTGATATCGTTTCTTTCAGGTGCAGTCACCGTGGAATCAGTCGTCCGTGGAATCCACCGCTTTGTGGCCAAGGGACTCGTTGATTGATTAGTGATTCCGGGAGCGTCAACTACTGACATTAGTCCCGTAAGTGCAGTTCATGTTTTGGTCAGGAGATGGCAGTGATCATGCCCCGCTGGATGGCGAGATACCGCGCCGACCTACTATTTCCTATCGGGATTTTCCTCAACCAGCTATATCCCACCAATGGTGCGCCGTCCCAGCTGGGACAAGCTCTAAGCTCACAACCGATCTCCCAGCTTGTGTAGTAGTTTAGTGCATGAAAGTGTTCGTGTTTGTAACTGAGGGGTAGAATGGGACAAGGGAAGGAAAGGAAAGATCGCGCGCGGACCGTGGCCCGTTTGTTAGGGTATTCGCCTAGTGTTGATCGCTCCGGTATTCGCTCCGGTATTCGCCTAGTGTTGATCGTAGAAACCACGGAAAACTACCAATCACAACAGCCAGGTGCTAGAATTCTCCTCTATACCGCGACAGAACTCGACCGAGCTATATGGCTAGTGCCGAAAACCCTGCTGCCGTTGGAACTCATACTCCAGGACCTCCCGGTCAGAGGCAGTGATATCCATTGATACTCTATTTGCGGCGGCGGCGGTGGTGTAACGGTTAGCGTACTGGACTGTTGTACCCAAGTTGGCGGGTTCAAACCCGATCGAAGCCGTGGATTTTTAAGGGCGAAAAAATCCTTCGTACGCCTTCCTTCGGAGGGGAAGTAAAGCCGGCTGTCCCATGTTAGTAGATTTACTTGCATGTGAAAGATCCTCAAGCCTAAATGACGCCTCTGAGCTAAATTCAAATCGCCTGTTTCTCGCCCAAGAAATGCCTCCTTTCTCTGCTAGTTGGTGAAAGGAGCGTAGCTAAATTTGCGTGGTCGGACGGAAGAGCAGGCCTGATGGTCCGAGTCTCGCCACGTAAAATAAGGCCAATTCAATTCAATTCAATACTCTGAGCCATCTCTCTCGGTACCATGTTCAAGACCGGTTGGTTCATATATGTTCGTAGTGAACTTGTAGAAAGTGAACAAAACCGCTAGTATAATGTTTGGCATAAGGTCGAGAATTGTGAGTAATTGCGCAAAATTTTCACTCTCTTCAACCTGGAGAATCTTTGTTGATAGTTTCCATTCTCCGAAGAAGTAAACTTCCTAAAGAGGTCGCAGTGCACTTCGCGTCTTCCTGTTCATCATTCTAAGACACCAGCCACCTTTCTAGTGTGCCCTTCCTGTTAAGTGCTTCGTTGTTCCTAAAAAATCGTAATTGACAAAGGATTCCCAGCATTGGATATTTACTGTAAAGGAAAGGTCAAATCAAAGGAGTAATACATTCAGAGATTGAGGTTGTTTTCCCGTATTTCTGACTCTCTCAAATGACCACTTCTCCCGGCCCCATGTGACTCGTGGGGTACATGGATCATAGTGCATAATATGTACTATATATACTTTATATACTACCTAAATGGGGTAAGCGTAGCTTGTGAGCCCATCACGCTTAGTCCTGTAAAGGAATAGGAAGCTTGGCTCTATCTTCTCGCAGATTGACACAAGTGCATTTCATGTTTGATCAGGCAGGTCGTGTTTATCCAATAGGGAGCTTCGTGACAACTTAGTGTTTGAAAATGAAGCTCCCCATTGGACGACCGCGCCCTAACTGATCAAATGTCAATTCCACATATATTCTAATCGGAGAACAGATAACGCCTACGCTGCGGCGCGTAGCTCTTCCTTGCGCAACTGGCCCTATTCCTGGCTTAAAACAACAGCAAGAAAGAGGACGAAGGGGAAGATTTAGGTTGAAGACTTAACACATGGTGTACTATGAATGGACAGACAAAATCTATGTCTTACCCACGACTCAAACCCCGATGTAACACGAATGATGCACCAAAATATATTTCTGTCAAAACGACCCTTTTCGCCGCAACATGATGTAACTTTACTTTCGCGCCTTCGTAAGAACAGATATAACAGAAATCTTGCGCAGAAAAAGACGATTATTCAACCGAAAACTCTTATTGCAATTTCTAGTCACAAAAAAGTAAATATATAGTAAAGTTGTTCCTATGCATTCCTATCCGTCCGTCCGTCCGTCCGAGGCCAATGCTTTCGTCTAAACCATTCAGACGATTTTTTCCAAAATTGATATTCCCCGATTGATTTGAAGGAACTCAAGGCTCTGCGAGTTTCAAACGGATATTTTGATTTTGGGATATACATTACATGAAGCCTCAACAACATTCTCAAAACTCTCGAAAATGTCTCCACATTTTTCAATTAACTTTTGTCCTCGAATAGTGTAGAGGAAGCTTAAAAGCGTGGTTCAGGTTTAATTTTCATTGAAATCACTAATTTCTCGAAAATTGCGAAGGTTTATTATTTTCCGGCGTCTTCCTTTCACTACAATATTGAATATAGAGATATTTTGAAATGGAATCTGTTCTTCAGAGCCAGATCTTGAAACGAGGTCATATATTTTTTTCCAAAAATATTGTGATAGGTTATCACAAGTGAAAATAAATGTGAACAGTATAATTCATAATAAAAAAACGTACGTTGATAGTAACAATGGAGGACAGGAAAATAAAGAAGTGAAACATATTAAAGAATAATACAAGGGAATATGAACATAAACGTCAGCGGGGAAAATAGAAAATATTGTGATAAGTTGAAATAACGTAAGGTCACGTGAGCAAAATCCGTGAGAGTGAAAATAAATTAGTAAAATCATTACAACAAGAACCAGAGAATAAGCAAATAAAGTACGTTAGCGTGAGTGACCAATAAGAAAATAGTGTTCGAGTAATTGAATGACATGAGCCGAAGAAGGAAGAAGAGACGCGTTTCTGTACTATTTCGCGCAGGGCTCTGGACAAATGAAGGGCGCGCACAATGAACAAATTGTGCAGACGATGCTTAGACCCGGTTGCGATCGGATTTGAGGACGATAATTTCGGCAAGTTTGATTTGAAATCGTAACTTGTAACTTTAATGCGGTAGTTTTGAACGCGGGTAATAGCGTCATGAATTAGTAATGACTTCATGATGAGTAATTATTAGGAAAATTCGGAATTAAATGAAGATATAATTTTCGTGTACAAGAAAGAACTTATTGGTGTGGACTAAAACCAACAAAAAGGAAGTGGAACGAACCTTGGACGTCTGTCAAGAATGCAGCCATTCTACGAAAGGAAAGTAAACACACCGGGGACATTTTTCAAATTCACCTGGTGTAGGAAGATCAAGTGTTGTCTTAAACTAATAATTAAATTAATGTTCAAAGGGATACTCTTAAATGGCCATGTATGCATTAAGGGAGGGAAGTACAAACAAATTATATGCAAGATAACAATGAGGAATTCATAATAATAACTTGTTCACGTTTGTTTTGAAATTGGAATTTTGTTTTCAACTGGTATATTTGTCTCCATGTATGTTTCCTGCAGATTACAAATAGCACATGTTATTCTCCAGAAATAAGTATTATTATTGCTTTGTAAAATCAAGGAAAAAGATAAATAATAGAATATGTAAATATTTCACCGCCGAGATCCTGTACAGGCGGCCTATCGAACCAACTAAATAAAGTGTATCATGACTGGACCACGTCGTTTCCATCTGTGGGCTACATTAGCGTGAATATTCAAATGTTCATTTAAATAGAATAATTGGAAGGGGTACAAAAAGTAGTGACCGTCAGATTCGTAAGCCAAATAGCTCGTAGGTGCAAATATTATTATGTTGATATTTCGATATAGTTCATGGTAGTAGAAGAGAAAGGGGAGATCCAGTCAGAATATGAGTAGTATTACGAAGTTTTACGTGAAATACAGGCAAGTTTTAAACAAGTATTTTCTCAAAAACGGTACCAACTTTTTTCTTTACATGTTCTCCTCATGTGTATTAAAGGATGGTAAAAAAAACTGGCGCTGCTCCTATTTTGGAAAAACACTGTATTTTCGAAAATTGCAAAAAGTTAACATTGTAAAAGCATAATATTGAAGGTAGAAATTTTTATCTCAAATAAACTGGTCTAAAAATCAGATCTTCAAAAAAGGCCGAGTACATTTTTTTAGTGTTGATTCGCGTAATTTCTGACGCGACATTACTGACAAACGCCTACTTCTTTATAATAAACGAAGGGAACAATTTAATAAAACAATTGTGATGAAATATTGTAAATTGACAGTTTTTACAAATAAAAGTATACATGTATTAAACAATAACAATATGTAGAGAAGCAAAATGGTGACACCATGCATTAATCAACATTTGCATGGCAATCGACATATGGAATTTGGACTGTTTTGTTTTTTTAATTTTGAGAGCAATTGGAACGATTTTGGATAATCGGTTTCTCTTCATGAGCAGCTGCCTTTTGTCGTCAGGGAGCTGCGGGCTCAGGCAGCGACAAAAGCGCGGCGGCGTCCGCCCTCTCCCCTCGCGCCAACATACGACCGGGCAGCAGAACCGCTTTTTGACGCGGCGCGTAAAGCACGCGAGTTGGCTCCCGCCGCCGCACCTGCACTCTCCTTCGGCCTCGCCAGCCACTCGACTCGACTCACAGAAGCCTCCCCGCTCGGCTCGGCTCGGCTCCTTTCCGAGCGAGACGTCATTACGAACCGGCAGGGCGATCCCAGCGTTTTTCCTGTTCGTAGGGTCTACACATTATCGATTGCGGGACATGGGAGAGGCATTGCAACCTGTTCTTGAATCATTGTCTGGTTAACAATGCAACGAGGTTCTACCTCGAGCCTAAATAAAAACAGAACACGTGATGGAACACATTAATTTCAACCAACAAAAGACCCTGAGAAACTTGCACCGAGGATCTGATTCGGGTACGCACTCTGGGCATTAGTAGGTCAGAGATGGAACTATGCTATTTTTTCGTTTGTCCTTTCACCACGGTTATTACGAAAGACGAAGGAGTAATTTAGACGAATGATCTAGAGAATAACAATGTTCAATAACTCCACGAAAAGATAGCAATGGATTAGCAATATAGTGTTAGAATCCCGAAAAAAGTTGCAGAAAACGTACAGCTGGAATTAAAATATGCATTTAAGACGCAAATTGGAAAGATTTAATACAACAAAAATGTCGACAAGACTATTAAAGTCAGGAAAGTATTAGCAAAGATCTTGTTTGCAATTACGTACACATCGTCACAAAAACCCATGAAGTGTTTTGTTACTGCATGCGCTCATTTCCTAACACTCAAAATTCAACAACAGTCAACTCAATGAGGGATCTAACTTGATGCTAATTAACTTTCATAGAATAAAAGCCAATTCATTATGTTTTTTTTACTAGGGAACCGCAAAAATTAAATTTACAGTGTAGCATTAGCACTTGAAATCCTTTCACCAAGCGTTTTCATGGAAATGGCTCATCGTAATCATTTACGCGTCAAACTCCGCTAGAGAATAACGTCTCTGCTCCGTCTCTCTTCAAACGGAGCGAGCGCACTGGCGGACGTCATTCCGTTACGACGTCTTTGAATTCTGCGATCTACAACTCTGAAAACAGGGAGTCCTTTTTTTAGATAAAAAAAACCAAACATGTGAGTTTCCGTCAAAAGCCCAGGGTCGTCGATATCGATAATTTTTAAACATTACACGATTTTTATCTAAACTTGGATTCATCCAGGGTCTTTTGTTTGCATTTATAGATTAAATAAAAAAAATAGTCTGCACAGATGTCGGAACTCAGGTTGTATTGCGCCTGGCCGGGTTTGCATGAAACCACCCGGTAATAAAAGAATGAAGATGATGATTACACAATGTTAAGGGACGTGACGTTTATGTAATGGCGTCACCGCGGGAAGGAGCACAACGGAGCAGTAGAGGGAACCGCAAGTGGGGCGCGACCTGACCACCGGCCCGCAGCCGCCTCCGCGGCTCCTCCCAACGCAGCGCTCGCTCGCGAGAAGTAAGGGAACTAGGAACAGGCTGCAAAGCGCCGACCGGGCCCTTTTGCCGGCTTCAGCACTGCGCGGGCGAAACCTGCTCACTCTCCGCCAATAATTGAATTGAATTGATGCCGTATTTTACGTGGCGAGACTCAGGCCATGAGGCCTGCTCTTCCGCTTGACCACGCAAATTTCGCTACGCTCCTTTCAACAACAAGCAGAGAAAATAGGTATTTCTAGGCAAGAAACAGGCGATTTCAATTTAGCTCAGAGGCGTAATTTAGGCTTGAGGATCTTTTACATACAAGTAAATCTACGAACATGGGACAGCCGGCTTTACTTCCCCTCCGAAGGAAGGCGTACGTAGAATTTTTTCGCCCTTAAAAATCCACGGCTTCGATCGGGTTTGAAGCCGCCAACAGTCTGGTACGCTAACGCAAATGGTGCGGCGCAAATGGTACCTCAAATAATAGGAGTAGAGTAGAGATGGTCCCTTGTTTTACTTCTGGACGTAAATGTAGCTTCACTATGCCCACGTTTTCTTGAACTCTCCTTTTGCTTGTAATGGTGGGAGTAGAGGTAAGGACGAGGTACTATTTTGTTAGCAATGCAGAAAAATCATACTTGCAAATCGATTACCGATGGAAATAAGTTTTCTATAACTCGGGAACGAAAATGTCTTTTCTTTCAAATATTTCTAATCACGCGCTTTTTTTAAATTTATTTTTATTTATTAATTTTAAAAAAATTACTCATCTTTCAACTATTTATTGTTAAATGATGGGAAGGGATTCTGGAACTCAAGAAAACGTACGCAGGTGATCTTTCTCCTCATACGTCAAAAACAGTTTTTACTGGTTTTAAATTTTTTTAATAAATCTTAAATCTAAATCTAAATCTGAATAAATCCAGTTGTCATGTACCCGTGCGTCTATGATTAACACTAGCGCCCACATCTAAAGGGAGCAAATTTTATCAAAACATCGATACATCTCCAAATGGATTTTGACGTCGATCAAAACATCGATAAAAACAAGATGGTTTAATTATAATAAAACAGATAGTATTTTCCCATCCTGGTCCCATTTTTAATTATAGTACTTATATAGTTTAGTATAATAACACGAATAAAAGAAATGGAGAAAGGACATACAGTAATTTAAAAGATACACCAGTAAAAGTACTATATAAATGAAATACCTGTATTGTAGCGAAACCGATTTCGTCATACTTTTTGAAACGAAATTCATGCTGGAAAAATTAAATATAACAAACTCGGACCACCCAGAACTCTACCGGGAGTTTAAACAGCTTGCAATGCACGCGTAGTCTCACTTATCGCGGGGGCCATTACCGCCTCTCCCCCATTAAGCCGGTCGTTTGGAGGACTGCCGTTGACAGACACTGTACAAGTGTTCAGAGCCGGCTGTGAATTTCGAGACCACCCAGTTTCGGGGGAGCCCAGAGCGATATTCCCATCATCGAACGCGCCCCACTACGCCTCCGAGGGCCAAATTTCTAGAAGGTTCGAGAACAGCTCGCATGCTCGCAGCCTGCACAAAGAGTGGGAATTTCCCTCACTTCTCACGCTGCGATTGGGCTAGAATATTTCACTGCGACACAATTTTTAACCAATAGCGACACTGCTATTAAAGGGACTTGGGACGCATAAGAAATTGGGGTGGGGAGAAGAGTTAACCTGGTGCGATTTTGACGGAGAGAAAAGCAGAATAGCTGGGGCATCAGTCGAGAGAATAGCTGGGGCATCAGTCGGGGCCAGATCCTTGGACGGTGGGAGGAACAGTCGTCGGTTAGAGGCAAAGTTCGCCCTCGCCGGACTTGTAAAATTTTTCATCCATCAGGCAGAAGGGATTTGGAGTTCAGACGGAACAGTCGGGGCAGAAGTTTCTCTTGGGGGGAATATTCTTCGTTTAGAGGCAAGTTCACCTCTATCGAACTTAGAATTTTTACAGTATCAGCTTGAGTTTTGAGCAGACTGTAGTGAATAGAGAAACTTTTCCGGAATTTGAATAATTCGTGACGGATTTCTTGATTTTCTGAAACTGGACTATGCGAATGACTGTCATGAGAATTAGAGAGACGCATTGTTGTCGACTCCACGCCTGAGGTCGGGAGAAAAATCCCGACGATCTCCAAGAACTTCAAGTCGCCCGGGACATCGCCTCCCCTGGTTGAATGACCGGAGGACCGCTCAGCTGACGCCACGCGCCAAGAGGGGTGAGGGAAGGCCGCAGTCGCCCCTTCGCCCAAGGCCGCCGCCCTCCTTCCAGCTGCCGGTCGAGTGCCTGCCTGGGCTCACAAAGAACTCTACCGGGTTTAACAACCCGAGGGTCGTTCAACTCCAAGACTTACGTAATGTAGTGTCGCGCTCAGGCGCGTTAAAATTGTCATCCTGTAATTCATGTAAATATTAGTTATAACAAGTTGATTTTCTTCCTAGTCATAAGCTTTACTGATTACTAACGCCTAATGTTCTTTCCTTTCTATTTTAATCGATCTCTTCAATTTTCCTTTCCATTGCTAGTTTATAGTTGAAATTTCTCTGGTGCATTTTTTTTTACTATCATTCATGCCCAGAAATAAATTGAATCATTTTACCAGTGAACAAGTGTTTATTTAATTTGTGTTCCCGCATAACAGTTCCTTCCGTCACCGATCTGAGCTAGTGGCAGGGCGGCCAACCGATTCCACAGGTAATCGGTCTGGTTACAATTGGCGCTATTCAACGTGGGGCCTGAACGACCTAATTACCGCGGTTCGGTTACAATTGGCGTGGTCACCGTGGGGCCCGACGGCCGAATAATTGAGGTTTTTTCACGCCCAAATTTTAAAATTAAATTTAACCAAAATATTGTTATAAATGGATGGAAGGATATTGTTATGAGAGAAACAACTTGTTGACTGGTAATGATTTGTTTTATTGGTGTATTTTGTTTGTGAGTGCTACTGTGTTGTGCCTCGTGTGTTGCTATCGTGTGCGCGTGCCGTTTAAAACTTCCAAAATGCTGGACGAGTCAGGTATCGATGTGGCAGAAGGGGAGAATTCAGGGGAACAATCACCACCCGAGACCACTCCCGATTTCATGCAAATTTTCATGAAACAAATGTTAGAAAGTATGGAAAAACTTAAGGAATCTCTATCGAAAGAAATATCAGAAAAACATTCTGAAAGCAATGACAAACTCATGAAACAAATTTCAGAGGTTAACGTAAAAATTTCAGAAAATAAGGAATCCTTTACGGAACAAATTTCGGGAAATAAGAAACAGATTTCAGAGGTTCAAGAAACCCTATTAGAACAAATTTCGGACATTAACGAGAAACATTCGCAGAGATTTGACCGGCTGGACGGCTGCTTGGCTGACCATGCTGAAAAATTTGAAAGGTTGGAGGCAAAATTTAATTGCGAGATTGGGACATTGCAGAACCAGCTCGAGGGTAGATGCGGGGAAATTGAGAATAGCGTGGGAAATCTAGGTAAAGAATTACAAAGTTCAAAGACTGAAATAAATTCGCGTCTAGGGAATATTCAAACAGAAATTAAGCAGAAGCTCCAGGCAAGTGACAATAAAATAGAAGCATGTTGCGAATCAGTTACAGGAAAGATTGTCGAGGTTAGGACAGAGATAAACGGTAAATTTACCAAAATTGAACCCAAATTTTGCGCAGAAGTCAGCCAATTTCATGAAAAATTCAAGAAATCAGGTACCGTCGACGGGGAAAATATCGGGAAAAGGGAAGAAAATTTAAAGAGGGAAGTTGTGCAAAAGTCAAACCGATTAGTGAAAGTGGAAATAAAGAAGGAAACTGAAAGTAACCCGACAGTACATTCACTAGGCGTATTAGATTTGAGATTATCGTGGATTCTTCCGCAATTTAAGAAATTAGGTATTACCGACGGGGGAAATATCAGAAAAGGGGAAGAAAATCTAAAGAGGGGAATTGGTCAAAATTTGCAACGGTTATTAAAAGAGGGAATAAAGAAGGGAACGGAAATTAACTCGACGGTGCACTTACTAGGTGTATTAGATCTGAGATTCTCGTGGGCTCCTCCGCAGAATTTGTGCTTCTGGGGTAAACAGGAAGAAAATCCAAAACCACCCTGGTTTTACCAAACTTTTCTCTCTTTTCCCAAATTTTTTTTAATTTTACTAAGTTTTTCAATTTTTTTGTACTTTACTAGATTTAATTAGAAAGAGTATTTTAATTTTTTACTTACAATGGTGAACTAAATTTTATGAGAGTTACAGATAAAAGCATTCATTTCGGGTTTCGCTATTTGTTTTTGAATTGTGACTTAAACAAAAAAAATTCTCATTTTTCGAAATTTAATTCCTCTAATTCCAATTTTTTTATTCGGAGGGGAAGGCCAATGTAGCGAAACCGATTTCGTCATACTTTTTGAAACGAAATTCATGCTGGAAAAATTAAATATAACAAACTCGGACCACCCAGAACTCTACCGGGAGTTTAAACAGCTTGCAATGCACGCGTAGTCTCACTTATCGCGGGGGCCATTACCGCCTCTCCCCCATTAAGCCGGTCGTTTGGAGGACTGCCGTTGACAGACACTGTACAAGTGTTCAGAGCCGGCTGTGAATTTCGAGACCACCCAGTTTCGGGGGAGCCCAGAGCGATATTCCCATCATCGAACGCGCCCCACTACGCCTCCGAGGGCCAAATTTCTAGAAGGTTCGAGAACAGCTCGCATGCTCGCAGCCTGCACAAAGAGTGGGAATTTCCCTCACTTCTCACGCTGCGATTGGGCTAGAATATTTCACTGCGACACAATTTTTAACCAATAGCGACACTGCTATTAAAGGGACTTGGGACGCATAAGAAATTGGGGTGGGGAGAAGAGTTAACCTGGTGCGATTTTGACGGAGAGAAAAGCAGAATAGCTGGGGCATCAGTCGAGAGAATAGCTGGGGCATCAGTCGGGGCCAGATCCTTGGACGGTGGGAGGAACAGTCGTCGGTTAGAGGCAAAGTTCGCCCTCGCCGGACTTGTAAAATTTTTCATCCATCAGGCAGAAGGGATTTGGAGTTCAGACGGAACAGTCGGGGCAGAAGTTTCTCTTGGGGGGAATATTCTTCGTTTAGAGGCAAGTTCACCTCTATCGAACTTAGAATTTTTACAGTATCAGCTTGAGTTTTGAGCAGACTGTAGTGAATAGAGAAACTTTTCCGGAATTTGAATAATTCGTGACGGATTTCTTGATTTTCTGAAACTGGACTATGCGAATGACTGTCATGAGAATTAGAGAGACGCATTGTTGTCGACTCCACGCCTGAGGTCGGGAGAAAAATCCCGACGATCTCCAAGAACTTCAAGTCGCCCGGGACATCGCCTCCCCTGGTTGAATGACCGGAGGACCGCTCAGCTGACGCCACGCGCCAAGAGGGGTGAGGGAAGGCCGCAGTCGCCCCTTCGCCCAAGGCCGCCGCCCTCCTTCCAGCTGCCGGTCGAGTGCCTGCCTGGGCTCACAAAGAACTCTACCGGGTTTAACAACCCGAGGGTCGTTCAACTCCAAGACTTACGTAATGTAGTGTCGCGCTCAGGCGCGTTAAAATTGTCATCCTGTAATTCATGTAAATATTAGTTATAACAAGTTGATTTTCTTCCTAGTCATAAGCTTTACTGATTACTAACGCCTAATGTTCTTTCCTTTCTATTTTAATCGATCTCTTCAATTTTCCTTTCCATTGCTAGTTTATAGTTGAAATTTCTCTGGTGCATTTTTTTTTACTATCATTCATGCCCAGAAATAAATTGAATCATTTTACCAGTGAACAAGTGTTTATTTAATTTGTGTTCCCGCATAACAGTTCCTTCCGTCACCGATCTGAGCTAGTGGCAGGGCGGCCAACCGATTCCACAGGTAATCGGTCTGGTTACAGTATATTTTATTATTTGGTCACGTACAAGTAATATGTAAATAATAATGTTTATCGAATAAAAAGAAGGAAATAAAAAAATAAAGGACATCGCGTTTTGATATTATTATATTTATTCGCTTTAATTCATATAGCATCAAAGTAAAACCTCCTGTATCTAATACGTAAATATTATTTTAAAGTATACTCTATCTTAAATCATTCTGTCACCTTCATTTTCTACTCAATATTCTATACAAACGAGACAGGAAAATGCAGTTTAACGATATTACCACATACAAAAACATAAAAACAAGAAACTCTATTTGCAAAACATCGATATTTATGGAAAATATATAGATCTGTGAAAAACATCGAAAACAAAACATCATCTGCCAATGTTTCTGATGGAAAATATCGATGTTTTAAAAACATCGATTTTTTGCCCAGGGGCGACCAAAAGGGGGATGGGCAAGTGGGGGCAACTAGCCCCAGGCCCCCCACCGTATTGGGCACAGATTTTTTTTCATTCAATAGAAATAAATATATTTAATCCAATGCAAACTTAACGCTACACGTTATTCTGATGCATGAAGAAATGAATTCTGTTAATGAATTGGGGGAGGAAGTGGGAGTTCTTTCTTCGAAATGAGAGACGGATGAAGGCCCCTAGTTTTTTCTAGGCGTCCTCTGTTCCTACCTAGAGTAGAAAGGTTCAAATGACCGGGCTTCTGGGGTGCCCTTGCGCTGCGCTTGCAGGGTCAACGTGGTGACATGTCACGTCACCCCAATAAGGCGAGGGCAGACGTTTGCACGCTGTGACGCTATTGCACTTTATGTGTACTACGCTAATAGTAGATGAAGTATACAGAGAAAAAGGTTCACCAAAGTAAATAAAACAACGGTTTATTGAGCATTCGTTCACAATAACCCAGATCAACTTACACCGTTACAAGCCAGTACCACGATCACATCGCAGAAAACACTGTGTTTGCAGCACAGACTTCGTACTCCCTAATTACAGCGCAGCTCACCACTCTCCCAGAGACTAAACAAAACCAGGCACTGTACTGTAAGCAGTAGGTAACTTTACTCCAGGCACAAATTCGAACCACTTTCCCAATCAGGGAGCCATCTTCCTGAATTGGATTACCAACTACCGCCTCCTGGCTCTCGCAGCCACTCTTACAGTATGCTAGGGGCAACGTCACGCCATCTTTCGTTACGGTGGCTGCTCCTTGGAACAGAAGAGCCTTAAAAACGTTAGCCCCGCGCCATTTTCAATTGTCCCCCCACACACACAACAATAGAAAACTGTTCTTCGCAATGTGTAAGAAACAATCCACACAAAACCTTGTAAGTGTGCTACTGCTGAATAGGGAATTACACCCTATCCCTGCATTTAACACATTTAAGACAAAATAAGTTTGCGGGTTATGACATAAAAAAAGTTTACTGCAACTATCATTGTAATTGCGCATAACTCGGAAACGAGGCGTCCTAGTAGGTCCGTAGGCGGGCGTTCATAGGTAGGCCCTATAGACCCGTAAAACTACAGGTCCGTTCTTAAACATTATTCTGCATAAAATACCTTTTTGAACATTCCGTTAATTTTTTGTAATTCAGTTCTTTTTCGTACTCCCTCCATTGTATGTGTATTCGGAAAAGTGCACAAATCTGGCAACTGTACAACATTAAATTGAAGGAAAAATACAGGGACTATCTTTTGCGTTAAAATTGAATGGACTGTTTGATTTTCTGTGCACTTTAATCTCACAGTGTAGCAACTGTTGAATTGTTTCTCTCGTACACTTATAGGCCTGTAATGCTGTAAAGCACAGGTTCATCTACAATAATATACAACACGTTCCTATCATTTCCGATATGTCTGACAATCGTGCATTTATAAATCGAATTGAAATTATACTTAGTTTTTTTATCAAAGAATGCAGACAGAAGAATAATTTCTCCAATTTAAGTAGGAGAAGAATGATTTCTCCTACTTCATAACGTATATTTTCGTGATCGTATTTTCCATCTTCTATTAAAGTTCACCTCATCACAGAAACCCCTTTCAGATCCATCCGAAAATTACCTTTCATGAGATAACAAAAGCACATCGAAATCACGCATTACTAGCCATTAACTTTCTTCTCCGCCATACGAAGCGACTGTGTCTGACATGACCCAGTGCAGGCGGAGTATCAACTAAAATCTTCCAGCCCCTCTCGCGAGGCGCGGAGACGTCCAGCCCGTTTCGTGGAGGAAGGAGCGCTAGTAGAGGAAACGGGGTTCCAAGGAGCGGCGTTGGTCGCGATTGCATCGCCGCCTTCGGAGGGTGGGAGGTCTTGTTGCGGTCCGCGAAAATTGAGACACGAGAAAGCAGTTTGGGCGACCTCCAATAGCGAAGCCCACGCCACGAACGCGCTCGACCACTCGCAATTCCCGTAATCGTAAATAATCGGATTCGGATTCCTACGACACAGCGGCGGAAATTGGTGTTATGTCCCAGTGCGTAGTTGTTCCGGGTGCCCCCCACCCCATCTCTCGCCGAAAATGTATATCAAGGGGAAAATACAAAACCGATTTTATTTCAAACTGTAATTTTTATCTTTAAATTGCCACAAATTGTTATCACATTTATTGTATGTTACTTTAGCGGAGTTCATTTACGCAACGCATAAACGGCGCTGTGCATTACATCTTTTGACATTAACTCATTTTTAACTATTTTTGCAAATCGATTTTGTGGATCATGGTCGCTATAAACGTGTAAAATCGCAATTCTGTTGAGCCGATCTTGCAATATAGTTGATGGCATATGCGTTTTGAGACTACGCAATACCGAAAAACTTTGTTTATTTTTGGAATTTGACTTTTATGGAATATTTCTGTAATCTCAAATTCTCAGGGGGTATTTTACCCATCGGAATTATTCGTGTGGGTATAGCTGCCCATCACACCCACATTATCCGCCGGGCTTGCTACGACAAGAGACATTCAATGGCACGTACACGCGAGTCTGTACCCCTTACGCGTAAAATGTCTTCTACGTTTATTTATTATGCAGAGGTGAATCTAGGTATTTAGGAGTTCATGGCAGGCATAGAATTTGCGCCCCTGTAATGATACTTCAAATTGGGGTTGTCGTTATTTGTTTTACTGGGTATACTCTAAATAGCGCCCATAGCACGTGCCACGTCTGCCACCTCTGTTATTATGCATCCATTTATAGTAGAAACTGTAACATCAGGTCACATTCTACACAAAATTTTGAATAAAATTAGTCTTACCAAACTTGTACAATAAACATCGTTCAAATCTTAATTTGATTTCAGTCTTTAAATATTTTTATCGCGTAATTATTCACAGTTGTTTTTTCACAATATTTCTGCCAAACATAAGCTTTAAATCAAATTACCTAGCCAATTTGTGTAAGTGATGTATTGCTTTCTTATATGAATTAACAATTATATGGACTCTTCCACTCACGAGCTACAACAATGGTAATAAAGAATTCACTCAAACTCCAAACAAACTCAGCTATCAGCAAAAAAATTATAAAATTTTGCCTTCAAAGTAATTAATGTTACGCCCATATACTTCATTAAGCCTAGACCAGTATATTTAACATACTATGTACAAACTTATAAAACGAGTATTAAATTAATGTGAACCGTTCTAGTGATACTTCTGTTACAGAAAAAGAAGAGAAAATAAGCGATTCCATCCCCAAAAATAGTGAAAAAAACAACGGAGAAAAATTTTGGAAACAATTCCAGAACTTCCAGAACTGCTGTGAAATTAATTATGAATGTTTATCACAAACATCAAACAGAAATACGTCATACATTCTGAATGAATGGAATTGAGTTTTTATTCTTGTTCATTTAATTGGTTCAGTTTATTTAAATATATATTGTTTGTAATGTTGGGGTTCCTATTGGTGAGAATGTATTTTAAAATTTTAATTAAATGAATTGACGTATGACATGAATATCACGTATGTGAATATTATTAAATGAATATCATTCCAGAAGAAAGCGATATTAAGTGAGTTCATCATGAAATGGCATATTAAAATTGCAATATCTATGTTCCTGTCTTATTTGTTTATTTAATAGTTTTATTTATTAACGAGTCATAACAAACAGAATGCATGGAAAAATCTACTCACTTCACAACTTGTGGATCTACCAATAAATCGTCATTTACCTGTGCTAATAATTATGATAAAACTGCTGATCATCCATGTGGAGGCAATAAAATGTTGCTAGTCATGTTAATAGCTCTATTTAATAATGCTGAAAGTTACAAAATTTTGAACTTCGAGAAATATATTATACTTTTGCTCTTATGAACCTGAGATTCAATGGTGTCCATAAATTTTATTTGTACTCCCTGAAATCCGAAGACAGAACCTGCTAATTAGAAATAAATCATTTCTGGATTCTGTTTTCCCACTCAAATCATTCGCTAACGCCAATCCATCCAAGAATACGATTAGTTTCATATTACTGCAATAGCTCATTTCACACGTGACATCCAATTATTTGTGACCTCCAAGAGCACAGACCAGCACTGAAAGCAAATCGTTTAGCGCACCGCTTCCTCCAGTGCGGACTGTTGCAACTGCAAAGGACCGGCTTGGGCCCAAAGCGGATGGGACGCGGTGACGTCAGCAGGTGGTTTGCGCTCCGCCCTCGTCTCGCCTCACCTCTCTTCACCTCGCCTCGCCTCGGCTCTCACGGTCGCCAGCATCCGCATTGCTGCTTTCAATATTACGGTACACGTATCAAATAAAGCGATCATCACTAACAGAACACAATATTTTTAAAATATTATACTATGACATTATACGTGTTCTCTCTTTTGGTACTCCTTACGCATTCTTTTTTGTAATGTCGTACAGGAAACATTTAACATACTTATTCTGTCATTTCATGTGCTTATGAAAAATAAAAATGAATTATTAATGTTATTATAACACAGGGACTTTCAAAGTTATTGATTCGTAATAAATAATGATTAGAAAAAGAGACTCTCCGGTTTCGTGGATAACTTCCACAGCAATACCAATTGCAAAAGACTAATACAAAGGAAGCAACTGAATTTAGGCCAGTAAATAAGCTACCCGTATCTGAAAAATAGTACAAGAAATAGTAAATAAGCAATTGAACAAGAATATTGGAACAAATAAAATTCTAGGAAATGAACAACCAGACTTAAGAGGAAAAGTCACGTGAACCTGCAATACAAGCAATTTTAGACAATTGGAAGATTAATTCATGCAGGAAAGAAAGCAAATGTATCTTCTTAGATCTCAAGTGGGTATTCGAAACTATTGACTGGACAACGCTCATTGAGAAAATGTATAAATATAGAATTAACGGTGACATAAAAAATTGTTAAGAAATTATAGAAAACAAAAGGTAAAATTAATCTTATCTCAGATAAAGTAGAGTTAGATGTTTCGCAAGAGTTATTTTCGTGTCAAATATTGTTTACAATTTACCTTAATGACTTACAAGATTAAACAGATTTCTAAGTAAAGAAAATAAAAAAAATAATATTTTAAACAGAATTAGACCTTAAACAGGATGAGTCAAGTAAAGTTAGCATCTCCTGTAACTTGAGAAATTCAATGATATACATATTGTCATACGTTTGATAATCATTTTTTTAGT
This sequence comes from Gryllus longicercus, assembly GCA_038098605.1. Classification (NCBI taxonomy): domain Eukaryota; kingdom Metazoa; phylum Arthropoda; class Insecta; order Orthoptera; family Gryllidae; genus Gryllus; species Gryllus longicercus. The sequence continues at coordinate 3,499,194 of JAZDUA010000086.1, forward strand.
AATTTTGATTGTTTTGCGACTAGTGTTTAACGAATATTTTGAACGTAACAGTCCGCCACACAAACTTACGCAGCGCTCGCCGAACTATTATCGCTCGCTCCGGGAAGGGAAGATATCTTAGTATTTGATACAAAACATATTCCAAATATCCACAAAACTGTTGCAGTTTTTTTCTCGAACTGTTTTCTATCCTTCCGCATTTTCATATTTTATGTGTTAGTTATAGATTGAAAAAACGGATTTGTCGTAAGAAGTACGTACTGAAATAAGATTGTTATTTCAACATCATATAAAGGGTAGTCATACCACAGAATATTAATGGGGTCTTCAAACTAAACACACTGCAACAGTTTTGACGAAGTAGATGACACACGATAATACCTTGTCTATCATAAGCCAAAATAAGCATGTTTTTCGTAGGTGAAGGATTGTGTCGAAACTTGTGTTTTCGTGGAACGACGACTACACCATTCAATTGCCTCTTTAGTTCTGGTTCATACGCTCGTGCCCACGTTACATCAATGGCAAAAATGCGATTCACCATCTCATTTCATGTTGGAATCGCTGTAGATTAATACGGCATGTCTAGTATCGAGATTTTTTATTTTCAAGTATCTTCAAACCACTTAGTAAAGTGCAAAACACTGTCGGAGCAGACATGATGGTATATGCGGCTAATCCGCCACAGTCTAACGCCTTTCATTTGTTAAACAGTGTTCGATAACAGTCACTTGCACCTCTGCGTGAGCAGATGCTGGAGGTCCACTGCACTGCAGGCCAACAGTTGCTACGCGACCAGGTTTTAAGGCCTCCACCCACCTTGCTCGATGGGGCAACGCCCTATCACCCAATGCTTCTCGTAGCTCGGCATGACACTCACAACAATTTCTACCACGTACAAATGCAATTTTTGCATGTGCTCGTCGTGCATCATTAGTGACTTCCATCTCGGATCAGTCTCTAGGGTATTAACGCCTGTATGTGTTGTCTACTAGACACCAATGCAGCCAGGCGTTATCTTGTGGTCTCATCACGTACTATGTACATCATGATTTCAATTGTATATAGTGCGATAATCGCATACGCGGTTATTTGAAATATAAAAAATAGTTGCCATGACTTCTGAAATGACCCTCGTTTATATTATTCTTTATTATTGTTTTACAATGTGAAGAGCCAGCAGATAATGGCACAAAGTGCCTGTAGATGCAGGTTAGGGATAATTTTCATGGGTGATTTACGTTGTTCTGATATCATCACTAAAAAATATTATAAGCGTTGATACAAATCATGCCGATCAGCAGATGAGAATATCGTAAATGCAAGTAAATTAACGCATGAAACGGATGCAAACGGACATCGCGAAAATACAATATTTCAAAGAGCCGGCATTATTTACTTTCATTACGGAACTAATTATACTTGTAATCCTCTAAATTGTAATCTAAAAATTATGTGTATACATAATATTTCTTAAAAAGGGAATTTTAATTTGTAATTTTGTACTTTTGTTCATTCTAACCACATAAATCCATTAATTTCTAGTGAATACTGTCCTACAGGCGGAATGACAAATATCCAAAGGTGTAAAACAGCTCTAGCACAAATTGGCGAAGTTTGCGAATCGCAACAGCTACTCACTGGCCATGCCCTGCCCCCACTTTGTTTTGGCATCACATGGCTGAACAGACAAAAGACGTACACAGGACTTATCGATGACCGATCACCAGACATATAGAAGTAAATAATCAACAAACTAATTCAAACTGCGACCCTTAGCGAAACAACACTGCCAGCTGATTTCATTTAATGCACCTATTGTTCTGCAGGCAATTATTGAATTGAATTGAATTTATGCCTTATTTTACGTGGCGAGACTCAGGCCATTAGGCCTGCTCTTCCGTCTGACCACGTAAATTTCGCTTCGCTCCTTTCACCAACTAGCAGAGAACGGAGGTATTTCTTGGGCGAGAAACAGGCGATTTGAATTTAGCTCAGAGGTGTCATTTAGGCTTGAGGATCTTTTACATGCAAGTAAATCTACTAACATGGGACAGCCGGCTTTACTTCCCCTCCGAAGGAAGGCGTACGAAGAATTTTTTCGCCCTGAAAAATCCACGGCTTCGATCGGGTTTGAACCCGCCAACTTGGGTACAACAGTCCGAAACGCAATTATCCGGGCGACACTATCTGTACGTCCGACCTGGAGCAATGCTGCCAATACCAACCTACACAAAATGCAAGTGATTCAAAATAAATTCTTGAGATTAACTACAAGTGCACTATGGCGCGACGTGCGGCACCGCGCTATGACCTTTCAATAGCACACCCGACATACAGCCATTACCGACGTAAGCTGACTGTTTTCACTTTCACATAAAAACAAGTTCCTGCGCTGACGGCGCGTCATTCAACCAGAGCCGGAGTACGTAAATTCTTGAAATCTCTAAAATAACACCAAACAATGACAATCGCCCACAGAAAGAGGAGGTAAATGAGAACAATGAAGAGAGAACAGGAGCAGAAGACGGCGGGAGGGGGAGGGGGAGGGGGAGAGAGCGCCGCGCGTCCTCCGTGATTCCGGCGCGTGGCCTTGGCAGGCGGCCGGCGACGGAAGCTGCTCCGTCCGCCTACTCCTTCCCCCTTCCCCCTCCCCTTCCCCTCTCCCGCTGCGCTCCGCTCGCCACACACCTGTGCATTTGACCAGCGCCGCAGCCGCTCCGCGCCCAGAAACACTCCATCCCTTATGTCTTCTGCGCGTTGCACACGTACTAATCCAGCGGTCCCCAACGGGGTCGATGGAGTTTTGAAGAATCCCCTTCCCCCTCCCCCTTTCCCACCCGCCGCCTTCTGCGCCTGTTCTCTCTTCATTGTTCTCATTTTCCTCCTCTTTCTGTGGGCGATTGTCATTGGTTGGTGTTATTTTAGAGATTTCAAGAAGCGAGTCAATGATAGGGTCATCATCCTTTAGAAAGGACAGTCCTTTTGTCGGTTCGGCCCTTCCTCGAAAAGCGTCCCCCATCTGTCCTTCTTTACGAAATTTTAAAAACGTGTTAATCTACTGTTAATCTGTTAATCTAGTTAATCAAGTGAGAAGTCAAGATTGAATGTTAATACGCTCGCAGCAGCACGTCCCAAATAGTAAAATCCAAAATGAAGGATTTTTCAGCTTCGAAATTTCCAATATTTTGTTAGACAATGATACATTGAAAAAAAAACATTCCTTCAATGGAAAATGCTCGTATAATTAAATAATCAAAATGATGTGGGCATAATTAGTATATTTTGGTTTGATTTAATATTTTTTTCGTTTATTTACGTTGTACGTTTTTGAAAACAAATTTCGACCTCCTTTTCATTGCAAAAAAGATGGTCGCCCAATCAGTGATGACCAAGGGGTCTATTGGGTATCAATAGCCGAATATGAACTGGCAACTGATCAGGAAAATCAAGATTCCACTGCACAATAAAACTTAAATGAACTTGATAATTGGTTTTTGATTCTAACAGATCATAATAAAAAATTACACATTCGCTCATTTTCTTTTAGATGCATCGCTCATCCTTAGAAGTTCAAATGTTAAAAAAAAAACTAAAGAGATTATAACTATTCATACACTACGATACTCTATCGGGCACAAAAACTCTCCGCAATACGCACTGGAGAAATGTTATGGACAGTTCTTAAAAAACACTCAACATTTTGTAACCACTGCACTACAGTGAAGATAAGAAACTCAAAAGCTACAGTGTTTTCGATTACTAGAAATGGAGATATTTACTACAATATTGATGTAAAAATAGTCTTATCTTTAGGGCATTTACATGATCGCTAGATTAAAGAGCAAATTACACATCGCAAATCTTATCCCATAGAAATGCTTAATTAACTGGTCTATGGGCAAAGAATATGTGGTCAGACACTAATCTGGGATACACAAAGAAAAACGTTGGAAAGAATCACGAACAGGGTTTCGGGATCCTAAATTATCCTTTTGGTAATCTGTTACATACAAATGACTACATTTTGCCAGCGTTTTACAGAGGTTTGCAACAGTTGGTCTCAAGGTGTTTGGTTGTTGCTATTCATGTTCAAATTATTGTTTTATATAACGTGTTTTAGGTATGTTTCTGCTGCTTCGCCACTTAAGCAATACTGCAATACTGTTAATGTTAAATTATGTGTGTGCATGTATAAGTTTGTGTGTGTGTGTGTTCATGAATATGGCTGTGTGTGCATTTATATGCTTAAGTGTGATGAGAGAGAAAGCAAACACCATGGCAACAGGATAGGTAATGCACCTAATTTTAATGTTTCGTGGCGGTAGAGAGAGGCTATTTGCTGTGTCGCACAAAGATAGTCGCTTGTCTTTAGCACTTTCTTCTGCTGGCTGATTTGCCAACAACCCAACACGGGTAGCGAGCAACAGCGACACCAACTTTCTCCGCCAACCAGCGACTCGAGATAACCTTCTGCGAACACGCTGAGTTCAGTCGTTAACTCCTGATATCGCAGACTGAGGATTTGAAGAAAATATAAATTTTCTTGACTTTCTCAAGTATAACAAACTTCATGTGTCTACAGTAATTGAATTTCAGGCACTGTATATGACAAATGTACATTATGTAAAGTGCGAGATTAAATTCATGGTTTTGACAGTGAGTTTAATTAGCATACAAACAAAATCTAGCCTAGAATTAGGACGCATATTTCAGGATATTTAAAACTCATCCTCGGTATTCTAATATCTTCCTTCTCATCTGACATGCCCCCCCGCCCCGAGTTACAAGAGCACTAATGCAACAAGAGGAGACCCGTTGGGTCGAAGGAAATTTTGGCGATTCCACGACGAACTCTCAGGGAACTTTCACGATCTGCGTGCAGTCTCTGCCCAACTGTCTTCTGTAGCGCGTGGGAGGCCGCCTGCTGTTTGCCTACAAAGGATGTTGCAGTCTAATAAGACTGAGCTCACCTGGGGAAGCCAGCCATGACGGCTGTGTGGCAGACCCTTTCACGTCAGTGAACTTCACAAGAGAGCATGATGCACATATAAGCTACTCGTGTAGCGGATTCAACATCATATTATTTTTACATAAACACAATTTTCTACACGATTTTCAACGAACAGTATTTTCGATCCTATGTCTCTTCCCTTCCACAACGAAATTCTAGTAATTTCTTATTGTATATACTTCAAAATTTTTTTTTCCATCGAAATTAAAAAAACTATGATTTATCCGATGAATAACAAATGTTCTGACAATTAGCACTCCCCAACCTGCTTATTCTATCTCACGGAAATTCTGGATTAGAGGGGAAGCATCAGGATGTAGCTGTTGAACGGGAGATAAATGAAATTACATTTTTTTAATTAAAATCCTTTGTGAATGGCCTAGAATGTTGCGATTCTAATAATGGATTGATTTTTAAATGAATATTCAAAATATTGTTTTAAACCTGCTCTAATACTGTATTCGTTTAATCATAAGGAATTATGAAGTTTATTCCTGATGTTCTTCTAACCCATGTTGTAAAACTGAGAACTTTGTTTCTGCCGCCTTCAACGATCTCTTCCTGCCCTCCTCGTTTCTCACAGTCCTCACCACCACAACTCCCACCCCCAAGAGGAAAAAACACTGGTCGACACAACTTCTGCGTTCTTTCTTCTATCGTCAACCAGGTGCACCAACTACCACCCGCCGCTCTCCCTTGTTTCTTCCAGAATTCGCGACAAGTCAAAGACGCGTAGATTCACATTTAATGGCATCAAACAGTCATTTTATCGGCCCGTCAGACATTCCCCCATCATGTTTCATTTCAAATTGCCAAATTCACTTCTAAATTACTTTTACATCAACGCTTGTAGCTGTGCCTCCATCACTGTGTGTCCTATCAGCCTCGTCACTTTGTTTTCCGCCTGCTTCACACTCCGCGCGCAAAGCAGCGCTTCCCAATCGAACTCTTCCGTCGACGCGGCGCGCACCGTTAACTCCGCCCCCTCACCCTCCCCCCCGTCCCCGCAGAAAGCGTCGTGAGATAATGCCCGTCCACAGAGCGAGCTAATTAGCCGAGGGAACAAAGGCGGCCGGGGGGCGGGGGGCGGTGGCGGTGGCGGGGGTGCCGTGGTGGAACAAAGTGCACTCCCACGCCGCGCGGGGCGGAACCGCCCACCACCTGCCGCCCCCCCTCCTCCTCGCGTGCTGTCGCAGCGCCCAGCGCTTCCGGCGCTCGCGGGCAGGGCGGCGTTGCCAATCCTGGCGACGCGCTCGGTGGCTGACCAGCCGCCCCCTCACGATGAAACCGAAGCGCACACTTACACGCCCGCAGCAGTCGCCTTTTTAACACCCCTTCGTAGACTTTTTGCAGACCTAGAAGTCTGTTTGTTGGTGATGGCACTTGATGGAAGTCAGCTGTTTCGGTGTCAACCAATTGGGAGCTTGAACGTTGCTACAATTACGTCACTGTGGTGACGTTAAAGCACCCAGTTGGATGACACCGAAACAACCGATTAAACGTCAAGTGGCATTATAAATAAATCGAAGTAATGTATAATACTAAAGACCTTGTATTAGTTTCGCTTCAAAACCGTAACACCAATAATTCATTACAAAATGGAAATGTATTAAATTTCTCTATATTTTTTCTACATCTTAATTGTAATATTCTCTAGCATCTACTCATACAATATTTGTTTCCTTCTAATATTTTTTTAAATATAGCCAAGCCTATTCGATATGTTCTACTTGAAGTACATTAAGATCTACAAATTAACTAGAATCCTAAACTTTCTCACGACATATTCAGATATAAATTACTATGCAAAACACTGGATGCATTCGGCTCTTTGATAGGGTTGCAAGCACAGGCGTGGACAGCCTGAGACAAGAGAGGAGAGAATAGCACACTTCTAGGTCTATTTGTTTAGCTACACCTATTTGTTTTAGATGTGCCATTTTTTGAAGAAAATAAATAAAATACAGTACTATACAAAGAAAATAAAAATATATCTATAATGATTTAATAAATATATTTTACGTCGAAAAATTTACGAAGTTACAAATGCTTTGGAGAGCCTTTTCCACAATTATCAAGCAATTCCACTGGCAGATTAAATCAGGTAATCAAATCAGGGATTCAGCATACTAACGGAAATAAAATTTGAACGAAAATAAAAAAAAAATTATCACAAAGGATCTCTTTCAAACTTTTCGGAGAGAAGGGGCACGACAGCCCCCCTTGCCCCTGCTGTGCGGCCACCTTCGCTGGCAAGATTTATTTCCAGAACACAATGAATTAGCGGGTGGAGGGGCAGGGATAGTACGATGCTATACACACTTTCGTGTAATTTGTAAGTGCATATACTCATGGATTTTGCATATACTCATGGTATTTGCAAGTGCATATACTCATGGCACACCTGGCTGCCTTACTATAATGTTCTTTCGATAAATATTAAAACCTGCTCAAGGTGGAACGTGTATAACGCCGAAATATATCTAATTGTATGTAATATGTCAAAGTCGGTTGACAATGATCAGCTGTGACGCTGTCATCCAATCGGGATCTTTCACATCACCATAATGACGTCACTGTAGTGACGTTAAACCTCCCGATAGGATGACATCATCAAAGCCGATCAATGACAACTGACGTAATGTTTTAATCGAAATGTAATACACTATGATTAGTAAATGCTTTATTGTTTAACATAAGCAATAAATTATTTTTGTTGGTACTTTACACTTAACTGAGAAGCTCTTACATGTTTATGCTTCCTAAACAATTATTTAATCTCCGTTAACTGTACAATGTACTCGTATTACTCTAGAACATGCGCACATCGCTTCCAACAGACTCAATCTCAACTTTTTTTTAAATCAATCTAAAACGTTAATCAATGCAAAAAATTCCTTCGTCGCCCACATCAGAAACTTTCACACACAACTGAACTTACCAAGAAGTTGATTCCTTACTCAAAACATTCAGCTGAAATCGTGAATAAAACCTTTAAAAAAACATAATAAACGGTATGACATTCATTTATAATAATTATTTATCTTCATCAGCTAATACTATCATGTTCACTATTTTCATTTTTTAAATAGTGAATCAATAATCTAAGTAGTTAACTCAAATAGTGAAAATCTGGCAACGCTTCTCGCCCCCCCCCCCTATTTCCCCCTTGCGATCAACATCCGACCGCACCCCGTCGCCGTCCCTACAATTGCGACAAATGAAGTGCACGAGGCGGCCGTTGTTTTCGTTAGATAGCATTTCCTCTCCTACAATATTTTTCCTGTCCGAAAATTCGTGAATATATTTTATCGCGTACACGCCACAACATACCACATAAAAGCAATAAGCAAAAATTACCATGTACGCAATGAACAAATGTGTTTCTAACTATTATCAATGGTATTAGGAATTTTAATAGGGAAACACACAATCACAATAGAATTCGAGTTCGAAGAAAGCCAAAAAAATGTAAATGGAGAATGCAACACGCCAAACATTTTTTCTGGTTTTATCTTCGCATCTTGTGATAGCTCGATAACATTTCAGTAATTCTCTCTAACACATTCACCTCCTGAAATCTTTAAAAACAATGACGCAGCGGAAGCTCTGGCTGCGCTGTTGCCAGTTGGTGCAGGGCGATGCGCCGCGGCGCGGCGCGGGAGTCGCTCCCATGACCGACAGTTAGACCCTCCGCCTCCCCGCCCGTCGTGAGAAAGAAGAGTTTGTAACAGGATTCGAAAAGCGCCAGCGTTTACAAAGGCAAACGGGAGGCAATAAAAGCTTTTCTTTCACCCACTGAAATATTTTTAGTAGGCCACACTTAGTACCAAAATTTGGATTAAATGTTAATTTTGTTGTTTTTTTTAAGAGAATGTATTTAAGGAAATTTACTAACAAATTATGTAGTTTTATGAGGTAAATGTCACTTATGTAAGTTATTAGAAGTACTAGCTCTTATTGTTATGGGCGCGCGCTTATTTAAATTGTTCCTCTGCTCCAACTATTGTAAGAAATAAATAGAGTCGACCGCGTTCAATGAGAGATGACATGATTTGTGTGCCCAAACATTCCGTGATAGGAAAATTTTCAATAACCTCTTCTCCTGTGTCTGTACCGGAATTTCACGTTAGCACTATGACGAGAGAACTTAGAATTTTTCTGAACCTACATTCAATATAAGTCAGTTTGCGAAATGAGATCAATAAGGCTTATCTTACTCAATTCACAAGCGATTGGTAATGTATAAAATGAGTGATCATATAACTGCACATATTTACTCGTATTATTCGTGACGGTTACGTAGTAGAAGTGGGTGCACGGATGAGGGAGGGCAGCACGCCCGCGGTCTTCAGCGGAAATCTACCGATCAGAGCAGCCAGCCGCTAGAATTCTTGCCCAGACTGCGGCTGAATTCGATCGAGCTATACAGTTAGTGTCCAAAAGTCCGCCACCGTCGCACCTGGCACCCTATGACATCTTTACCAAATTAGAAACAATTAAGCACGCGGATCCGAAACAGAATCACCCAACCACGTTTAAATACCTCTGCCTTCGGTTGAATGGAAGCTCAGTCTTACGCGACTTGTCACGGACGTTTAAAGAGAAAGTGCACAGAAAATGAACAACCTCTAGAAGGCATGTTTATTCACCCATTCAATTTATTAATTGGACACGATGTTGACTAATCTTTTCTTCTCTATGACGCTGCCATCTAGCTGCCTATTTGTAAAGAATATAAACTACAACAAGCTGAAAAATCTGTAGAAAACCAGTCTCTCCTCAATCTGCTTTGAAGGAACTGTATGTTACCTCACCGTCTATTTACTCTGTGACATCATGAGTTAAAGGGCCTATGTTTCAGGCAACGTTCAGAACAATCATATTCTTTCACTCCGAGTTCGAGAAACACAGGCTCTCAGATAAGGCTGAATATAAAGTGACTGCAGTTTGCATGGCGTGAAATATTCCTCCACCGTCAACCGAAGGCTTCCCAAACAAAGAGTAGTTTTAACATTCACTCACCGTCTCTGCAAAATCACAAGGGCGTATGAATGAAGAGCAGTTTTTTTAGATTTACCTGAAAACAAAGAAATATCATAATGAGCGCATTTATTTTATAATCACGGTGAGATTAAATATACAATAGTTTAACTTATATGTACTGAATTAACTGTATTGAAAATCTAATTGCAAAAAATGCTCAAGAATCTCTTGGGTCTAAACATTCTTTGAGTTTGCTTCATTGGAGAGCTGTGTATATTCCTGAACCGATGATCGTTGGTAATTTTTCGTTGTTCTAAATCATTTAGAAAGTTTTTATGATTAAAGTTTATAAAATCAAATACTATCTTCAATTTTTACGTTTCAACTAATGAATGTCATGGAAGTGGAATGGACCATCTCTACTATTAGCTCTGAAGGGGGCAGGAAACAAAAGAAAGCTACGATGGATTTGGGGATCTTTCACAGTTAGCAAGCGTATTTTACAATATGTATCGATGACCTTATTTGAATTACGACTTCAAACCTCAATGTTAGAAAAAAATCTTGAAAACAATATACATCATGATTTATTTTTAAAATTCCCGAGAAAATTCAAATATGAATGTTAAATTAATAAACTGATCTAAAAATTGTCAAGTTTATGCAAAAAAGTAAAAAAAAACAACTAATTATTACATATATTATATTGATGTTGATCATGTGCAACATTAATATTTTAGCTTGTGTACGTAAATCAATATATACAATAAAAACAAGGCAGCAGAATAGTTTTTCTTCTTTTTTTAATACGAAGGAAGTCACTTAATTATGCCGGCAAATAATTATAGCGTAACTTGAGGATTTAATGCAAACGTTTCCCTGAAGAAAATGTTCGCTTTGGAGGAAATTAGGCTTCCTCCTCAACCATCGAAGACAGCACGTGTGTCCGTGCAGAGTAGAGGTTTTGAAAAAGACATCCGGGAGTAGCTAAGAGTTTTTTTTTAAAGGAACGTTTTTGTTAGAAAATTGTTTACACCAAATTCCCCCAAGTCTTCCTAATAGCTGAGAATAAAAATTATCAATAGATAACAACCTTACTGCAGATACACATAATTTTAATAACAACTAGCTGAACCCTTGTGATTGCATTGCACAAAGGGAACAAATGTAAAAAAAATTGTTGCAGAAAAGTTTCAACAGAAAAGTACAACATACGCACAATCAGGAAAATTGAAACCTTATTCAGAATAATATTTTCTGAGACACGTGAAATGAAGGGTTACAAGTTCCGGAAAAATACGTTTACAGTCAGTACAATTACTAATAAATCATTTAATCATTCAATTAATAAATATTATATAATTAATACAACCCAGGTCTTCCTCAAAGAGGTTTTGTCAGAATTAAAGGACCCAGATTTTAATATTTTTAGGAACTATATCATACAGAATAATTCACTAATTTTAAGTAGCAATCCGATAAATAGTATTGCTAGGTGTAAGATTTCATACTTGGTGCATGGTTATTCAAAGTTGTCTCGAACATGTCTTCCATTAAAGAACAAAAGCATAACAAAAACTGCCGAGTCATTACAATGTACGGGGATCTAGCTGGAACAAATTAAAAGCGCAGATTGGGACGAATGCGCACAATGGCGTCGAATGAATTCATGAAGGCAATTTTTGCATTTGCTTATATGTGAGGCATATGTGACCTCGAGTCGGAGCAGTTTGCAAGAGACAGAAGTAGGCACATTACTGAACATTTTAGAGCGCGCGGAAATAAGTGTTTCGTCACTAAACAAAAAACCCTTACTCCAATTGAATCGTTTATTTCAGATGCCCGTCAAACGCCAAAATCTAAAACACGCGTTAGCACGCGTTAGCAGCGCATTATTGTTTCAAGAGGATAGACACATCGTTTAGTAAATATTTATATAAAAAGGATGCATTTATCAACTGTTTTAATTAATAAAACTATTTTGAAATCAGATAAATTGGGAGACTTTTATACGTTTTCTCGAAGTAAGGAATTTGGCGTTAGACGGGTTTCTAAAATAATCGATTCCATTGTATTACAGAGTTAAAGCTGAATTATTTGTTCTATCGTTTTATGTAATTAATAATACTTTCTTTTATTTCTTCTGTAAAATCAGGAAGGTCGAGTTACGAGATTTCCATTGCCTCGTAACGGTATTCTGTCACAGACTATACCTCGATTAAAACATTAACCCCGTTTACACAATTTGTCAGCTGTGATGCTGTCTTCCAATCGGGACTTAAACGTCGACACAGTGATACCACTGTAGTGGCGTTGAAGTCTCCGTTTCGATCACAGCGTCACAGCTGACGTGAACAGTGAGAAAGCGTTAGTCCTATTTTGCTTCTGCCTATCGCTCGCAGGGCTATTCGGACTGCTAACCCCTGCACCAAGTCTCAAACGGATCCAGGCTTGGCGCCCCTACCCCCCCCCCCCAGCGAAAAAATAACTGTAATACGATTTAGGAAAATCAGATTACATTTTACCAACGGGATATTCAGGAATTTCACACATAACTACAACAACAACAACAACAACAATAATAATAATAATAATAATAATAATAATAATAATAATAATAATAATAATAATAGTTGTGAAACTTATATAGTATCTTAGGCTTTCACGGCCGGAGTCAATTGAAGATAGATTTTCCGGGCTGGTAGACCGTGGTCTAGTTGGCATTTTTGGGCCAAACGTTTCGTCCACGTCTGCGGTGGACATCCTCAGTCGCGGCAGGGTCGCGGACGCAGTGTTCGGGGCGGCGGCTGGCTGGCGACTGGCCTGACTAGACCACGGCCTACCAGCCCGGAAAATCTATCTTCAATTGTGAAACTTGTAAATAACACAAATGTGATGTGCAACTTCAAAATGTCCACAGTCAGGAAGGGGCGGAGGCGCAAAGACCGTGGCTCCTGAGCACGCAGCCTTAGCGCAAGCACGGGGTTCCACTCATCACCTCTACATTCAACTTTAAAGGAAAAACATCTGCGAGGTTAACGCTGTCCTCTTTGGATTCAGCGACTGAAAAAAAATCAAAAAACCAAATGCTACAAACTTGGAATCAACGAGTTTGATGAAAACTGGGAAATATTTGGTAGATTTACTTAATCCACATTACGTGAATCGAGTGTGAAGTTACGTCATTAACGTCCACAATGCTACGGCAAACAATAACTGTTTGGGCCGTGTTTCACTAGCTGCTTGTATACAGCATATTTGCTGGCTGCAAACAAGCATTTTTCTCGGTACATCGGTACATCGGTCTCATTGTACATCGAAACATCGATACACGCTGTGTGGGGTTACGGCGAATCAGAGTGTTGCGCCGAAAATGTTTCACAGAAAAGATACAGATGGCCATATTCAGAAGCGAACCACTTGCGCCCAGAACGGCTCAGTGTTGCGGACAGATTGCGTCTGCTCTTGATGGATGAAAAACTCGTTTTCTGAGTGAAAATTACGCTTTCAGAAGAAGGTTTATATATTCTTGGTTTTCGTTATGAGGTGTAGGCGCTTACGTCCTTCGGTCCGCTTATATCTGGGCATGTTGTATAGGGGGCAAAAAATACAGTTTAATTAAAACTATTACAAAAGATGAGGATGGCTTTTCTTCACTGTCCTCACAATTGGCCATTTCAACCAGAAACACAGTGCAAAACCAATGAATTTCCCTAACTACTTTAGGCGAAAGTTGGGTACTTAGAAAGTCACCTGCTTTAGTCATGTTGCTACCCTTAGGTTTCTATCTTGCAACGTGCCATGTTGATTATGATGACTGGTAGTTTTTCACGGTACTTCCACGCGACTACATATAGTTTGCATACGACTACATGCTTTACTAAGTATCTTCGCATGTTTCAACTGGGAATGGATGTAGACGTTTCTTACGGGAAAAATTGGATCATTTTCTTCTTTGACATTTTTCTTCAATTTTTCACCTTCATGTTTTATTTATTTTCACTTATTGAATTGTAACTTAAATTAATTTATTCACTAATTTTCTTCATTTTTCATCACCTGTGTGTACTACTTGAGAAATAAAATGTAAATAAAATGTGCTGAAAGTATTATTTTGGGTTTTCTGCTGCCATTTCCCGATTTACTTGACCAGGCTTTGAAGAAGCTGATTTACCTCTTTTTCTTTCAACTGTTATAAGATGATAAAAATAACATTCTTGATCCCTTTTCAAGGGAAAAAAGCTCAGAAACAAAGGTTCTCGTCTTTTGTAATAAAACCGTTTTTATAGAGTTTCAAGGGTTCAACAAAAACGATCCCAGCGTTACCTTACATTTCTCCCAGTATCCTTCAATTTATAAATGGTAGCTATCTTCGTTAAAAGCTCTCGAACATATAGTTATCCAAATCATTACACGTGATATCTAATACCTGATGCATTAATTGCAATGAAGATCTTCATAATTTATTTTAACTCGCATCTCAGACTCTTGTTTAACTACAGGCATTGTATTTCGCACATAAAAATATTTAACCTACACGAAAAAGTGCCGTGAAATCACCTATCATGAACCATGTGACATGAACAGATCCCCCGCGTCAACCAGATTTTCACTCGTGAAGCCCCGACGCCATCTTCGCGTCTCGAGGAGCGGCGCAGACGTTTCGTGGGCGTCGCGCAGAAAGAGTTCGCCGGCTACGAGCTCGGGAAGCGGACCGTGAAACCAAACATTTAAAATCGCAACCAGGCGGAGCGGAGCGGCGCAGAGCAGAGCGGCGCGGAGCGGAGCGGGGCGGCGCCGAGCGACGGCGCAAAAACGGAAGACTTCGTGAGCGCAACGCTGCTGCAGGTCTTGCGCCCTGGCTGCCGCTGCCGTGTCGGCCCCTCGGGCGACGAGCGACGATTGACGAGCGACGACTGACGATTGACGAGCGACGATTGACGAGCGACGATTGACGAGCGACGATTGACGAGCGACGATTGACGAGCGACCATTGACGAGCGACCATTGACGAGCGACGATTGACGAGCGACGATTGACGAGCGACCATTGACGAGTGACCATTGACGAGCGACGATTGACGACTGACGAGTGACGAGCGACGACTGACGATTGACGAGCGACGACTGACGATTGACGGGCGACGAGCGACGACTGACGATTGACGAGCGACGACTGACGATTGACGAGCGACGAGCGAACGCGGGCGCGCCGAGTCAGCAAGGTAATGCAGGACTCAGCGAGTTGGTGAGTATTGATCGATTGATTCATTCATTCATGTTTACAGGCGCGTCATCTACTATGCCTGTTATTCCCGAAAGTGTAGTGAGTGTTTTGTCGCGGAGGTGACAGTCTTCCCCTGCTTGATGGCGAGATCCGACGCCGACGTACACGTCGGCTGGCAGGAATTTCCCCAACCAGGTATCTCCCACCAGCAGCGCACAGCCCCAGCCGGGACAAGCTCTAAGTTCCCGACCGGTCTCCAGGCATGTGTGGTAGTGTTGCGCGAATTAGTGTGTGTGTGTGGGGTGAGGATAGGATAAAAACGAGGAAGAAATAATCGGGTGCGGCCCGTTTGTAAGGATTCTGCTACGGCATTTCCCTGGTATTGATCGGAGAAACCACGGAAACTGTCGATCAGAGCAGCCGGTCGCCAAAATTCCCCTCCACACAACGTCTCAATTAGAAGTAGCTATGTAGTTAGTGTCGAAAACCCTGTCACCGTCAGGATTCGAACCCCACGATCTCCCAGTTAGAATATGAATGAGTGGATGAAGTGCATTCAGTGCGTGAATGAGCGAGTGAGTGGACTCACGGAAATTAAAACGGAGAGATGCACAGGGAGAGGGAAAAAATGTAGATAGAAATCATTGACGTCTGATGGAGAAGCGTACAGAGAGAGCGACCCAAAAAGGATGATGAGGTAGAGAAACAATGAGAGTGAAGAGCCATAAAACAAAGATGCTATTGAAATTTGAGTAATAAGTTGCGGAATAAAGGAATAGACTGCACCTGATAGAGGAAGGATATGCACGAAATACTGAAAAAAGAAAACTCGAAGGTGCGAAGACGGGGACATAGGAATGTAAAGCGGAAAGAGAAGGAAGAAGGGAAGGGAGAATAGAGGGTTATGAGTAATAGGAAGGAAAAAGAGTTCAGGTTCGGGCAAGAACAGGGAAGGTAGAGAATCGAGGGCAAAAAACGAAATGGGTACAGTTTCTACATTTTAAACAAAAATTAGGGGAAGCAACCGGTCTAGAAATGAGAGATCGATGAAAACCTTGGTGAGCTGCCTTCTTCGTAGGTGTTCCTAGGCACGAGCAAATCATACAACGAGCGATGAAACACAAAAACCCAATCGGCAGTAATCAATAAGAAGCACTGAACAGTAATTCAGTGAGAAGCTTTACACGGTCAAAAATACTTTTAGCATATCACTTTTTCTAAAAGATGTTTCCTTATTTTTTACTTATGGCGTTTATAGTAATTGACGTTACAAGGACAGAGAATGTTGCATTATGAGTGAGATTTTTCCACCCGAGGCGATGTTATGAGCCGAGAGTGGAATTTCGAACGAGTCATGAAATATTTTTGCCCGTATTTTTCTTCATACTAAGTCACACTTCCTTCATTTTATTTTAATTTTATTTTACAATATTTCACGATGTGCCAATACAAGAATCGGTGCCACAGCCAAGCTTTTTAACATATAAAACAACTACAGCTCTCTGAATATTTTAAAAATTGAAATGAAAGATAAACAGATGCTTCCAAAAGCGATGATAAGACAAATACAATGAAGCAACTGAACAATATTAATACCTTAGAAATCGGTGGATGTGAACAATTTCGTTCCTGGAAAAATAAAAATAATATTAAGACAAAATGATGAATGATCCTTCTTCTTTGGTCCCTAGCTGGCGTCTGATGGAGGAGGTAACCAGCACGCCCGGGTGCCGCTCGATTCGGGATGTTGGGCAGGACATGCCTCCAATTCTGGCGGTTTGTGGCTAGGCCCCTGGCGTCGCTGAGACGGCGGCTCTTCAGATCTTTCTCGCCCTCGTTCTTGAGCCAGGTTTTCTTTGCGGCCGCTCGCTGGATCTTCAACTGGATTGGTCGTTGTCGCCGGAGGAGTTGATGTGGTAGTCGGTTGGTGCTCAGACACGACCGAACCATTGCAATCGCCATTTTTGCATGCGTTCTTCGGTGGGTGCCCGACGGTCGCACCTTACACAAGTAACTTCGTTTCGAACACGGTCGCGGGAGGAAATTTCCAATATCTGACGTAGGCATCGCGTTTAGAAAATCTCGAGCTTGTTGAGATCAGAACTGAGGAGCACCCACATCTCAGATCCATGGAAGAGTATTGGGAGGATGAGTGTCCGAAAAGGCGGATTTTGGTCTCGAGCCAGATATTCTCCTTCTTCCATAGACACCATTTGAGTGAGGCGAACACTACTTTTGTCTGCCTTGTTGGATATCAGCCGACACAATCGGAAACACAAGAGACGAAATCAATCATTTTATGAAGGAAGCACTTGATCATTTGCATCTTTGGACGAAAATTATTGCCACTTCTGGAATTGCTGATGGTTGTCGACAAATAATTGTATTCCATGTTAATGAATGTCATAGAAGACACATAGTACACATTTAATTGTGACCATGTGTTAAAACAAATCATAAGTTGGTATGAGATTTCATTCCAGTACACTGTTCTGTTATGTTGTACTTCGTGGTCTGCTTTGAGGCTCGGAGAAACCAAAATACAACATCATATGAAATAAAATATTTTATCGTGGTAAGTGTGAATAAAAATTACATCGACTCTTCCACTAGTAAAATTAAAATCAATAGGATTTAACTATACATATAACATTCCAAAATCACGGCGGTGTATCTCAAAACATCTATTGCATTTTTATCAGACTTTTCTTACTGCCCCTTCCTACAGGCCAATAATAAACTGCGACTCATCTATCTTAGAACTAGTAATAGTAAGAATCAATCGTTGTGTAATGTACCATGACATAACCTTTTTGATTTAAACATGCAGTTAATTTCAATACTAGGCGCATTTGGAACTCTGTTGGATATAATTTCATTCGTGGAATAGTTCTATTCAATGCCATTCGTGCTTTGTAAATTTTCAGGTAAATCCCCTCCTCGCATGGCGACAGGTCGACATTCGTCGACAGCCTTTTCTGTGAATCTGCACAAAACCGGCCGAATTTGTATTGAAACGCTGATTCTTCAATGAACTTTCATTGATGCCAAACACCGAAGTGGCTTTTGAAAAATTGTGCCTACAGATAAGAAGCGTTTCTATTCCCCACCGGCGGTACATTACTTCGATCTAGTTTCTGACTCATATTACTTTCTCGGTTCCCATTGTCATACGGCGAAGTGGGACGAAACTTTCCTCGAGACGTCTTCGCGGAGGTCTATCCCACACACCGCCTACGTCGTCGCTTCGGATTTCTCCTTTTCCTCCTCTTACTTCTCTACATTAACCAGATAATGGATTCGCATTATCAAACGAAAGTATTTTAGAAACACATAGTTCTAAACACTTAGGAGCTAAACGATTGATATGAAAGCGAATTTTTTGAAAACTGCTCTACCCATCATTTAGAAAGCCTCCATTTTTATTTCAACTGAAAATAATGTAGCAAACTCTGTATTTACTGACCACTCACATGAAGTTTGTTTGCTCTCTTTTCAAGGTCATCAGATTTTCGTGGAACCATAAACTCAGAAGGACTCCCTGAATAGATTGACAATGATGCACATTTCTGCTGTGTTTCTCCAGAACAAAATCCTTTATATTGAAATTGCAATCTTGCAATGTTCAATACATTTTAAATTACATTAAACTTTTATGCAGTTCAACAAATGTGTAACATGAACTTCGTTACAACACTTTCATCCAAACTGAAAAATGCAAGTGTTATGGAGCCTGCCTTTGGATTTACCGAGGTATTTAGAGTAACATATGATTTGATGAAATAACAGCGTTATGTCATAGTTAGCTACTTTGAGTAAATTGCCGCAAGTCACTAGAGGAGCTACGTATAACTCAGGGTTTTTTTGCACAAAAGTTTTCAACAAAAATTGGACCTGCCTATTTTTGTAAGCGTTCTTTTGAGCGCTTCGAGAAAAAACAAAAAAACACGCGTTAACTTTGTTGAGATCAATTTTTAAGTAACTTACAACCTAAAAATAGTAAATAGAAAAATTGTAGCAACTTCTGAAAAAAATCGATGTCATGGGGCTTAACGGAAAGTACCTCCAAAAATCAAAATATCCCTAATTCAAGGTCCACTACTTCAGCCAGAACAATCGGGGAAAATAAAATTCGGTGCAAATTCTGAGCATCCCTATGCTCTAGCTCTTTAGGAAGTACGCAACCTGTTTTTCTTTGTACATCCCTGAATTTGGAGAATCAGGGATTTGACATTTTTTTCCTACAGCCTATAACTAGCCGTGAATGTGCGTTGAATTTTCGTTAACTTCCAATAGCCTGCAGCGCCCATGAGTTGGGGAAGTCCACGGCAGCCTAAAATTCAGGAATTGGACACTTCATTAGCCTTCACTTTCGGATACGGTTTTGTTCTGTTTGGATTTTGGGCATCCGCCGCGTCTGCCCGTGGCAACCGGTTCTACCCGCCGCCGCGCGGAGCGTTGCCCTCGTGGGAGCCGCGTGGAAGGCCTTGCCAATGTCGCGATGACGAGGCGTGGGTGGACTCAGGACGAAGAGTTGCTACCGTAATCCGCGACGCCTTGACATTACGTAAATTACAACCATGTAGTTTGGTGAACGGACTTTGTTGCCAGTAGCTGCTTGGCAGTCCGGGAGACGCCGCATTCTAGACACAGGCGCCAACGTCATCCTGCAACCTTCCTTAGGGAGAAATGCGCAGGAAGGTCACAGAATTAAATTGAATTGAATTGAATCAATGCCTTATTTTACGTGGCGAGACTCGGGCCATTAGGCCCGCTCTTCCGTCTGATCACGCAAATTTCGCTACGCTCCTTTCATCAACTAGCAGAGAAAGGAGGTATTTTTAGGGCGAGAAACAGGCGATTTGAATTTAGCTCAGAGGCGTCATTTAGGCTTGAGGATCTTTTACATGCAAGTAAATCTACTAACATGGGACAGCCGGCTTTACTTCCCCTCCGAAGGAAGGCGTACGAAGGATTTTTTCGCCCTTAAAAATCCACGGCTTCGATCGGGTTTGAACCCGCAAACTTGGGTAAAACAGTCCGGTACGCTAACCGTTACACCATCGCCGCCGCAGAATGGCGGCCAATACTGATATCTGGGCCTACGACGCGGCGTCTCCCGGACAGCCTAGTAGCTAAACCGACTCCGGCCGCGGAAGCCTACGCTCTCACCGGAGTTTGTTCTCGCTGCGAGTTTTTCCCCAGCGTCGTCCCATAGCCCTGTGACCTCTTCAGCCAAAGCGGCGAGTCCTGGGCAGCCAGAGAAGACTTAAAAATTCTAAAACGCTTACAATATTATTTTGTATATACATTATTAGGAAACGAGACGTGTACGAACTAAGCGCTACGGTCCGAAGGGTTGCGTGTTCGAGTCCCACCTCGGGCATGGTTAACTTTTGTCCCTGGTCTCTTATGTACGTATTGTCGCGAAGCTGCGGACGCGTTCTACTGACCCCAGATCAGAGGAACCCGCAAAGTGTGTTGATGTACACTGTATGGTCGAATATGCGTCCCATAGGGACGTAAAGGGTTACCAGCTGTCGGCTGGATAAAGGCCCTAGGAAAAATGGGTGTTTACGCACCACGGGCGTTATGAGGGTTTTAATGATCAAGCGAATACAAAACACCCGAGGGCTTTATGTCGCTTGAAATCATTAGAAACAGTGAACGCCCGTAGCACATACATTTTTTATCAAATTTTATTTGTTCATATCAACTTATTTACTAATTAACTAGTTGTTAACTTGACTAGGTTTGTCATTTCATATTTCCCTCCGTAAGAGCATGTAGCAATATTCAACTGTTTTCATATTTCCCTCCACACCACACTCCTCGCGTCCACGAAATTTTGCAGTGAATATGGAGCTGCGCATCCAAAACAATGACAAGCAATAAGTATAAGTAAAAAAAAAATATTTGGAAACAGCGCGCTGGAAAAGGCAGCTCCACGGTACGTGCGGCCGGAACAAGTCCATTGAATCACGTAGTCACTTGTGCACACGTGGAAGGGGACGTCGTGAAGTTCTGCTATCGAATACGCGCACAGTTGCGTAGGAGTGGAGCGTCCGACATGCAATTGCCGGCGGCTCGTGGATATTAGTCACCCGACAGGCGGTAGGTGTTCTAACAGATAGCGCCCGGCGAGACGCCGGTACTTCTAGTTGTAAGCTGCAGTGGTGGCTGGTGCCCCAACAAACTGGAGGTTGCAGCTCCGTCGAATGGCAGAAATGGAAATTCCAAAATTCAGAACACAAATATAAAATAAAACGTAAGATAATCATGTATGCTAATTAAAACTTGAGTGAATAAAAGTCTATATTCAAACATTACTTAAATAATTTTAGGCCTAGTGACCGTGTCAGTTCATGTACACCTCCCGCGCACATGGCTCTGGGTTTGATTTCCAGTGGGCACTAGAGTTCTACATTGAGACAATTAGTGGTA
Organism: Gryllus longicercus; assembly: GCA_038098605.1. NCBI lineage: Eukaryota > Metazoa > Arthropoda > Insecta > Orthoptera > Gryllidae > Gryllus > Gryllus longicercus. The sequence goes on from JAZDUA010000086.1 coordinate 3,520,864, forward strand.
ACAGAATTCACACAAAACGAGGTTTCGAAAACATGGTAATCGCACTTCAACACTTTGCAAGAAGTACTATTGTTTAGTCACTGTTTACAATAGTTCACTTCATGATCATAGTAGATGGTATTGCTGCGACTGGTAGTGATGATAACGAAATTAAATCATTTAATTTCTAAAAATTCATTACGCAGGCATATATACCCTGGAATATATGAAGCATCTTCGATACACACTCGTATTTTCGCAGAACTAGAAGAGATTTTAAAAGAACCTTCGATTGTCGTTGATGCTGGGAAGATCGCTGCACACACCGTGTGGAGAAGAAAACAGAAAGAGATTTTGTTTTTGTATTTTTATTTCGTTTTTTGTTGTTGTTGTTTTTTTTACTGAAAGACTCAACTGTACATTTTAAATCAATAAACTTAACGGTAAAAGAAAATAAATTTCTCAAACATAACAAAAATGCATTCAAAACTGTCAAGAATTCACTGATAGTGTACTTTCAACAACACGTGAAATTCATAAAATTAAAGTGCGGCTAGTTTCAAACGAAGACAGAAAATTGTTATTCTCCTCCGACGCCGCTATGCGCTCTCCTGCCAGACACCAACGCTGAAAGCCGGTTACTCTTTGCAGGGAGAAAACAACGCGGGCCCTATGTTGAAGCACGACGGTGCGCAACCAAAGAGTAAACACAGTAAAAGAGCTTTTTCAGCGCGACACAATGCAATGTCTGAGAGCGCAAAAGACGTCGGAGAGAGCGCTGGAAGAGCAGTGCGGGGATTTCAAAATGATTTCATATGCATCGTCATTGCTGCAATACATTGAAAGTTGAATATCATTAAATGGAAATTGTGTTTTCCCAACATAGTATAAGATCTTTCGACTATCTGGGGGTAGTCTAACCTAAACACGCACCGCCACTGGTGAGTTTTAAGAGACGAGATTATTCTGTAGAGTGTTTTGGAATAAACGGCTGCCAACCTGAGCTGGTGTTTGCCCGTCCCTCTGCCCTGAGTCGGGCGCAGCGAGCGGTGAAAATTTGGGCCGTGCACCGTTTTCTCACGCCAGAGAAAACCAACAACAAACTCGGGAACCCCGGGTTAAACACGCAAACAACAAACGTGTGAGACGACTTGCGAAAAAAGTAAAATACGACTTTACACACGGGAGCAACAATATCACATTTCTTTTCAGCACCAACATAAGTCAAATTTTAACAGTAAATTGATATTTTTGTTTATAAAAAATCGTCTTATTTATGTAAGAGATAGGGGAAATATTCCATTGTAAATAAATCATCATTATACGGAAATTCATAAAAGAAATATTTTAATTTTTGCTAGTATCTTAAAAATTGTGCTTAATACGGTCATTGGACCATTACACAAAATGTACGAGTTAGTTTCAGAAACTCATGAAAATGTTATTCCCATTTAGGCGTGGAGGGTTCAGAAAGGAACCTAAAAATAGCAAAAATTAACGAAAAGTTTGACAAGTAATAATTTCGATACAAAACAACAAACGTTTCTCAATATTTACAAACAATTCTTATCACGCAGAAATATATTTTGGATGTATCATTCCTCGAGTTACAGGTATTCAAAAGTATATTTGTTTCTAGTAATGACAATAAGTTACAGCACACCAGCAGAACATAGTTTCGAGAAGTACGTAACCCTACTTGGCACAAAAACTAAAGGCCCATTCACAATGAAAATGTAAACATAAGCATAGCGCATATACATAAACATTAACATTAGTGATAGATTGAAGTATTCACAATGTCTAACATAAACGTAAGCAAAATAAGAGTTTCTATTGGTTGTGAGACATTTTAGTTTGCTATTAGTTGGATGTAAGAATCGATTTCGAGGTATCAGTTGTGTCCATGGCCCATAGGGTGGTAGTTCACTTATCGACCTCGCTCCAATTTCGATTCTCGATTTTGAGTCACCATACTGTGATTGGGTCATTTCTTATGTCTTACTTACGCACAAGTACAGAAGCGTGAAGCTTGCAAGCTTTTTACGTTAATGTCTTACGTGTTATACTTATGCGAACGCATTGTGAATGAGTCCGCTTGTGGACGTAGTCCTAACTTCTATGTTAACGCTACGCTTATGTTTATGTTTGCGTTGTGAATGGGCCTTAACAGTGCAGCCCGATTCGTTTGCTGGCCGGAAATCGTCAGACCGCATCCCGCAGTTAGTTCTCCGTCACCATCACTTCCCATCCACCCCTTTCACTTTTCGTTACCTGAGAAGGAATCCCATCCCGTTTCCTTCATCCGGTGTTTCGGGAAAGATTAAAATTTTTAGTGAAGTTTGAGTTCATAAGTAGAGCATATAGATGTTCTCGCACCAATTCAGAGGAAACCTCGAACACTCGTGAAAAAGACATACTCTTCAGAATGGTGTATGTTAAGTCAGCGAAGTAAGGAGACACTCGTGATAGGTGATTTCATGTTTTGTTTCCGTTTACCTCATACTTTAAAGCTGTGGTTTTCAACGTTGGCAGTGATCTGAAAGATCACGCAAAGGTTGCTTGAAAATAGTCAGGAGGGAAATCAGTCTTCAGACTGAGGAGGAAAACAAAATCGGATGGATTGTTAGTGCTTCTGGGTGAATCACCTGCTAAGGTCATTGGTCCTGTAAGTATAGTGCATGTTTGCGATGTAAGTGTAGTGCTGGATGGCGAGAACCGGTTCCGAGCTACGGCTGGCCATCGGGTTTTTCCCCAACCATGGAGTCTCCCACAACGGGGCACCGCCCCAGCCGGGACCAGCTCTAAGCTCCCACCTGATCTTTCGGCATGTGTGTTACTGTGGTGCATGAAAGAGGAAACGTATGTGTACGTAAGGGGTGAGGATAGAGGAAGGAAAGATCGCGCGCGGTCCGTGGTCGCCCCCAGAAGTCTCCTCCACTAAGCGACTGAATTCAACGTAGCTGACAAATTAGAGTCAAAAATCCCGCCACCACTGTAGGGAGTGGATCCCTAGCTCCTCCCGGTCAGAGGCACTACGGTGACATCAGTCGATGCCTTGAGCCACCTCTCCCGGTAGCAAGGGATGGAGTCGGGCTATGCCGGTTGGCCGCGGGATGCGGTCGGTGTACGCCCTGCCGCCGCGCTGGCCGCTCCGTTACTGTGAGATGATCTTAACTCCCAAGGTCACAGGCGATTACGCTGCGCCCTGAGCCTCTCGCCCCCATTGCGCCCGCGCCGCGTCGCGCCGCGCCGGCAGCAGGAGCCTCGCCGCTCGGGTGAAAGTGGGAGGGAGGGGAAGACTAGGGGAGGGGGAGGGGCGATTGAAGCGGCCGAGCGGACGCGCCGCCAGCGCACCGGAAACAACAGCGCTGGCGACGCGAGGGCCATATCCCAGCGAACCCCATTTCAATTCCCATTTGATTTCCAGCCACTTTCGGGACGAAACAATACAAACAGAATGAGATGTTTGGGAGAGACAGGTGGCGGATCCAGTGGGCCATACTTCCCCCCCCCCCTGAAAAAAGACCTGGAGGAACAAAACAGGAAAAGTGCAGGAAACATGATAATAAGAAACACATGAAAAAATGTAGAAATTCCTAAAATGTGTGGATAAAGTAACTGCGCATTCTATCGCATATATACACTACAAAAATAATAAACAAAATATAAAAATATGTTTATTATTTAACAAAAACCTATTATCCCCCTCTGCCCCCCCCCAATAAAAATATCGACTGGATTCGCCCTTGGGGAGAGAAGTGCATTTTTCGGAGGTCCATAATCTCTTCTTCGCCCTTTACTGCACATAGTCGAATGAGGAATAAAAGTAACCATAGACTGTGCCTAGAAACACTTGAAAACTGGAAATGTACACTCCCGGTTGTAATAACCGAGTAATACTCTTTTGCGACGTAAAGGAACTACAGATTTCATTTCAGAACTTCACTAGCAAAAAACCGGCCGCCTCTCCTCCAAATTCAACTGGCAAAAGGAGAGCTCCACAACACGTGGGCGTATTGAAGCTACATTTATAACCAGACACAAACCAAAGGGTTCACCTCAACATTTGGTGAATATATAAAGGAAAACTTGATCTTTATTAATGGCTTTTATTAATTAAAGGGTAGACTCTGAGAACATTGTAAAAAGTTCCCTAAAACCAAATGGCATATGAGCCCTTAGTTCCAAAAATGGAAAAGTCATTTTCAAGTGTTTTTTTTTCTTAACTTAAATGCTATTTTGCGAATTTTATTCCTTCAATAGTCTGAGACATCCTAAATGAAACATTAGCAAGTTCATTTTATTCTTGACTGCCAGATGTCTATTTAGCTGAACTTCTGGCCAAGGAGCCAATTCATGACTTGCATCTCTCGAATCTTCATCTAAAACCGTGCTTTTCATTTTTTAAATGTGAGAAATAAGAAAAAATATACTTTCAATTTTCTTTTGTATTTTCTCGACGTCAAATTTAATAGCATTTTTTAAAAATCAAATAACCTCAAAATAGTCTCTGGCCGAAGGTATAAAGGGCACTGACTGACTGCGACATGACTAGCGAAAAATTCCAAAAAGAAAACGTAACGGAGGATTACTCCAGTTAATCTTCAGTTAACAGGAGGATTTACAGTAACTGTTTTAGTGTGTCTTAGGACACAGCAATGAAAATATGTCAACATGTTCTCCCAAAACATCTGTTCTGTTGTTTTTTTTCACACATGTCCTTACCTATCCTTCACCTGTCCCCTAACAGTTACTCATAATTTCTCCTTCTGTCTCCAAAGGTCACCCAATCGTACCGTTATGAATTATGTAAAATTTAACAATAAAAATAATTGATTTTGACTAAAAAAGAGTGAAAAGATAGGACAGTTACCTAATATCAACTTTCATAAATCAGAGTAGTGTTTACTCTGTGTTACATTCTTCAAAAGAAAAGTAGTAATTTTTTGAGAGCGTTTTTCTTTGTATATTTGTCTTTCAGCAAGAGATTACATCAACTTACTTTGTGACAAAATATTTGAAGTACATGTTATTATTATTATTATTATTATTATTATTATTATTATTATTATTATTATTATTATTAATGGAATCGGTTAAAGAACGGTGATTATTGGAGTAACTATAAATGCATATACAGAAAAATTTGAATATTAAAGGGTGCGAGTTTGTTTCCTTTTTCAGTTGACCATTTTGTGAATTTTCATGAAGACCAAGAAAATTGCGTATGGAAAGATATATAAGTGTGATTCAGTTGTTCTACTTCAAACCTTAGACAAAGCTTCTAATCTTCGCCAAACTGTACCTTTTTAAAAAGTTCCTTTAGATCTAGAAGTATCCTGAAGATGTCTTCTTTCTGCTTCTATTCCCATTATCGAAAAAATCTCTCATTCTCACAGTACCAATTTGTTCCCTCGAGATCAACGTGAATTTCCTTTCCCAAGAGGTAGTTAGGGAGGTTGCAATACAGATTGTTTCGATGTTTTTTTCAGATCCACATAGTTTTTCAGAAACATGGATGTTTACAAAAAATTTTTGTTTTCTTTTTCGATAATTTTTATACGTGATATCCTTAAATTGCATTTTGATCCTTATCTGCGTAGAATAATGATTTGACAATGAAGATGACACAATAATTTAAGACAGAGTATACTTTAAAATAATTTTTGTGGATTATATATATATATATATATATATATATATATATATATATATATATATATATATATTAGATACAAGATGTTTTATTTCAAAATTTTATGAATGAAAGTGAATAAATGGAATAATAGCGAAACACGATGACCTTTATTTTTATTTCATTCTTTATATCCGATAAACATTATTAACATATTACGTACACGTGAAAAAAATGTACAGGAATTTAATTGAAGTACTTCATTGAAGTATATCACAACCCATGGGTCCTGATATATTTATAACCCACCACTATCGGCAAAACTGTGATCCGGAGGGCATGAGCGGCTACCCGACCTATCGTTCAGTTTCCGAAGGCGTATGCGGGCCTGCAAGAGGGTGCGAGAAGAACATTTAGAAGATATTAATATATTTGGTGATATTCAGACCATTAATATCGATAATTAACCCCTTGCAAGTCCTTTTGCAGTGGGCATCCTCAAAGTTATACCACATTTGCAACGTGAAGTTACGTCATTACTGACTGACACGCAATAGTGGCACAACTCAAAAAAATACGAAATTTGAGTTACAGCACACTCCAGAACCGCAGATTGGTCTACCTTCGGTAGCACCTGCAGCATATCTTACTGTACAGTATTGTACCAACAAAAGGCAAAAGTGTAAATGCAAGAATGATGTATTTCAATTCATGGTGAAACTTCGAACGATTTATCTCAACACTCGATTTTTTGAGTTGTGTCATTATTGCAGCTCACGAACGATTTGATGCAGCTTCGGCAAATTCCGGGTCGTAGCGTCTCCCGCCGCCGATGCAGCTTGACCTCGATGGAGGGGCGCGTATTTCACGAATGTTGGGCACCAAAAGGGTGCCGCATTGCCTCGGCAATGTCGAGGTGGGTCTATATCTAAGTGCATGACAATCTCCAAGTGCATAACTTCTTTGCCAACAAAGACGTTATTGTAATTTTCGAAAATCTCCGTTCACAGTTTCGAAATTCAATTATTTTCTCTCATTAACATTAATCTGCAAACAATGCTGTATTCATTTGCCTTGTAATAAAGCAAGACCTCTTTAAAATGTGCAAAAAACATTAAAAAATAAATAGACGTCAGCCGAGCTACTTACAGCTTACGAAGTTTGAAATATTGAAGGTAGCTCTTATTTGTAAAATAAATACTAACCTTGTGTGACTTTCTATAGTTGTAATTACAGTAATTTGAGCCTTTTCCACCAGTTCTTGACCCTCTGAGAAAATGAGGAGCGCATCCTTTGTTTTGTTGGTCTTTTTCTCCCTTACCGACGAAACGTATAAACAGAAGTTACTCTCATACAAATGAATGAATAAATAAGTAAAGACTACAAACTAAAGACAACCTTTAACCTTTAAATCGAAATCGATAATTACTTGAATGTCACAGTCGCTTCTAGGTCATCGGCACCAGCGCTTCCTACAACAAAGACATCACGGTTTCTCTCCTCCACTCAACCCCAAAGAAATTACAATTCGCTGAGAAAACAGTCAGCGTGATGCAGAAGGAAAACAAAGCAGCCTCGCTCGCTTGGAATAACGGTCCATTGAGTCCTCCCCCTCCCACATCCTTTGGACGACGCGACGCGGTGACAGAGCGCGCGGGTGCGTGAGTGCACGAGCGAGAGACAGCGGACGAAAGAGCGCGTGTGTGATGAGTCTGATGCGTGGCATTGAGTCAATAATACACAATGGCCGCATACAGGGGAGATCATCGAAGACTTTGGAGAAATATCTTACTATAGAGAGTAATTGTTCACCAGCATCTAAAATATCTGCAATATCCTGACACACAGTAGTGACTTGGCTTTCATAAGAACGATCCGAATGAAAACCATGTTGTTCTTCAAAAAGCCATCCCAACTTATTCCAGTGATTTCGTACAAGTTCTCCATTTGTTTGCATACGACGGATGTTTAAGCTCTCAGGTCTGTAGTTTACCACGCTTGTACGGCGTCTTCCCTTGTAAATCGGTACTAACAAAATTTGATGCGTGGCATTGTGTCAATAATACACAATGGCCGCATTCAGGGGAGAGGGTCAAAAATTTGCGTCATAAAAATGTCAATATTTTTCCACCCACAGCAGATACTAAATAGATAATGAGGGGTATGGTAGACATGGAATGAGCCACGGGTGCCACTCTCAGGGGCACTACTTAGAGTACACCCGCTAAAACAAATAACAAAAAACCCCATTTGCCAATCCGGTGACTGAGATCGCTAAGGTGTAGTGCCGTAGCGATCTCAGACCGAAGGATCGCGGGTTTGAGTCCCGCCTCGGGCACGGTTGTATTTGTGTTCGTCCTTTCACCCCATATCATCCTCATCATCATCATACCGTGTCATCCTCACAGTTACCATACCGTTACAAGCAATAGTGGTTGCTAATGGCCTAGAAGTTGATGCGACCTTAAAAAACAACAAAACAGAAACATTTGAAATATCGTGACATGGGCGCAATTTCTATGCTTGCTTCCATGGGCGCCTGAATACCTAGATACGCCTCTGGATAGATATATCGATATATTTAATCAACTGAGGGTTTAACACCCGGTGGTAGATTTCTAAGAAGTATTACAATATACATATTACGAATATGGTTACATTAAGAATCATTAACAGAAGAAGAAAAAAACAATACAATGCAAGGCGCGCAACACAATTACATTACCTACATAATTATTTTACATCATTATTATTTCTAAATATATTTACCCTTTTACGGCCAGTTTCAAATGATTTCGTAGGTAAATTGTTCTAGTGATTTATTGTTCGATTTACAAAGGAGAATTTTCCGGTATCAGATCGCTACGATCATGTACGAATTTTGAAATTATGATCCCCTCTACTTCAATTTATATAAACTCACTACTTAAAATTTCGTCCGAAAAAATACGAATATGTTGAAAATACGAATATAAATTCCCATATGTCGTTTACATATGGAAATATAGGAACAAGAGAGACCTTAGCACACTTCCCTGTGGAAAACCGGATGTTACATCTGATTTTGATGAACGTTTTCCATTAATTTTCTCTCTCTGAGAGTGCCAATAAGAAACTCCCTTATCAAAAAAAGAATTCTGTAATCCATGTGTGTTGCAGCAAGTTTCGTGAAAAGTCTACCAAACAGAACTCTATCGAAGACTTTGGAGAAATATCTTATTATAGCGAGTATTTGTTCACCAGCATCTAAAATATCTGCAATATCCTGACACACACAGTAGTAACGTGGCGTTCACAAGAATGACCCGGATGAAAACCATGTTAAATGATGTTGTAGGCTTCCGCGGCCAGAGTCATGATCTGGGCTGTCCGGGTGACGCCGCGTCGATATATGAACCAGAGCGCCCAACATCCTTGCGCAGTACAGCCTGAAGAGGACCGCGATATGTCGGTCGAAAAGTCGGCACCTCAGCCATCGACGCGGCGTCACCCAGACAGCCCAGATCACGAAAACCATGTTCTTCAAAAAGTCATCCCAACTTAATCCAGAGATTTCGTACAAGTTCTCCATTTGTTTGCATACGACGGATGTTAAGCTCACAGGCCTGTAGTTTTTCACGCTTGTACAGCCTCTTCCCTGGTAAATCGTTACTAACAAAATTTATTTCCAATCAGACGGTATACTATTGTTGTTTAATGTAGCATCCATCAAATGGAATAGGTACGACATCATGACTTCACCTCCAAGCTTTAGAATATCCGTTGAAGTTTCGTCCGGGCCAAAAAAATTATTTTTTCGTAAATTAGATAGAGTTTTTCAGTTTTCGGATTAAGTGTGAACGTTTCAATCTCATTGTCACTTGAAATATCCGGGACGATGTCATTTTTATTGAACGCGGAAGAGAAATATATATTATAAACGTTTTCTTTTCTTTCGTGGTCTGAAATCTAAGTTTCATCGCTGACTCTAAGCGCAGGTTAGTCTTCTTTGTTTCCCCTCCTCCTCCTCACATATTTATAGAATATACCCCAGCTGAATACCCCAGCTCTCTCCTCAGAATTGACTGCATGAATTTTTCCAGCGCGTTTCGCTTCACTCTAGGTAGTGCCTTTCATAACTGGAAAAAAATTCGATTATTGTACTGAACTTTAATTACGATTACTGTAGACCCTCTGTTCCAAAGTTTTCAGAAATTTGATGCCCATATTGTAATTTATTTAGCCCTTCTGGAATTAGACGCTTGAATTGTTCCAAATTTCATTTACTGAGCCCCAATAATTAGCCCAAGTGCCGAAATTTTTACGAAGGAAATACTAATGCTTTTGCATCTCCCCCCCCCCTACGTCACATACAGTTTTTACCGTTTTTTACTGAATAAATCTAAAATATGCCTTGTGATATTGAAAAATGCCTTTGCCTTTGTCTCCACCGTCTCCTGCTTTTGATTTTGGCACGCCACGTGTAACAGAACTCCTTTGTGGTCGCTAGTAACGGGAATTACGTCGCAAGAGAGACTTTTCCTCCGGTCGTACAAGAAAAACGACGAGGGCGTCGCCGTGATTCGGGCACTTGACTACCTGGCCAAATCCGTTCTCCCAAACAATACCATTGACTAGGCCCTGCGAGTTTCCTTCAGCTCCAACTTAACCGTCCCAGGTAACACATGGCGAATTTAGATCGCCTGTAATTTGTGTCTGCCTGCAGTTTCTCTTTTCTTGGAGCTTCTTATAATACGAGCCTTCTTTCTAATAATTTCTAATAGTGGCCCAAGCATGGCCACAGCTTGAACAATGGTATGTTTTTACGATTTCCTCAAAATCGTACTTGAATATCCTAGTAATTCCACGCTTAAAATTTCTTAATTTTTATCAATCCACAATAACACAGCATTGATAGTATTTCTAACATAAAAACGCTGCCCCCAATTTTAGCCTCGCCTGTTCGTTATTCTGAATTGCTTTGATTCATTAAGTATCACTGAAGCGGCCTGGATAGCCTAGGTCGCTAAGGCTGAATAGCCGTAACAGCGTCGTGCCTGAAGGGTCGCATATTCGAGTCCCGCCCGGGGCATGGGTGTTTGTGTGGGTCCGTCTACCGCAACCGTTACTCCCAATGTTATTTGCAGTGGTCGCTATATGACCTTAGCAGTTGAAAAGCGACCTTAAATGTTTTTTAAAAAAAGTGTTACTGAATGTACGATTACAATTTTATTTCGATAGAGATATTACTACAGTAACAATTTACTTACCAATATTTATAGTTCTATTAAATAACTCCAGATACGAAGATTGTTGCGTATTAATTCCTTGAAAAACAAAATAATGAACTTCAATCTACTGAAATTTTTGTCAGATTTTCTACTTAAGAGAAAATGTGCGGGCTCGAAATAAACATGCCCATATTCGAAGCAATCTTATTTATTACAACACGGCACCGAAGGGCGCAGAAGTGCGATGTGGAACATCGCATCAGCAACGAATACGGGGCAAGTGCCGGGCAGCGGGTCAGTCAGTCTCTGCGCGCGCAGCAGCCGAACAAGAGAAGTCCGGAGCGGACGTCCGCTGCGCGAGCACAGCCCTTCCGCCCCACTGACACGCCCACCCGCCCACTCGCCCACTCGCCCGCGGGCGGGGCGCTTCCGCCTCACCGCGTTTTACATTTACACGTTCACCACTGAGGCAGTCGAGCGCAAACAATGATAACTGGGGGCAGATTTTAATGAAGTTTTTTTTTCTGCTTACTTCAGATCAGAGATTTTTCGTATAGACAATTTTACGTTATGACAAAAGGATATGGCTAATTTTATACGACTTTCTTGCATTTTTCGTTGATTTCGACTAATAAGACACTTTTTACCGTCATTTTTAAATCATTTTTCGCTGATTTCATTGATTTTAATATAATTTTAATGGAACCTGCTTCAAACAATATTTACGAGATGCAACAAATATTCTCTACAGAATTCCTGAAAGCCTATTCTATTTCTTTGTTCAGAAATTGCCATATCAGCGTTGTGAATATGTAATCTAAGGTTCTTGTTAGTTTCATTACCATTTCGGCAGATTTCGGGATAAGCAAAGATAGAGATTTCGTGGTAAAGAACAGTCCAAACTAAAAGTTTGCAAGCTGTGTATTCTTGAAAGAAAGGATGAAGCCTAGATTACAACAGTAACATATCAACAACTTGATTTGTTCATTTGAAGAGGTTTTCATAACAAATTTTACGCAATTTTCTTTGCTTTTAAGGCATTTTGAAACATTTTAAGAACAATTTATTGATAATTTTTGGCAATGTATTAGGTCATTAAAGTACTCCCTAATAATGACTGATATTTCACGTTACACAGCAAAATACAATTATCACATTAACTACATGGAACGGGCTGCACATAAAGTGTAAGTGCATTTTCATTGTCATTTTTCTGAATTCGACAGTTAATGTAATATAAAGAGTACCGGACATCTCGTTTGTAAGAAAAGCAAAATAAGTTAAAAATTTTGATTTCCTAAAATGCCATAACAAATTTTCTTTTCTTCATATTACGCCATTAGTTTTGCACGTATATAGCACTTGCTTAGGATGAAAAAATGGACAGGTTTGCCAAAGGTCATTTTCAGGACTTTCTCACCCGTCACGGAAGTGGACTATCCACTTAACTATTCAGATTTCCCAGACTTACCCGCACAAAATAAAAAGTACGAGTTGCGATCACACGCTACAACCCACGACATCAAATATTTTCAACTTGGAGTAGCTGGATTAGAAGCCAAATAGTTTATGCAATAGCTCATACGCAAAGGGCAATCAATAACAAATCGACGTCGCCCAACGCGAAAATAGTAGCACCTGAGCCCGGTTCAGTTGGTTAAAGAATGTGATCTCTATATTTTAATAGAAAATAGTTTTGAATGAACGCATCAATTGCCAAGGTCATTACTCCCGTATGTGTAATGCGGTGGTCTTCCCACGGCGGATGGCGAGATCTGGCGCCGACCTACATTTCGGCTTGCAGGGATTCCCCGAACTGGGCGGCGGCGGCGGCGGTGTAACAGGCTGTTAAACCCAAGTTCGCGGGTTGAAACACGATCGACACCGTGAATTTTTAAGGGCGAAAAAATCCTTCGTTCGCCTTCTTTCGGAGGGGAAGTAAAGCCGGCTGTCCCATGTTAAATTAACTACATGTAAAAGATCCTCAAGCCTAAATGAAGTTTCTGAGCTAAATTCAAATCGCCTGTTTCATCGCCCAAGAATCTCCTCTAGATCATGAAAGGAGCGTAGCGAAATTTACGTGGTCAGACGTAAGAGATGACCGCATGGCCTGAGTTTCGCTACGTAAAACAAGGCATCAAATCAATTCAATTCAATTCAACGAGGTACCTCCCATCAACGAAGCACCGCCCCAGTCGGGTCAAGCTCGAAACTCTCGACTGGTCTCGCGGCATGTGTGGAAGCGTACAACATGCATGTATGTGTACTGCTCCGACGTTCATGATGTGTTGATAGGAGAAACTATGGAAAACTACACATCACAGCAGCTCTGCCGCTAAAATTATCTTCCAGACAGCGGTTGAATTTGACCTAGATATGAAGTTGTGTCGAAAATTCTGGTGGCTTTCACGACTCGAACCCCAGAATCTCCCGGTCAGAAGCGCTGCAGGAACATCAGTTGATGTCCAGAGCCACGAAAACCGGAAAGAAAATAATGTTTTCCGGCATTTGTATGTAATTTGTGCATTCGTGTTCATCAGAAGGTGCTTGCGTTGCAGTCGTTCGACGCAGATTCATCGCGAGGTCATCTCCTCGCTCCCAGAACACGCGTTGCTCTCCGGGCGGGCCTCAGATGGCAGGCGCGAGCGACGTGTGACGCAATCCTGCTCTAAGGATATCAACTGACACCGATACAGAACGCATCGCGACATCACGGTAGAGGGGAAGTTGCCGTGCGGCAGCTCGTGGTTGTGGTGGGGGCGAGTTACCAATGAACATTTTAGCGCATACTTAGTGGACGGCTTTTTTCTGTGCGGTCAGATATTTTAACCGCGTTTTTCAAGAGAGTATGCAAAGGCAATGGTACAACTCGAAGTTTGACCGGAAGGGTAAGGTGAGTCATTCCAACGTTCAGAAGTGGATAAATGAAGAATAGTTGAAGCCGTGAAAAACGATAAAAGGTGGAATAAATTGAAATACAGAGAGGACGAAGTAGTGCAGATAATGCCTGCCAAATACCAATTAAGCCCTTCAAAAAAGTACACATATATGTGTGAGAATATACATTTAAACCCCATTTGGAATGCGAGTATTTCGGTCCGTGCGAGGCAAACGGCGTTACAAAACTACAAACGAAAGTACTTCCGAATGGCAAAGTCGCATAACAAGGGACGTCAAATGACCTACAAAAGAGTCGATTCCACTTCAGATTTCTTCAGAATTTGATTGGTTCAAAATTTCAAAATACTACGCACATCTTGATCCATTTTAATGTCCGAGTATTGTCATGACATTAATACAAAGTACACAACAATTTTTGGGAGACATCTATAAACTCAGTTTGTTTCGACAAACCATCAATAATGTTTGCACAATATTCCCTTTCCCTACCACTTTTGAAGGTTGAGTCCACAGTACTTACTCCAATGTTTTTCGTGAAAAGTCTAAATTCCAGCAGTTATTACCTTGAATGAAAATACTTCTTTTAAAATAATCCAATCGCTTCGGTTTCGGCCTAGCCGTTTTCGTTCCGCTTTGAAGCTCGTGTTCGCCTCTGACATGGACGTAACGTGTAAGGAAACCCCGGGGCCGGCCAGACCAAGGGCGTGCCCTCCGGCAAGCACCTGTTCGCCCGCCGCCCGCCGCCCGCCCGCCCGCCGCCCGCCGCCCGCTGCCCGCTGCCCGCCGCAAGCGCTGCCGTGTGGAGGCCGTTGGCCCTGGCGAATGGGTAGCCTTGGCGGGTAATGAATTACACCAAGGCGTAGCCTGGGAACCCATCGCGGAACTCGAAGGAACCGATATCAGCCTATCGTGCTCGGCCCTCGCTTCCCGTGGGCTTTTCCACCTCTGGCTCGCTCTCTTTTCCCGGCCGTTGAAAAACGCTCGATTCAATCCTCACCCCCCTCTCTTCTTCTGACGCCCCCAACTCCACCGCCTGGGTCGCTTCACTTGTCGTTAGATAACTATCCATCCCCCCCATGATTATCAAACATCTCGAGAGACATCTCTCTAAATTAATCCATTCAGGATTGTTAAAGAATGAACGAGAAACACCTGAAGCAAGAATCAAATTAAGCGTAGGCGAAATTTAAGTGCCTCCACTGAATAAAAAAGAGTAACTGGTTGGAAGTTTTTTGTTTGGTCAAGTTATATAGAACGCGCCACCAACCTAGTACTACGCAGTTCCTAGAGCATCTAAAGCTCGCGTATGATCTAAGGCAGGGTGATGTGGAGTAGAAAGCGGTCGTTTTTACGGAAACACTTCTACTGGTAAGGATTCATCGATACCCTTCCTTCTATTTCAATTACGAAATTGTGTGGAAATTGTCAATTCTACCACCTCTACCTTATTCAATACATCGAGTTCAAACTACCTATTGTAGTCACAGCTCGTTTCGCTACAACTGATCACATTCTTTTCTTTATAATTCCATGCATAAATAATCCGCGATTCAGAGAGTAATTCTATGTTCAAATCAGTCTTACAGTTCAATGTGAGATCAGATAATTGTTCATCCTTTAACCACGGAACCAATTTTACAAGAAAACGTTTTGTTCTCTACTTCTTCTACTGAAAGAGCTAAGCATTTCGTCAATAATGTGATAATGTTCTTTATGAACTTAGGCAGCACTTCGGAGTAAAGACGATGTACTGACAGACAATATAAAAGGTAAAAATTCAGCAACTTAACCAGTGTGTGAGAAAATACTAATTCTCCGTTATTCCGTTCAAGTTTTGAATCTCGTTTTATAAGGAAAATTGAAGTGTTACTGGCGGTACTGTCCAATGTGTCGCTATTCTGGTTGTTGAATTTACAGTAGCGTTAATACGTATTGTTATTGCTATACTGTTATTGCCATTAGCACTCTTCCCAACAAAAACTTTAATCGCTACGCGATCAAAATGCTTTATGCGTGAAAATTGGATGCATGTGAGATGTAGCTGTAAAAAATATAGACGAGGTCTACGTTTCTACTAAGTATAGAGAAGAGAAACTCAAAATCATGGTTATATCTGTTCATTGTTCTCTAAGTGTAATAAAATAAACAAATAAAATGAGAGAGGCTTACAAATTGAGGAACAATACAATCACTATTCACTGTAAAGTGTGAACACAAGAGTTCAAATTATTTCACAATATGTATCGGAAATGTTTTAAATTTTCTAAGATAGGCACATTGCAAGGAATCTGAATTTGGTCGTGCTATTCACCTTATCAAATGTGATAAACCACTTAATTATAACCACTGATTTTAACAAATTTTTATTTTTACTATATGTGAAAGGACACATGTGTTAGACGATGGCTGGTCGTTGCATGCATATATTCACACATACAAATCTTTGTATTAAAAAAGTCTTCGAACTTCAGAAAACTCGCTATGTTTGTTTCTTTAGTAACAAACTTACAATCATATTTTTTCTACAAGAAAAAATGTCGAATGCTTTTAATCCATCAATTAAAACGCACAGAATGAAACAATGAAGAATCAACGGCACATAAGAATTTATTCTATTAATTTTATCATTTTATTACAATTAACCTTTGTTACTGTAAAATCAGATAATAATAACAACAAGAGATAAACATCTCGTGATCATTACCTTTCATTTAAAGCCTCTAGTGGTGCTACAGAATGGCACAGACTTTATCGCACTAGTTAGTTCCCTAATCTCTTTGGTTTAGGCTAGCTTGGAAAAAATTTGGATACAATTTGGAAAAAATTGAGCTTTCATGCGAAGTAGCCACCAAAAATTAAAGTATTGATTTCAAATTCTTTGGGTCTCGAGATCCTGAAATTGATTGAGGAATATCAACTTTGGGGTAAATCGCCTGAACGGTTTGAGCGGCATTGATGACGGACTGACAGACGTTCTGATGTAAACCAATTTTCCGGAATCAATGACCTACTAACCGTGGATTACGACTACACAACGTGGTAGAGGAAGTAATAAAATTTATCCACTTTTTCCGCATCGGATATCTGCGACACGATTTTTTCTGTCGAGAAATCTACGCTTTTTCCTACACTTCATAAATGTCTACATACTACGTATGTATGTATACATACATATAAATGCCACTTCCTTCTATTCGGACAAGAAATTCAAAATCAGTTTTGCGCGACACACCCATCCATAAATACATCCCGATTTTCGGGTGCAAAATTGTATGTATCTCCTCTCCACCTCCATTAATCTGAATCATATTCGGTACAGCTCTACTAGACCTTGATCCCGACAGGTACGCAGAGTTACAGCAGCAGATATCCCTAAACACGGAGTTTACGACCGAAAAGTTGGAGATGGTCTTGTTGTGGAGCTTCCAACATTTTTCTTACGAAAAAGAAACGCGGAACGGCTGGCGCACCACCCGGAAGGCGGCGCGTCCGTGTCCCACCCGCAGCCGGAGCGCGTCGCGAGGAGACGAGACGAGATCGGGGGACGCGGCGCGTGTGAACGACCTGGGTTGATGCCCTTGTGGAGTTTCCGGGCCGCGTGGCGCCGCCAGCTACCCCCGCCCCCCGCCATGAGCTTCCGGCCGGTGACAGGCCCGCGGCGCGGCGCGGCGCGGCGTGGGGCGGCGCGTCTTGTCTCCCGCAAAGCTCGGCCTGGCGGCGGCGACGCGACGAAAAGAGGAAAGCAGTCTGGCGGCTTAACGTGAAATGTTGGCTACCTCAAGAATCGCATATACGCAAAATGAATCCGAAAGGCGGCATTATAAGGACCTTATCATACCTGTACCGAGTCAAGCCTCACTAGATACTTATCGTTTTGTATATATGTGTATGTTTTGTCGTCTCAAATACTTTGTATCTTATGTTATTGTAATATTTTGTTATTGTGTTACTGTATTATTTGTATTTGTTGTGCTATTTACATTGTATCTTGAGCTAACTAGCTGTTCTAACTTGGACTACCTGTTTTATCAGAAGTTATTTATAAGGACACTTCTTATTGAGCTGTGAATATACACAGTAATAGGGCAATCCTGTAAACAAATTACTAATAAAATTGAGTTGAATAAATGTATGGAACCCTGCAATGACAAGGAATGCATGATGATAGCTGAATGAAGATTGGGATAAAGGTGGTTCCACACATTCGGCATTCGCCTATCAGCGAGCTACTGGTCGCCCAATCCCGAACAGCTGATGTGTTCAGCGAGTGTTCGCTCCCTGTGATGTGTCATAAAGACCGGCGCGCGGTGGATAGGGCAAATACCTGGCGTATAAATTAAAAAAAAATAGAAATACAACCAAAAACCTATGTGTGGCGACACTGTACATTGGAAAATATGTGTCTGAATATTATGAGAAGGCAGGAAAGACGTAAACCCAATATTCAGATTTTTACCTCAGATTTTAGACAAAAATTACACATTAAATTGAGACACCTCACATTTCAGCTTGTGAATACCTTCTTACAGCTTAAATGGTAGTATATATGATATAAATAAGAAGAATCTGATTAGTACAATTATTTTTAGAATATAAAAAAATATTTTAGACCTTCCTCAGAGTTTTTTGGGCTGAAATATGACACCGAACGTTCGGTGCTCGGCGAATCGCAAACAACCCGTCCACACTACTCGGGATTCGGTGAGCGGTTGCTCGAATAGCGACTGTGAGGAGCCGCCTTAACGCTCGCATGACAAGAGAACGACGCGTGACCACGCGTGCGTTGCGATCTCCGGTCCGCGCTTTGTTCTTCGCGCGCTTGGCCTCGCCCCCCCCTCCCCCTATCATGGGTGGGGCGTGGAGGGGGGTGATTACCGCTCCGCGCCGCGCATAACCGGCACTCGACAGCACTCATCATGTCAATGACTCCTTTTCTACCAGTGATGTTAGGATCACAGACACGTGTATTTTGCTAATCTAGTGGCTAGTGAGCTTTCATCCCTTTTTTAAGTTGATATTTGCCCGGCGACGTTACAACTTTCTCCGAGACATCTTCCTTGGACGGTCATTATAATCTCAAACTCAACTTTCTCGACGAATTTAGGTCTCTCTTTTTTGGTGTTGGAAAAGACTCCATTGTAACGAATACAGGCGTCAACTCACCGGGGTTCCCATCTCGTTCCACACGTCACGCAAATTGGAAGCGGATTTCCATTTGGTTAAAGAGCAGCACAGGCTCCAAAGTATTTAGAACGTCTGGTCTACATTCTCCGTTTACTGCTTGTTTTATTCAGTATGTAATTCAAAATTGAACGTTGACTTCTCACATACAAACTTGCAGTGGATTGTAAATTTTCAAAATCCAATGCATCCTTTTTACATACAACAAAACACACCTTTGAATATAAAATGTCGTTCGTAACTTACAAATTTCTGGATTCGCAAAGTACAATATTTGTTGAAATAAAGCTGAAAAATATCGTTTTCTTCTCTTAAAACAAAAACAAAGTGAAAAAACATAAGGGGCTGTCGATTAATTACTATTTATGAAGTATTTTGAATACCCCCTCTCTCCCTGTAACGCACTCTAACGCACGATTAAACCCCCGTAAATAATTACGTAACGCTTGGGACAACACCCCTCCTTGTAAACGCAAGCAGTGAAAATAAATTATAAATTCCTAAAATTTTGCAAGCATTTTATTTGTGTTGTGTATTAAAATTTATGATATTTAAAGTCGGAATTAGTTGTTGATGCTGACTGCACCCAGCAATAATATTGAATCAAATTTTGAGTGGAGGAAGGAGGCAAAGGCCAGAAAATTTCTGATCACAAGCCGTGCACACGCCGCGTTGTTGAATTGTACTCTACAAAATACTACATTACAGTTTTGAATATTGTCTTCGTTATCTTTACAAAATATCTAATAACTTTAAATTATTTGTTTTAAAACAAATTAATTAGATAATATTTTAATGTTGTACTACAAGACTAAAGAAGACAGTATTTCAACAAATGTTAAAAATTGTAAAAAAAGATCAAATATTACCTAACACTAAACGAATACCCCCCTGCCCCTATGTAACAAAGCATAACACTGCCTCAAACCCCTTCCTCCTCTCTATGACGTTACGTAATTTATAGACGACCCCTAAGCAAGGATCCGTGGTAGGCATACCCCAAGGGTGCGCGGTAATGACGTACCACTGAACAACTTCTATGGAGCAATATGGAGGTGTGTTAAGGTGATACAACCACTATAGCCTAATATTATAAAACCAATATGAATATTTAATATCCATTTTTTATTAATTTATTACCCAAAAATTAAATTTATTACTGTTGCTATTCATTAAATAAATGTTAGTATGAGAGCACGATGGTTACGCAACCATGGTAGTAATTCAAGCACGTATAATAGTAGGAACAAGCATAACCAAATAAAAACCCGGCAGTTCTAGGTTCGAGTACAGACGGGGGCAGGATTTTCGACATTGGCTAAATAGCTAGGTCGAGTTCTGTCGCTGTCTCGAGAAGAATTCTCGGCTGATTTGATCGGTAGTTTTCCGTGGTTTCTCGGATCCAAACACGGCGAGTACCCTAACAAACAGGCCACGGACCGAGCGTGATCTTTCCATCCCCTTCCTTATCCTATCCTCACCCCTTACTTGCACACTCGCACACTTACATGCACTACACAATCACACATGCCAGAAAGCCGGCTTAAAGCTTGTCCCGGCTGGGGTGGAGCCCCGCCGGTGAGTGATACCTGTTGAGGAAAACCCCGCTAGCCGACAGTAGGTCGGCCCGGATCTCACCTTCAGCGGGGGAAGATTATCACTTCCCGAGCAAGAAAAATGCACTGCACTTACAGGACTAATTACCATAGCCGTTAACGCGCTCGAAATCACCAATCTATCAATCAAAAAAAACCAATAAAATATTTGGTTTCATGCGATTGTGCTATAGCGGTTGTTCCCGCCTGACGTACCTGGAGTTTGAAGACGACATTTTCTGTTTTGGGGAGGGGGGGGGCGAAGGTAGCGGGTGCGGGCGAGCGCTTCCTGCGGAAGCGACGCCGCTTATCGCACGCGCGAGGAAGGCATCGCTCGACTTCGCAAAACCGCGCTCCCGGGCGAGGCGGAACCGCTACGACTGGGGGCGACGAGGCCCGCACACATCGAAAGTGCTTTAGCGTACTCGGAGTTAACTAGTATCGCTACAGCCGGTCTCGATAGTCGAGCTCACTGAGGCAGTGGCTACCCTGTTTCGACAGGGCGCGGATTCACCCCCCCCCCGGCATGGGTGTTTGTGTGTTCATGTTGTCCTTACGTGACCCCTTTACCAGTTACCCCAATGTTAAATATTACAGTGGTTGCTATATGACCAAGCGCTGTTAAAAAGCGACCTTAAATAAATAAATAAATGGACACTTTTTCTGGTAGAAATGTGTACCTCTTTTCTCTCAGTCGGGTTCTGTTTTGTTCTCATCATATCATTTCTGTTTTGCTTCAACTCCTTCCCCGACTGTCATCTGTATGTGTCTAGGAGAGCTATCACGACTCCCCTCGGAAATGATCGCCTACTGGTAACAATTCAAAAGGAAGAGCTCCCTCGACCTTCCCGAACGTAATACTACACGCTCCTTATACGTCGTCTTAGCCCGTAGTGGCGTCTATTTTTGTTTGTAGCATTGTTCTGAATATCGCGGACCAATTACTCGATCAACCTGCCACGGCAAACGATTACAGAAGGCTTAGGGGAAGCGATACACAAAGGACTGGGAATACCCAATGCTACAAGTACAACTCAACAGACTGATTATTTTGTTTCCGAGCGCGTCAGCTGCTACGGTCAGTATATCCATAAGTGTCACGCATGTTATAACCCATATTGATTAGTGATTCCAGATACGTCCACTGTTAACGTCATTAGTCCCGTAAGTTTAGTGCATTTTCCTCTCGAGAGGTGGCGGTCATCTTCACACTCTCTAGATAGCGAGATCCGGCGCTGACCTACTCTCCGCTAGCGAGGTTTTCCACAACCAGGTATCTCCCACCAGCGAGGCACCACACCAGCTGAGTTATGTTCTAAGCTCCCGACCGGGCTCCAGGCTTGTGTTGTAGTATAGTGAATGCAAGTGTGTAAGGGAGTGATGATAGGAAAAGGAAGAGGAAAGAAAGATCGCGGTCCGTGGCCCGTTTGGTAGAGTACTGCTCCGGCATTTGCCTCGTATTGATCGGAGAAACCGTGGAATGCTACCGATCAGAGAAGAGTCTACTAAACTACCGATCAGAGTATTTTTCTGACTCTTAGTCTGCGATCGTTGTGAATACGAGTCTGTGTGAAAGACATTTGATTATTGCAATGCACATCAAAGAAATTTTGTAAATAAGATAATTTTATTTGTGTAAAACGCGTCCAAATAATAATGTTGGTTGCAATAGTGCTGGAGGGCGATCACCGTATTTTCAAAACCAAGTTCTTTTGGTTTTGCATGAATTCTACTACCGTCAATCGACTCAATGCGTAACTAATACAAACACTCGTGGGCCCACTGGAAATCAAAGCCAAAATCGCTTGCGTGGAAGGTGAATACACCTGGCACGGACACTAATCATAAAATTATTTAAGTAATGTTTCAATATAGACTTTTGTTGAAGTTAGTTTTAATTAATTTACATGTATTTGTTACGATTTACATGTATTTGTGTTCTGAATTTTCGAAATTACATTTGCGTTATTCGCTGGACCTGCAACCTCGCGTTTGTTGAAGCCGGCGTTGCTTGCAATTCTGCTCGCAGAGAGCGCGTGCGCGCGCGACAAGCCCGGCCGCGCGCAGCCGCCCCAACGAGGCCAGCCGAACAAGAGCCGAGTGGCCGAGCGCGTTGCCACGGAGACAGGGCGGCGCTTCCCACCGCAGCCGCTGCGGCGCCCCACGCTTTCGCGGGGGGTCGGCTCGCTATTCTGCCCTCAGATGTCCGCACTCCGAACTGCAGGTGACACAGGCGGCGAGCAATCGAGAATAAATTCTCCTACTGACCCTAAGTTTCAGCGCGCTTGGTGGACGCCATGTTTTTTGCAGACAAAACATAAGAATGGTGGCCTGATGGTGGCGTATAGACGTGTTGTTTGTAGCAGATATTATTTCTATAGTATTTCCTTTTTCGTTTAACTTTATTAATATTATATTGGTGGTTAAAATAATAATATTCACACAGGCTTCTGTATGTTCGGCATATATCTGTAAAAATAAAAGCAATCAAACCACAAATATTTAATTTTTCAAGTAAGTGATTTTTTTAAAATTCTGATTTCTACTACAGACTACGATTTATTTCGTAAAACTCGAGTAGC
This sequence comes from Gryllus longicercus, assembly GCA_038098605.1. Taxonomy (NCBI): domain Eukaryota; kingdom Metazoa; phylum Arthropoda; class Insecta; order Orthoptera; family Gryllidae; genus Gryllus; species Gryllus longicercus. Next base: position 3,543,950 of record JAZDUA010000086.1, read on the forward strand.
AAAAATTTATACATGGAGTAATTGTTCCGAGAGCACTGCTGTGACTGCGAAAAATGGCTTCTATTTGCTATCAAAGAGGCGCTTCAGCCACTCTGTGTTACATTCTAACGCGTTTAAATTCACGCAATCGATATTGAAACTATTTACGAGAACAATGTGACGCATGAAAAAGTTTAAATATTATTGAATTTTCAAAATACACGGAAAAATACTTCTACGGACCAGAATTTATACAAAAGTCCAAAATTTGTATTCCAAAGAAATAATTGCAGCGTAATCATATACCTTCCAAGCCCACTTTCAGAATTCATTCTCGACAACTGATCGTGTTGATCAATAACCCTCATTAATTTACTCAGAAAAATCTGAAATTCCAATAATATAGTTGGAAGCGTCAAGAATTTTAAACTTTGTCAATATTCCAAAAGTCCGGACATTTTAATGAAAATCCGACCTTGGCCGCAGTTAGAAATGCAGTTTATTTATAATCGAGCAAAAAATCAGCTTTCAAGAAAATTTTGAAAATAGCATCTCATAACTCCTGGGGGTTTGTAAACCAATTAACCAATCGGAAATTAAAAGACAGTCTGTGTTTGGAGAGAAAACTCCTTTCCGATATCAGGGATCCCCAAAACTTGGATTTCAATCAAAATCTCAGAATTGATATTTTATATAAAACTCAATACTTTATATATTCGATGCGTACAAGAAAGTAACAATCGCAAAATGCAACATCCCAAAAGTAAACATCAAGACCTTTCAAACCATATTTCATGTTGTGCAATTGGGTAACTGTGTTACATGGAAATAACAGTCCATGTTTTGAAAGATCAAGAAACTAGTGATATTACAAAGTCGCAGAACTCTACCAGTTCGTACATCACTGAGAAAATATCACCCACGAAGACAATTTATAGCAACCTACAAGGATGCGACCTTTGATGTACACGTCACAGCTGGCCGGTCATCAAGACCTTTTGGAGAAAGTCGGGAAATTATGTTGTAGATAACCTACGTTACGTTAAAATATATTCATGAATAAAGGAATTCATCAAAAAAGACATTTAACCAAGTGCCAAAATCAGTTAGAAACTGACTTCGCCACACGGTTAAATTTAATTAAATTAGAATGAGTATTTAGGGTAACTTTTACAATTAATTTTATTATTATTTAACATATTGTGTCGAGTATATTATAAGAAAGTGTCTGCTTGTGATTTTAAAATCTCTGAAGGATATTTACCTGACTCGATGCACTACATCGCATTTCATAAGTTTTTAAACGATGTTTTACAAGTCTAAAGTGATTTTAAGTATGCTCATTCTGATTTCAAATATGATTTTATTTTTTATGTATCACATAGGGTTTCTGTACAAATCAGATCTTATTAGGAAAAATTATTATTTTATTTTTATTAAAAATAAATTGGATGATTTCAAACACTATGTAGAAATAAAATGCATTATATGTGAATGGACAATTCGATTTCTTCACTTAAACTGCTCATTATTGCGATAAGAGAAGTCGTAGGTATATACGATTACATAATATCCCTTCTTCGCTGATTTCACTTCTAGTTCTTCCTGGAGGATGAAACTTCTCTTCCTTCTTCTTTTCCCATCACTAGAGCCGTCCTGAACTGCTCCTAATACACTGTGTCACTTCTTCAACAATGGTAAGGGAAACCGGAACACTGAGATACTTCACAGTGCAGAGCTGATCTCCACTTTATGCCATCAAGATTCTCATGATTCTCAATTGTTTCACCCAAGATTACTTGGGGGTAAAAATATCTTCAACGACCAATGGCTTATCTACAATGAGCGGGAAACTTATAAGTGGGAAGAAAATGATTTATACATTGGGTCAGCCCATCCTGCCCCTTGTTACGGAGTTCCCATAAGGAGGTTTTACTGGATTTACGCCTTGAATACTGCTGCACTGCCTCGACGGACAACAAACAACCTCCCTTCTGGTACAGTATTACAAACGACGCGACACACTCCCGTTCCCACCCACTTTATGACAGTCGTCCGCAATCCAACAACGTGAGCTGTACGCAAAACATATCTTTGATAAGATAACCACAACATGTATTCCACTATTTCCGTTTGCAGCCATTGTTCGTATGTTTAAAAGAACAACCAACACCTGCGTATTCAATAACGTTCAACAGATTTTCTTAACCGTCCCGATGGCCAAGATCGCTACGGTAGTAGTGCGGACCGAAGGATCGCGGTTTAAGCCCCGGCTCAGGCATGGTTGTCTTGTGTTCGTCCTTTCACCTCCTATCATCACCATATCATATCATCTCCACAGTTACCATACCGTTAAATGCAATAGTGGGCGCTAATGACCTAGATGTTGATGCGACCTTAAGTAACACACACAAAAAACAACCAGTTTTTCTTTTGCACACCCCGTAGTGCCCAAGAGCAGAATTGTAAACTTCTTTCCCCCAAAAACAAGTAACAAACGCTCTAGCCTTCCACAGCTCGGAAAACAGGACATATTGTTAAAGGTCGCGTAAACAGGGAGAATAGAGCATTAGCTGGGATGCAGGCAACAATAAACGGAAGGGAACGCCACTTCCTAGTGAAAAGAGAGCCTCAATCGCCGCGCCCAAAGCCCCCGAAAAATGAAGCGGCAGCGGCCAATCGGGGGCCACGTCCGGTCGACGCCTGGCATTGTCGGCTGCGGGCGGGGCAGAGTTCCGCCGCCCTCCGCTGAGCGCCACGACCGACAGGAAATGACGGCAACAGTAACACTTGACACGTTTATTTTTTTTTTTTTTGCTGTATCTGGTAATTAATTAGTATTGCTCGTAGAGAGACAAAACCAGTTTGATCTCAGAAATTTCAAGGGAGGCTTTTCATCGTCTAGAAAGGCCAACCGTCCCCTCTGATTATATATTTGACAGCTAAAGTTATCGATGAAACAAGTTTACCCCAAACACGTCATGGTGTCGAAGGGCGCCTTCACACGCGGAGCCACTCAGTGGCGCTACCGAGAAGCATCAGTGCCCTTCAGGCTCAGCCACCCCCGACCACGAGAGGGGAAGGTTTCCTGAGTCACACCGCTGTTGGCTCGACATACACCGGTGACGGCAGACAAAGGCGGGCAGCGGGCGAAGACCGGTTCAGTGGCGCGTCTTTTTCGCTTCTAGTGCGATCGCTGCCTTTTAGGGCCCCTTCCGACGTGGACACCGATAAGCGGCACGGCACTTCCCATGGGGGCTCTATCGCAAGCTACCACCGCACCGCCGCCGCCCGCCATGGAAGGGGAGGGTTCGGCAGGAGTAGGTTTCACCGACCCTTACTAACAAAGAAATGCAGCAGGTAAAACGCGGCGGCGAGTGGCCTAGTGGGAAGACCTCCATTTAAACCAATGTTTTGCAAGTGATGGCGCAGGCGCCGCCCCAATCTGCTTGTCACGAGCGCTGGCTGCCGAAAGACACCGCAGCGCGTATTCGCCGCACGTCGTGGAAAGACCTCCATTTAAACCAATGATTTGCTACCAGCCGTGGTGTTCGGAAGCGCGCTGCCGTGTCTACCTGTGAAGAGGCCCTTAGACCTGTGTACTGTTTGCGGTGGTGCAGTCGCGTTTCTGCGCTGCTGGTGGTGGGACTTCGCCACTCGTGTGGATTCCTCCATCCCTTCAACCTAATAGTTAGGGTTCCTTCCAACGGCGCCACTCAGCAGCGCTTGCGAGTGGTACGTCTGCTGGCAAAGCATTGATTTAAATGGAGGTATTTACCCGAGCGGCGTAAGCGCACTGCTGTGACGTTGGATGGCAAACTCCCGCTACTAGCAGTGCAGAAGAAAGTTCGCGCCACCACCAGAAGAACAGAGTTCTCGGTCACACAAGACGCACCATAGCCATTTTTTGCCTGCTCCTTTTGGTCGCCTGAGCCCACAGCGGTGGGACTCACGAAACCTTCATCTCTCGCGGTCGGTGGTGGTCGGTAGTGGTTGTGTGTGAAGGGGTCGGTTATCGGTGGCGCCACCGAGTGGTTCCGTGTGAAGGAACCCTAACTCTGAGATTTACATGTGATGCAATGGGAAAAACTCTTTTGTTGCCCACACTTTTTATTTTCAAAGGGTGGTCCGTAAAATGTTTCTGTTTTTCGAAATTTGCAATATCATTGTGCTTACAAAATCGGTTAATACTCACAAAAAAGTCAAAGCCAAGTTCAATCCGTTCTTGAAAGACAGAGTGGATGAGATCGTAAACAACACTTTACAATTTAATTATACAAGGCATTGCATAACTAGAAAACGAAAATGACTCGAGAAGTCACGAATCGTGTAATTGGTGTAACGAGCTTTCTAGCAAAATAAGAACTTCCAGTTCATGATCACTCTGAAATGAATCAATCGTTTATTCGAAGAAATTATAAATAGATTTTGGATGTTTTAAAAATCTGGGGCAAATGAATGTGGTTTTGAGTTAGTAAAAGACAGAACACCATTCGAAAAATATTTTAAATTCCCAAATCACAGTCACTACAGAAATACGAGCCCCGGCTTTCGACAAATCTGGCAATGACCACGCAAAAATACCTCTTGCTACTGTATTCAATATATATATATATATATATATATATATATATATATATATATATATATATTGAAAAAGTTTATTTACTGAAAGGACGTCCTGTAAGTAATCAAATTGTCCAAGAGTAAACATTTTCCGCTTTTCAGCAAAACTAACTAATCGCAAGATTCTCTACTCCATTTACGTAATTCCCCGATTCTTATTTTATCTAAACGAGCAAGGAAAATCGAAAGGTATATGCAATCATGAAAGATGGGTTCTATTCTAAGAAATCGTACAAAAATGTGTATTGAGGCAAAATATCTTCTGCCTAGACAACAAATATCAACGCACTTTAATGTAAATCTTTCGTAGGTAGAAACAAATGAACCAATTGATGCAACCGCGAGTGGCGCGAGCGGTGACGTCGAATTCCTCTTTGGGGGAAGTCAATTAGCGGTGGAATTCCATTTGTCAGTAGACAAGCGTGAGGTTTACAGTTTGAAGCGCATTGAGTTTACTGTGTTACACAACGCATGTGTTACTTCAGACGATCAAACCACTTTGAAGCGATTTAAGTCAGTGGACGATATTTTTTTCCCTTTTAGAGGGTTCTAAAACAGTTGAGCATCGACGACAGTGAAATGTATTATTCCGTCAGCCATATGATCTGGAGCGTCAGCAGTTGATGCCTCTAAGTAGCGAGTTCAGAGCGTGTAGTTGGAAGTAGGGGATAAGTTTCACACGTGATTTACGTTTATAGTCGAACAAATGAACATTGAAATAATTAATAAAAATCATGTTGAAAAGCAGATAACAGCATGTATGCGTGTGAATCCTGTCATCAAACGGATGTAAAGGGCAAACATCAATACCAAATTTCAAAGAGATCGCTTTATTTACTTTCATCACACTTTTACTTAAACTGGCCATAGACAAAAGTTTAAGAATTATGCATGTAAATAATCTTTCTTAAAAAGGAAGTCTTTTCTTGTTATGGAGGTAAATAAGCACATGTACTCCAAGCGAACATTCTTCAGGTGGCGAAATGAGAAGAATCGGGAGTAATAAGACACAAAAGTTCGCCGACCGAATGAGATAGCTCAGAGCATCAACTGCTGTCCCTGCAGTGCTTCTGACCGGGAAGACCTAGGGTTCGAGTCCCTACAGTGGCAGGAATTTGCATCCTGGCTAGACACCTGGGTCGAATTCAGCCGTTGTCAGCAGGAGCCTTCTTGCGGCCGGCTGCTCTGATCGATAGTTGGCCGTGGTTTCTCCCGGCAACACCACTCGGGTGAATGCCAATGCAGGCTCTAACAAACAACCCGTGGTCCGAGCGCGATATTTCCTCCCTCTTCTTCGTCCTATCCTCACCCCTTACAGACAGCATAGCTTAGAGCTAGTCGCGGCTGGGGCAGTGCCGCGAAGGGAGGAAGTTCTTGGAGAGGGAAATCCCCCCAGATCGACGTGTAAGCTGGCGTCAGATCTTATCATTCAGCGGGGTAACACCACCGACACCTCCTGTGATAAAAACGTGCACTACACTAACGGGACTAGTCATAGCACTTGACGAGCACGGAAACACTGAATAATCAATCAACAAATTAGCCAATAATCCTGGCTGCCTGGGTGACGTCGCGTCGAAGGCCAAGGTGCCGACGTTTCGACCAACATATAGTGGCCTTCCTCAGGGCTATGGTGCTAGTTTGCTTCGCACTACAGCCCTGAAGAAGGCCAAGATATGTTGGTCGAAACATCTGCACCTAGACCTTCGACGAGTCATCACCCGTCCGTCCCGGGTAATGTCTCTGGGCGCGGCAGTCTACGACATCATGTAAGGCAGCCAAAATTTTTGAAATAGGTGTGAATCATTTCTAAGGTATTAATCACACCCCACAATCAATCATCAGCACCTCGGCCTTCGACGCGACATCACCCGGCCATCCCAGATCATGACTCTGGCCGCGGCAGCCTACCACATCATTTAAGTCAGCCAAAATGTTTGAAATAAGTGTGAATCATTTCTAAGATGTTAATCCCACCCCCCAATCAATCATCGAGCGGCAAAAAATCCCATCACTGACCAGACAAACAGTGTTGGGAAGCAACACGAGACGCCGAGTCTCGCGCGAAGGAAACGAGAGCCCGGCCAGGAGTCGCCTCGCCGAGAGCTGGCGCGGAGGACGTGAAGGTCAGCGCAAACGCGGGCCACCCGATCCCTCGCGAGCGCCACCCCACGCGGGTGGTGGGGTGGGGAGGGGAGGGAGGGGGAGGGGGAGGGGGAGGGGCGCTGGAGCGGCGCGAGCGACGCGACGCGGCTCACGGGGCGCGCGCACCGGGCGAGCCTTTCCACCCGACAGCACGCGAGGCAGGGAAGGACAAATGAAGGGGTCGGGGCTGTAACAAGACAAGCCACATCAGCCTTGGCTACAGATGGAACATTTTATCAAAACACCGATATTTTGATACATCGCCGAAAGGTTTCCGATGTAAGTAACATCGACGAAAAGGACAGTTTCGTAAATGCTGCTCGGACAGTAGTTCAACCACTCAGAAGGGTATCGATGCCGATAGTGGGAATTTGGAGAATCTCTTGTAATTTTTGTACCTGTTAAACTCTAAGTGCTCATCATTTACTGTTTGTGCGAATTCACCTTTGTTATGTTAAAACAGTTGTTCTTTTTCGTTTCAAGTGTGTACATGATGAGAAACTGGTCGGGAGCTTAGAGCTTGTCCCGGCTGGGGCAGTGCCTCTCTGCTGGGAGATATCTGTTTGAGAAAAATCCTGCTAGCTGACAGTAACTCGGCATCGGAACTCTCCTATCTAGCGGGGAAGATCACCGCCACCTCTCGAAAAAGCGTGCATTACACTAACGGCACTAACGTCCACTGCAGTTGACGCGTCCGAAGTCACTAACAATCAATGAATCAATCAATCATTTGTAGAAATTTCGCAATTCCCTTTCATCCTGCCCCCCACCAGGTTTCCAAACGGACGTTGGCGCTTACCTTTCGAAGGCGCTGTGGGTGTGCGGCGGATGCGGGGGCGGGGGCGGGCGATGAGGAGGCGCGTGGCGGCGGGGGTGGCTCGGAGGCGGCCTCCGCGCTGCGCCGGGGGCGGTCGAGTGGCGGTGGGGGCGGCGGCGGCGGAGGCGGCGACTGCGGAAGATAAAAACGCTCTGCTCAGTGACGACCGTCATCTTCAGACTGAGGCTTGCACACCACAAGCACTGTTTTAGAATTTGTCTGCACAAATCACATAGAATGCGTCAAATGAATTGAACAATAATTACTTTCTCACTACGAAGTATAGAGAAAGTTATGTAATGCAGCGCAAAAAAAACGGGAAATTTTCGACAAAAAAAACTCTTATTACAAGGCCCTGGGAACGAAAAAGTGGATAAATCCAGTTGTGAAATTTAGAACAAAAAAATTCACCGACATGTGGTGTAGACAGAATTATTGTTTTGTGCGACCTTTATACCAAAAGATCGAATTATGGCAAAACGTCTGTCCGCCCGTCTGTGAACAACGCTAGCGGCTAAACCGTTCGGCCGATTTTCTCCAAAATTTATATTCTCCAATCGATATGGCTGATGCCGCGGCCCCTTCAATTTGAAACCGAAATTTTAATTTTAGTGTGATACTTTATATGAAGCCCATGGGACATTTTTCAAATTTTCAAAAAAATGACTTCATCAGTTCATTAAATCATTCTATCGTTGTTGGATAGTGTGAAGGGCGTTTAAGAGAATGGTGCAGGTATAATGTTAGTTTCTCTGATTTTTCAAAAATTGCAAAAGTTCAAAATCTTTTCGGCGTCTTTCTATAAGTACAGTTACGAAGATAGTGATTGTTTTCCTGAATGAAATATGTTCCTTAAAGTTAGATTTTGCAATAAAGTCCAGTACAATTTTTCAAAAATTTGAGTATTTTTCGCGTAATTTTGCGTGAAAATATGGGCGAGAAAGTACGTGCTGTTATAGCTCCACTAGTTTTTATTTCCGAACTACTTTTTTGCAGAAGCATTTGAAAGGGAGGAAGCAAATGTTCCGGTGCTAGTGGGCGGTGCCCTTCCTGGCTGAGAGGAGGCCACGCCCACAGCGACAAAGAGCAAATAAAGACGTAAACATTGAACAAACTAGGAGGGAAATTGAGGGCTGCATCATGTAAATTCCTTTACTGAGTAGTTACATGTAAATTTAGATTTACCTAAACCATCGTGGTACTATTTCTGCGACATACTTTGAGCCCCAACCGCTTCTACTCAAATAACCCAAAGGATCAACAAGAAAGAGATGTAATGAAAAAAATTATTTAATACAAAGTATATGTAAAATACATTAGACATTATTGTTATACAGATATGATATAAATGCATATTGTAGAAATTATAAATGTCAAGGGTCAAATTAAAGTGTTCGTACTTCCGAAGAAGTGTTCGCATTTATCTATTAAAATGAACATTATGACACATTTCTGAAAATACGTAATGACTTTTTATTTTTGCATCATATTTCTCTAATTGATTTTAATATGTAATTCCATTGGCGACATTAAAAAAGATTACGCTGAATATAAAAAAAAGGAAAACTATTAAGTGGTCAATAATGTATTACCGACAACATAAAACAATTTAAATTGTTGTAAAAATCAAGAAAGTATTGCAATACTCATATATGAAACTAAACAAAGCTATTGAAAATTGTTGTACTTGTTTAGGTACTATAAATTATTAAAGTTGATTGTTCCAATAACGTAATTTTTATAAAAATGACCAGAGATTTAATTATTATAAATTCTCAGATAAATAATCTTCAAATTCTCACCAGAATTTTGTCTTGGACCCTAGGCCCAGTGTTTACGAGATTATTGAGATATGCAGCTATGATGTAAAGCTCACATTTGTTAACCAAACAACGATTCACTACTTAATGGACATTGTAACACGCACAAATGTAATTAGTGCATAAGGTATGTTTCTAGGAGTTCATTCAAACTTAACAGTGAGCACTCCACATTCAAATATTTCTCTCTTTTAAGGGTTAAACGGATCTAGAAAAAAAATACATACTATCAAGAACGAGAGCTCACCGTTGTTCACTGTTCGAGTTGAAGGGCCGAAATGGAAAGAAAACATGCAAGTCGTTAGCACGAAGCAACCCCAAAATATTCGTTAACTCGTAAGACCCAACAACATCCAATCCCTATTTCCTTCATAAAATTACAGTAACTGTACATAGTGAACCAACCCACGATACACAAAGCATAGCTGCTCTCTCCGCCTCTAAATTATGTTTCAAACAAACCACATCCCGAAAGAATTTAGGCTACTTAAACCTTAAAATCTCAGCACTTCCTTCAAGAAAACAAAACCATGGATCTCAAACAGAGGCGAACAGCGACTTCTTCACCCGAGAAAACAAGTGCCTGCCAAAAGTACAAAGAAAGACGAAGTGGCGTAGTTCAGTGCTGAGCAAAAGAATCGCGTTTGAAGGAAAAGAAAAACCACGATATTTGAAAGTATTTGAAGAAATACAGAACTGATAATAATTTGCTGCCGACTGTGTGATAGTGCGTAAGTTAATAATTCCAAAATCCAAATAAATGATTGCGTTTTAATTACAACACAACAAATAATGTGTGCATATGCAAATATAAAGTAGAAATCTCATATTATCGTTGGATTGAAATGAATAGTGTGTCTTCCTGAACCTGTACTGGCAGGAGTATCGTAAATATGGCCAGTTGACGACACAAGATTTTTTGGCTGATTCTAAACTCAACACCGAAGACTTATTGCTCGATTGATCTGCGAAATAAATTCTTACATTAGATATTTAGCTCGGAGGTCCTGGGGTTCGAGTCTCGACAGAGGCAGGATTTTCGGCACTAACCAGATTTCTAAGTCGAGTTCTGACGCTGTCTGGAGGAGAATTCTAACGACCGGCTGATCGGTAGTTTCGCGTGGTTTCTCCGATCAACACCTGGCGAATGCCGGAGCAGTACCCATCCAAACGGACCACGAACCACGTGCGATCTTTTATCCCTCTTCCCTGTTCTATTCTCACCCCTCTCACCCACTCAGACCTACACTCACATGCACTGCACTGCACTACACTACACTACACTACACGACCACACATGTCGGGAACTTAGAACTTGTCCCGGGTGGGGAGGTCCCCTCTGATCGGAGATACCTGGTTGGACAATACTCCACTAGCCGAGGGTAGATCGGCATCGAATCTCGCTATCCAGCGGGACAAGATCACAGCTACCTCCCGAGAGAGAGAGAGAGAGAGAGAGAGAGAGAGAGAGAGAGAACATGCACTACACTTACGGGAATAGTTACCTTTGTAGACGACGCGACCGGAATCACTAGTTATAAATCAATCAGATATTTGGTTCGGAGACACAGTTGTTGGTTTTTCAAAGTGTCAATCAGTGCGTAAAGTTAAAAGTTAGGGTTATTTTTCAAAACTGATTTACAATTTCCCAATATTATCACTCAAAAGAATAGGGTAATCATTGATACGAAACATGTCAAAAACAAGGTAAAAACGTATATACGAGTGTGGGAGAAGTCATTAAATGTAAGTATGTAAACGGACTTAACATAAAAATATTGAATTTCTAAGAGCCCCTGCTGTCCACTTTATCACACTTTAATTAACACCGCTTATATATATATATATATATATATATATATATATATACATATAATTAAACCCGTATAGACAAAATTTTAATCAAATAATTATGCATTTCTTTTATGTAAATAATATTTCTTAAAAATTAAGTTTTGAATGGTTTTACTTATATTGTGTCTAAATAATTACACTAATATCATTATCATTCCAACATTCTGCAGTAGGCAGAAAAACAAAAATAATAGTGAGCACAACATCTTTCAGGACGAGTAAACCAACATTTGTGAAATTAATTCCTATCATTTCTACGTGTTTCTCACCGATGTCGCCTCCCAATTCGGTTTGGCATCAATGAGTTTAAAAAAGCTCACGTGATTGAACAGACAGACCATGCACGAGTTTCCAATAAAGCACTTTTAAGAATAAATTTCGTATTTATTAGTCGCACAGTTACTGTCAACTAGGAACTAGGGTTCACAACCCGATCCGTTGAGAAAGACATTTTGTTCACGTGGTAATCTGATATCCCCTTACCAATTACTACGTTACTCCTCTTGTATTCTGCCTTGCAAACATTGCGTATTTGCCTTCTCAAATACATACTGTTGAGAAAGTTCTATCATTTTGTAAAATGTCAATCGAGATACTGCGACTGAAACACACGTTTTTAAGGATCTGACACTAAATGTGTTGATGTTCTTTCAAAGGTCTGTTCGCCCGCTTGTGAACACGTAATGTCTAATTCGTATACTTTTTCTCCAAATTGGATAATCTCAAATGAATGTGGCAGAACTTTAGGTCCTGTGAATTTCTACGACGCCTACATCTTTTATTTCTCGGGTTTTCTAAACAGGATATTTTCATAAGCTCACAGGACAATTTCAAAATTTTAAGAAAATCTGCTCCAAGTTTGCCTATAAATTCTTTCTAATACATTCTATGAAAAGACAAGTGCGTGTTAAAATATGGTCGAATTCATATTTTCATTCAAATGTCCGAATTTCCGAAAACTGTAACTTTTTTCCCACATCGCAATTGCAATCAGTAATGTGTAAGAAAAGTTTAACACACTACAAGAAATATTACTTCAATATTATGACAAATTATTTCCTGTACGGCGTTTTACGCTTTCAGGTACAGTTTTTACGTAATTTTTACACAAACTATTCAAAATATTCAATAACATCTAAACAAGAATTTCTCTCACAAAGTTTCAATTTTTTTCACTGAAGTTTTGGTTTCCATTTCCATGCTCTATTATATTATTTGAACAAGTTAATTTTCGTTGGAATGTTCAAAAATACGCACATACATATTTCTTAGCCTCTCGCGACCTTTTGAATGACACATGTATTTCAGGATTTAATGATTTTCTAAATAATTAAATAATTGATCATAAAACTTCAGAAAATCTAAAGAGTTTTCAGGGGCAAATGATCCACAATTGGTACATTTTCAAAACTCCGAGCGCCATTATCTCAAAAACTGTACGGTTTCAAATTGCTTTTGTAATTTTGGAGCGAAATTTATCTTTATTCTTTTCTATGATAGACTGATAGTCTAATTTCGATTAAATAATTACGAGTTCAAAAAAATGGAAAGAAAAATATAGGTATTTTTGATATAATAATATATCAATATAATAAATATTGCAGTATAATATTATAATGCAATACATCAATATTACAGAAGCGAAATGCAAACCATAATATTTATTGAAAGGTTTTCTAATATTATTTTGTTGAAAATTTTCTCTATCGTTTGCAAATTTTAATGACACTTTTTGTTAGCTTAATAGATTTGACAGCAGAAATATTTTACCTGAGAAGGTCATGGAATATTGTTCTTAAAGCAAGAAGTGATGAACTCAATAGACAAGTATAAATTCAAGACGGTAAACATTGAGGGTTATAAATTTAACAATAAACATTAATGTCTTTATGATGTGAGTCTTAGAAAATGGTAAGAAACGGACACTATGCCGCAATTGAAGCAACTTGGTGAAAAGTTTTTTGCTACGGACTACAAATAGAAGTAGGTAAATACTCTGAAAAAGCGCAATGGTGTAGCATTTCTAGTTTTATGTACAAAACTGAAATTCCTTGAAAATTCACAACGCAGATTTAAAATTCTTAATGACTTTCATCTCTTAAGTCAACCAAAATCGTACTCCAAATCATCCTGTCGCTAAAACGTTGAAATTTACTACGCGAATCTGGGGAGGGGGTAACACGAGACGTGACGTAATCATCCTCTTCCTACCAAGAATTAATCAAATGGTGCAGTCTCACACTTTCTCCCATTATTTGTATCGGCAACGCAATGCAAAAAGTGAACCTGCAAAAGTGTTTCAAACCAGCAAAAAATCTCCTCGTCGAAATTCTAACTCAGGTCCATGGACTTTACTCCCTATGCGCTTTACCTCTACAACACCCAGTGACTCGACCGTACTCGCTTTCGCTCACGCTTAAAAAAAAGAATGGTCTCTACAATTATTTCCAATTTAGAAAATTTTCAAAAATTCAAAAAGTTCAAAGAAGATAATTCCAGAGGCGTCATTTAAGCGTCCTTTGCTGTATCCATAGAAATATTAAAGAAAAAATTGAAGGTATTTTTGAGAAAATGTTTTTGTTTATAAATTGCATTAATTTTAAACAGATATTACGCGAAATCTACACTTTTTTCTTTCTAATATTGTATACAAGCTTTTTTTAAAGATCTGTTTTTTTTAACAGATTTCATTCATAAGACGATTGATTGATCAGAAATTCCGGGTGTGTCAACTGCTAAGGTCATTAGTTACGTAAGCGTACTGCATGTTTTATTGCGGGAAGATTGATTAGACTGAATGACGAGATCCGCCGCCGACATACACGTTGGCTTGCTTTCCCCAACAAGGCATCTCCCATCAGTGAGGCACCGAACGCTCCAGTCGAGACAGGACCTAAGCGCCCGACAGGTCTCCCAGCATGAGTGGTAGGATAGTACATGTGCTTGTATATGTGTAAGTGAGGGTGAGCATATGACAAGGAGGAAAACGGAAAGATAGTGAGAGGTTCGTGGGCCTTGTGATTAATCCAACAATTCTGATTCAGAAAAATATTCTATCTTCAATATTGGAGCTGTCAGAAGACGTCCAAAAAAATGAAGATATGTAATCATTTCAACAAAAATTATACCCGCACCATTTTTTTGAGTTGCTTACGCTACCAGGAGGCAAACTTGTCCAACAATTGGGATTAATTTTTAAGAAAATTTTCAAATTGTTGAGGCTTTATGTGACGTACCCTAAAATTTTCCGAATATCCGTTTTAAACTCTCAGGACCTGGGGTTCAATTAAATCGATCGAGGAATATGAATTTCGAAAAAACATTGAACGATTTAGGCACTAGCGTTGATAGCAGAGACTGACAGAAAGAGATGTTTCGCCTTCAATCGATTTTTCGATTTCGAGAACCCACAGAGCATGGAGTCTGTTTACACAAAAAGTGGGAGTGGAGGTAATTTACTACATATTGGAACAATATTTATCCACTTTTCCGTTATGAGTGCTCGACAATAAGAGTTTTTATGCTGAAAAATTGATGGTTTCCGCCTCCTTGCCTTACTACTTTACGTAGTAAGGCGAGATAAACGCTGACTTGATTCCTTAACTTCAGATTATGCTTCTAACTAGAAAGAAGGATGGATAAAAATCACGATGTGTTGTTTGGATTTTTTAAATTGAAAATTTTTTATTACGAAACTGATTTTCGGGTGCATAATACATTATATTGATCAGCGTTAGACACACGCCTGCAATTCCTGATCATACATACATGTATCCGAATTTTGTTTTAAAGAGAATGTGAAATGACAGCTAAAGGATAGGAATAATGAAGACTATCAATATAATGGAGAAACACCCTACTTGCTTGGAGTTTCTAAAATTAAAATAAACAAAAGTTTTGCTGCGGACGGCAATCATTGCCATGGAAACCAACTGTAACTGACACTCCGAGAGGGCTGTACTTCGATTATTTTATAATGGACGCTGACATAGATCATTGTTACACCCTCCAGCTTTATAAAATGCACATTTTAATTAATTCGCAAACGTCCTATTCTACGGGGCTCGGGGCCTCAGAAACGTGCTTTACCATTGTTAGAAAGATTAATTTTATAAGGCAGGAGGAGTTTCTAAAATTCAAATAAACAAACGTTTCGCTGCGGACAGCAATCGTTGCCATGGAAACCAACTGTAACTGACAGTCCGAGGGTGCTATATTTCGATTATTTTAAGTGGGTGCTGACATAGATCATTGTCACACTTCCTGCGTTATAAAATTCACATTTTTAATTAATTCGCGAACGACCTACTCTACGGGGCTCGTGGCCTCAGAAACGTGCTTTACCATTGTTAGAAAGATTAATTTTATAAGGCAGCAGCTGTCACAATGACCTAATGTCACCGGTCACTTTAGCAACTCTCTGCGTGTAGTGATGTATGCAGGGACGCACCTGTCTGAGCTTCCAGATGCGCGCCAACTCGCTGGTCTGTGCTCGAGGGGCTCCACGCGGCGGCGCCTGCAGCTGCACGGCGTCCTCATCGTCGTCGTCCTCGTCCTGAGGCGTCGTCGGCGGCGGCGGCGCGGGCGCCTGCCGCTGGCGCTGCTGTTGCTGCTGCTGCTGGCTTCGACGCCCGGCCAGGCCCCGCGCGCCCGCCCCGGCGCCGGCGTCCAGGGAGCGCGGGGCCTGGCTGTCGCTGAGCACGGCGCGCGCGAACGAGCTCTTGAAGTAGTGCGACGGCACGTCAAGCAAGAAGTCCAGCTCCGCCCGCGCCTCCGCCTCCACGTCGGCCTCCGCCTCGCCGCTCCTCAGGGCTGCCTCGCACGCGAACCGCATGGCCACCGACACTGCACCACACTGCACACGGATTTACTTGCGGCGGGCTCGCCACCCTCCCTCCCCCCCGGCTCACAATGCACCCGCAGGTAGCAGCCGCATTCAAACGCCACTGGCCGGGCGTGGACCGTTGGGCCCCTCGCTGCCGCGAGTCGAGCGGCTGGCGCTGGTTCGCAGCGGCGCTCGTGGCGGCGGGAGGCAGTTGACTGAGGCGGCGCGCGGCGCGGCCCGCGCTCGGGGCCTCCCCCTCCTCTCCCCCCTCCCCACCCCGCGGCGCCCGCCACCTGCTGGCTCCTCGCGCGCTCCTCCGGCGCGACGTTTGAATCTCGGAGGCTGCTCCGCCGGGCCACCGTCACACTGACGGTTGGTGCGTTCGAAGCGGTGCGTGCCCAGGGGCGGATCCAGCCGGCCACTGGTGGCATAATAGATTTTTGCTAAATAATAAATATATTTGCTATTATATTGTTGATTTATTACTGGTAACTCCGGGCACGTCAATGCTAAGGTCATTACTCCCGTAAGTGTAGTGCATTATTCCTCGGCAGATGGCGATGATCTATCTCCACTTCATGACGAGATCCGGGGCTAATATACCGTCGGCTAGCGCGGTTTTCCCTCAACCAGGTATCTCTCACCAGCGCGGAACCGCCCCACCCGGGACAAGCTCTAAGCTCCCGCCCGGACACACGGCATGTGAAGTAGTATAGTGCATGTAGATGTAAGTGCGTGTAAGGGGTGAGGACAGAACAAGGAATGGGGGGGGGGGGGGAATCGCGCGCTGTCCGTAGCTGGTTTGTTAGATAGATAGATTTATTAAAATGTTCGCTTTGAGCTAATGCTCGGTGGCAAACATGATAACAATTAAAATTAGAATTACCACACATTTTCAACATTTACAATTGGGTTTACTATTAGAATTAGGGGTCGATATAATAGTTCCAATTTATTTCTAGTTAACTCTAAATTCACTTCTAGTTTACATAACACTTCACTACACTACACTACACTACACTACACTACACTGCACTCCCTTTCACTACACTACACTTCACATCACTTCACTGTATAAGGGCCATGACGATAATAATTATGACAATAATAATAAAAGTAATAGTAATATAAATAATAAAAGCAATAATATTAACAATAATAATAAAATTAATAATAATATTAATAGTAATAATAATAATAATAATAATAATAATAATAATAATAATAATAATAATAATAATAATAATAATAATAATAATAATAATAATAATAATAATAATAATAATAATAATAAAGATAAATGTCTCAGTCAGTATTATTCGAGATAACCTAGATGGAATGAAGCATATTTTTAAATTTGGCTACATTAGAAGGAAGAGCCTCTAGTGTTTCTGCAGGTAGTTTATTCCAATCTACTATAGTGCGATTCACAAAAGAGAACTTGCCTACATCAGTTCTTTGCTTTCTACATCGTATTTTCCAAGGATGGTCTCCTCTGCTTTTATAATCTGATTTCTGTAATCTTTTACCGATATCTGCCCATGCTGTGTCCCCTCTGTATGTCTTATACATTACGCATAAACGCGCCCGTAGATACTACTCCGGCATTCGCCTGATATTGATCGAAGAAACCACGGGAAACAACCGACTAGAGCAGCCGGCTGCTAGAATTCTCCAGACAGCGACTGAACTCAACCTAGCTACGAAGCTAGTGTCGAAAACCCTGCCACCGCCGGGACTCGAACCCCAGGACCTCCCGACAGGAGGTATGGCAGACACATGAGTTGATACCCTGAGTCACCCCTCCCGGTATTTTTTAAATAATTACAGAATTCTAACATAAATATTTAAATCAATGTTTCCAAATAAAGAAAACTCTAGGCCCAATGAGGGGAGACCATGGCCTCTGGAGCCGACACCGCTGCCCCCGGGCTCTCCTTGCACCCTACAGCGCTCGATCGGGCCAAATAGCACAACACTCATTGTGTCTCATTACTTTGAAAAATTGTACGTTTTTGGTGGGAAAGGATCTCAAGATTTATTGAATGCATTAGAGACAACTCCAAAATACACGAACTTAAGAAACCCGCAATGACTCTATTATAAAGCTGGGCTGCGTGGCGTTGCCCGGATTTTGCGTAAAAATTTAGTTTTAACAATAGGTAAGCCACCATACTTATAAGCTACATATATTCCAAAGCATTTTTTCTAAAGAAACACTTGGAAGGTAATTTTTGAATGATAACTAAGCTATGTTTGTTTTTGCTCGCTCAAAAGTATTGGCGCTGAATTTGGGAACAATCACTTCAGTGGAACTCTTATTTTTTTGAGATTCACGCCATTGTAAACACCTTTTTTGTATAATAGATTTTAAATCTCGTACATTATGAAAATACAAGAAATAGATACAGACGCAAATACAACATCGTACATTTATCTCTTTTTTTGGTAAAAAGACTCGAAAATAATAATGAGTTGTATTTATCTATCTTTAAGGATCAGATTTCATTAAGGGAAAACATCTTTTTCTTCATAATTGTAGTTGTAGGACGACGCCGAAAACATTTTGAATTTGTGCAATTTATTCGAAAAATAAGAGTTTTCAACAAAAATGAGATGTGCGTCATTCCCTTAAACGTTCTTCACACTATCCAACAACGAAATTCAATCAAAATCGATGGAACCTTTTTATTTTTATTTTGAAAGTGACCCAAGGGTTTCATGTAAAGTACCCCCCAAAATTAAAATATCGATTTCAAATTCAAGAGGCTGCGACATCTGACAGATTGATTGTGGAGTATAACTTTTGGAAAGAAGTAGCTGAACAGTTTAGCCGCTAACGTTGTTCACAGATGGACAGACAGACAACGGGCGGACAGACGTTTTGCTGTCATTCGAGTTTCGGTATCGAGGACCCCCAAAACATGGATTCTGACTACAGCACATGTTAGAGAATATTTGTTTCTAAATTTAGCAACTGGATTTATCCTCTGTTTCTTTATCAGGGTCCTGTATTAAGAGTTTTTCAGCCGAAAATTCGCCGTTTTTCCCTGCATTACATAACTTTCTCTCTAATCCGTAGCGAGAAAGTAAAAATAGTGGGTTTTATTTACCCATTACGATAATGAAAAGCCCAACTCTACAAGTTAAAACGCAACTTGCGGTAGCCGATGAAGATGTCAAATGTGCCAAAAATGGAACATGGGGCTTTCTAGAGTTAAAGTAACTGCAATTAAAGATGACCACCCGCCTCCTGTTTTCAGGGACATCTTCGTCGTCAGCATCAACGGAGGTGCAGTGAGGAGTTGGGCAAATTCCAGTTGCTTCCGGATCCTGATACCCACACAACTTCCGAGTTAGCCCTAGCTGGGCAGAAGAGACTTTGTCCCCTCCACAGTGCCCCTGTAGAAGCAGTGATTTTTTCTTATAGTTTGGATACAGTTGCTTCCTTGCGGCTTAAGCGGCTAGAAGGAGAGCTTCGACTTAATAACTAACTAAACATTTAATTAAATCTAATTGTAAGGTTAAAAAATGCCTGCATTTTGGCATGTTCAACTTACAGTACGATAATATCTTAACTAATTACTAGAGAACTTTTTAGTTTTTGATAGGTGAAAACATAGGTGGAGGCTAGCACCCCTCCCCTCGCCCAAGTGGGGGAGAGGGGTAGTCGAGAGACCTCGTGGCAGAGAATGGGCGTCTCGCCTCCCGGGTGCATGAGCAGCCACGGGGCAATGATAGGAACGTCATTTGATTATTTAGTCAAAACAGTTAAAACTGTATGTGACGTATGGGTGAGAAGATCATCTTGACTTTTTCTTGACTTCCAGAATCCTTACCCAACATTTTAACTATACATAGTTGTAAGATGAATAGAAGTTAAAAAATAAATTAAATATTATTATTTTAATAATAATAATAATAATAATAATAATAAGAAGAAGAAGAAGAAGAAGAAGAAGAAGAAACAGAAGAAGAAGAAGACGAAGAAGAAGACGAAGAAGAAGACGAAGAAGAAGAAGAAGACGAAGAAGAAGACGAAGAAGAAGACGAAGAAGACGAAGAAGTAGAAGAAGAAGACGAAAAAGAAGAATACGAAGAAGAAGACGAAGACGAAGGAGAAGAAGAAGAAGAAGAAGAAGAAGAAGAAGAAGAAGAAGAAGAAGAAAAAGAAAAAGAAGAAGAAGACGAAGAAGTAGAAGAAGAAGACGAAAAAGAAGAATACGAAGAAGAAGACGAAGACGAAGACGAAGGAGAAGAAGAAGAAGAAGAAGAAGAAGAAGA
This sequence comes from Gryllus longicercus, assembly GCA_038098605.1. NCBI lineage: Eukaryota > Metazoa > Arthropoda > Insecta > Orthoptera > Gryllidae > Gryllus > Gryllus longicercus. Next base: position 3,564,300 of record JAZDUA010000086.1, read on the forward strand.
AGAAGAAGAAGAAGAAGAAGAAGAAGAAGAAGAAGAAGAAGAAGAAGAAGAAATTTTAAAGAGCTCGAGGTTAGTAACATTTGAAAAACTACACATTTTCGTTCCGGAGTTATAGAAAACTTATTTGCGTCTGTAAACGAACTGCAGATTTGATTTTTCTGTATTATTAACAGAATATTAACTATTCCTCAGTTCTCACTCTACCACTACAAGAAAAAGGGGAGTTCAACAAAACGAACGCATCGTGAAGCTACAATTATGTCCACAAGTAAAACAAGGGGACATGTCAGCATTTTCTCCATGGATCAGGGAAACTGGACAAGAGCCGGATCGAGATGGAGGTCATTGAAAGTACCTTATTTGTTACAGGCATATTACGTCTTTTTTTATTATACAATACAAATGTAAACTAATTATTATATATCATAGTTTTGTTTAAAAAACTTTTTCTTTTTGTGATCAGTATGGTCTCTGAATATATATTAACAGTTATGCAGCAGAAAAGATTTTACTTTTAACTTCAAATTGTGTTCCGTCTTTAATTGGCATCTGAGAATGCGTTGTAAAGTAACGTATATGTATTGTCTGCGGATATCTTGTAGCGAGCTGTTGATACTGACACTTGATTAACTTGATTTCCACAATGTATGTTGTAATTATAAATATCAGTATTGCATGAAAATATATTCCCACCGTTAAGTAAGTAAGTTTTGATTTAGTATCCTTATCGCATGTGCCAGTGTTACTTATTATTGTGCCGAGGTATTTCAAGTTGTTACAAGATTTAATTGTATCGCTATCTACTGTCCATTAAAGTAAGTCTAATGCACATGCATTCAGTTTTATTAAAATGTATATCTAAACCCCACCTGTAGTGTTCTGCTTTAAGTTCCCTACTTATTGACTTCTTCATCTTAAGCAATTAAGATTTGATCATCGGCGTATAGGAGAGAAGTGGAGGTTGTCGTCTCCAATTTCAATTCCCATGCCCGAACACTTTTTGTACCATGTATGCAGAGTTTGCCCAAGGTAAATTTTGAACAAAATTGCGATAGACCACATCCTTACTTAAGATCTACGTTTACAAATATGTTTTGAGTTACCATTTTTCCAATTTTAATTTTCGCTTCAGTGTTCTTTTATAGTTTCTTGAGAATGTTTATCCACTTTTTCTTTTATATTTACTCTTCTCATTGCCCCCCATAGCTTTCCTCGCTGAATACTGTCATAGGCTTTTTCAAGACCTATTAATGTCAGGAAAAGATGTACATTCCTGCTTTTGCACTTCTCAATAGTTTATCTTAAACAATAAATATTATCCAGGCAGGATTGTCCCAATCTAAAACTACTTAGCTCCTCACTCAAACCAAATATTTCGTTTACTATTTTTTAATTCAAAATATTAGATAATATTGCAACAGACGGTATAACACTGATACCTCTATGATTTGTTCACGTAATTTAATCACCCTTATAAATATGCAGATATATGAAACATGTTTCACTCTGTAGGTGGGTCTTTTCCTAATTCTATATTGTTGAATAGTTCTTTAAAATATTTTATGACCATGTCTCCAACGTGCTTGAGAAGTTCCATTCTCATATTTCTTGGTTCTGGAGCTTTGTTTGTCTTTCGCAATGCGATTTTCACAACTTTTTCACCTCATATTCCTGGGAATTGTTTACATCTTCTTCTATTTAATATCCAAATCTACTAACTTGTAAAAGAATAGAGTAATGATGTATTCATTTATGAGCATAAATTCTTTGTGTGACAATCTTTTTTACATTATTTTATGTCATTTTCTTAATAATCTTCCGAGCATCAGTTGATTTATTATACCCTACTGTTCAATCGATGTCTCTACACACCCTGTCCCAGTGTTCGTTAATTTCTCACTCTCGCTTTTACTTCTCGTCGTTTCTGGACGTATTCATTTCTATATTCTGGTGTTTTTTCATTCAGCTATTTCATGTATGCCCTTTTCTTTTCTTTTATTGTACTTTACAGATCATCTGTGAATTTTTCAGTGTTTAATTTTCTTTTATTCTCTTCTCTAATTGCTTCCTTCGCTGCTTCAAAAACACTTCTAATCTTCATAACCTCTCATTTCTTACCCCTACTCTTTTCTTCATAACCTCTTATTTTGGTTTCCGACAAGATCACAATATCGAGCATCGTCTTTTCTATTTCAGCTATTACCTCTTTTTTGGTTTCAAACCTTGTTTATTCCACGTACCAACAGAGATAGTCCATTTTCTGAGCTAGAGTCGTCGTCAGACAACATTTTTCTGCCGAGGTTTCTGTATAGGGTTGGAGGCGGTTTCAAATGTTTTCCAGACAATGGATTGCAAGACCATTGCTCTGAACCTCCTTTCTCGTGAGCAACGGTAGCCACTGAGGTACTCGATCTCCCTAGCGCAGAACCCTTCACAGGCAGAGTTCTTTCAAACTAACACAGAAACTAAAACTCTAATGAATCACAATTTTTAGCATTAATAAGAACACAAATTCAAAAGTTGTATCAACTGTAAACTGCTCGCTCTGGCCTGCGGTATGCTGCGCTGCACATGGGTTGATTGAGATTATTCTCGCGACGATAGCAGCGTAAACCTATTGGCGCGAACTGAATGCTATCACATCTGAGAACAATAATTAATAGGGAGATTCTGAGGTCAACGGTGTTCTCAAAACGTTCTATGACGTTCTGTCAATGGAAGAACAACTTGAAGGATGGCAGGTGCCGAAGGATTAAGCTCCTTTATGCTATCCGAGGACAAAGTTCTTTTTTATTTTAAATAGAGCCATTTTTGAGAAAACTTCGAAAATGTTAAGTCTTCATGTAAAACTCCCTCTGAAATCAAAATATCCGTGTGAAACTCTAATGGCCTCGAGTTTATTTAAATCGATCGGAGAATATCAATTTTGGAGACAATAGGTTGAACCGTTTATGCGCTAGAGTTGACCACATCGACAAATAGACGGATGGATGGAAAGGCAGATGGACACACAGACGTTTCAATCAATCTTTTGGTATCAAGGACCCATAAAACATGGATTCTGACTACCCAAGTTCTAGAGGAAGTTATTTACAGTATATAGGCACAAGATTTAACCACGTTTTTGTTACTAGGGCCCGGCAACATGAGTTTTTCTGACAAAACCGTTCACCGACGCTCGACAATAGTTCTCTTCATAGGATGTGAGGGTAAGTAAAAAAGAAGAATGTAAAAAAGTCGATTTCTTCAATTTTGTAGTAACCGGAAAACGTCGAAAAAAATGAAAGTTGTGTAAATTTTGAAAATTTAGAGTCTAAAGTGAAAATCGAATTTATACCATCTTTGTAACTGTATTTCACTCTATTCTTATAAGAAATTTAAAGAAAAGAAATTGGGCTAGTTTTGATTGTTTGATTACTAGAGATTCCAGGCGCGACAACTGCTAAGGTCAGTAGTCCCGTAAGTGAAGTGTATGTCTTTTGCTCGGAAGGTGGAGCTCGGAAGGTGATTCGTGCCCCGCTGGATGGCGAGATCCGTTTACCGACATACCGTCAATCAAAGCAGGCGTCCCGCAAGGCTCCCCTTTGTCTCCAACATTATTCATCATATACATATCAGATTTTCCATCATCAACAACTTCTAATATAGCTTAATTTGCAGACGATACAGCACTATTTGCCTCGGGATACTCACTAAATAACCTCCAATCACAAATTCAAAGCCACCTAAAATTGATATCTGGGCAAACAACTAAAAAATTCAACTTAATTCTGACAAAACAACAGCAAAAATCTTCTCACTCAGAAAGTTTACCGCCCCCTCCATTAATAATGAACAGCTCCCCCATCACCGGGACCCCACCATCACAATCCATAAAAGGGACTACACCTAGAAACAAAACTAACCTGGAAATCCCATAGAGATATCAAAATTAAACAAGCAAGAAATAAATTAATCCAACTCCGGCCACTAATCAACAAACAAATCCCTGTCATTCACAAACTCTACAATAATTAATAAAGCTATAAAAAGGCCACTAATTCTCTACGCATGTCCAATATGGTCAATAAAATCCACTACAGCCCCCATAAAAGTCAATAAAATCCAAGTAATTCAAAACAAATCTATCATATTAATCACAAATGCCTCCTGGTTCATAAGTAACAAACAACTTCATTCCGAAATAAACCAATTCAATAATAAACCAAATAGTCCATATATCACATAATTTCTACAAAAAAATTTAACAGACATCCCAGCAGCATCCCACTTCAAACTACCGAAAAATCCAACCCACACCTGAATAAAAAATTCCCTCTTGAAGCCTTTTTAAAAATATTAGCCAATCATGAAACGTAACCCCGAGTTTCTCCCCTAGAGTATCCTTTGTAATGTATAGATTAAGTTAGTTTAGATATGTTTACTAGCATAAGTCTAGAAACACATCTGTAAGGTAATTATTCTAAACGATGTATTCCATCTAGAACGAAGAATTATGTTAAAAAAATGACCTACCGTCGGCTAGCGGAGTTTTACCAACCAGGTATCTCCCACCAGCGAATTATCGCTCCAGCCAGGTCAAGATCGAAGTTCCAGGCAGGTCTCCCGGCTGTGTGGCAACGAAGTGCATGTAAGTGTGTGTGTGTGTGTGTGTGTGTATGTGTGTGTGTGTAAGTAAGGGGTAGGATAGGACAAGTAATCGGAAGGCAAGATCGCGCGGGGTTCGTGGCCCGTTTGTTAGGTTCTGCTCTTGCATTCACCGGGTGTTGATCGGAGAAACCACGGAAAACTACCGATCTAAGCAGCCGGCCACTAGAATTCTCCTGCAGACAGCGACAGAACTCGACCCAGTAATCTGGCTAGTGTCGAAAATCTCCCCACGTTCGGGACTCGAACCCAGGACCTCCCGATCAGAAATACTGCAGTGACATCAGTTGATGCCCTGAGCCACTTCTCTCGGTAGGCCTCTTTTCAGAACATTTGGAAAGTGTAGAATACAATTTGGGATCATCTTGCGGTAATTGCCTATACCGAAATTAACTTTCGGTAATTGTCTGTACTGTAGTATCAAACTAATTCAAAATAGTAGAGGTGCAAACTAATATTTTTGTTAATCTAAATATTTCTTGTTTCTTCTACTTGCTGCCCGCTTCTTGCACTAAGGTGGCCATACATGTCTTCATTCTATCCTTACAAAACTCAATAAACCTAGGATGAAATCGACAACCGGACAAGGTGGCTCAGGGCATGGACTAATGTCAGTGCAGTGTCTCTGACCTGGAGGAGGTCCATGTCACGACGACGGTGGAAGGATTCTCGACACTAGTTTGTCAGCTATGTCGAATTCGGTCGCTGTCTGGAGAAGAATTCTAGCGGTCGGCTAATCTGATCGGTAGTTTTCCGTGGTTTCTCCGATCAACACCAGGCGAATGCCGGAGCAGTACCCTAACAAATGGGCTACGGACGCCGCGCGATCTTTCCTAGCTCTTCCTTGTCCTATCCTCGTCCCCTTACACACACACACACACACACACACACACACACACACACACACACACACTAACATGCACTTCCCTACCACATGCCGGGAAAACGGTCGGGAGCTTTCTTTGGTGGGAGGACTGCGGCTGGTGGGAGGTACCTGGTAGGGGAAATCCATGCAAGCCGACGGGAAGAGCGGGGGAAGATCATCGCCACCTCCCGAGGAAAAAGACATGCACTACACTTACGGCACTAATGACCCTGCCACGTGACGCACGCGGAATAACTAACAATCATTCAATCAGTGAAATCGATAGATCAACAATGATTGAAAACCCATCTCGATCAGGTTTTTGTCCAGTTTCCCTGATCCGTTGAGCAAAGGCTGAGATGGCCCCTTGTTTTGCTTCTGAACGTAAATGTACCTTCACTATGCGCACGTTTTGTTGAACTCACCTTTTGCTTGTAATAGTAAGAGTAGAGGTAAGGGAGAGTTGCTATTTTGATAGCTATGCAGAAAAATCATACTTGCAACTCGTGTACCGTTGCAAATAAGTTTTCTATAACTCAGAAACGAAAAAGACTATTTTTCAAATATTGCTAATCTTACGATTTTATTTTATTTATTTATTTATTTATTTATTTATTTATTTATTTATTTATTTATTTATTTATTTATTTATTTATTTATTTATTTATTTATTTATTTATTTATTTATTTATTTATTTATTTATTTATTTATTTATTTATTTATTTATTTATTTATTTATTTATTTATTTATTTATTTATTTATTTATTTATTTATTTGTTGTTTGTTTGTTTGTTTGTTTGTTAAAATTTTACTCACCTTTCAACTATTTATAGTTAAAATGACGTTTAGGGATTCTGAAACTCAAGAAAACGTGCGCAGATATTTTCCCCCTACGTCACATACAGTTTTTACTGTTTTTTTGACTGAATAAATCTAAAATCTAAATGTAATCCTCTCGTTTTAGGGTTCCGGGATTCGACGACAATCGGGCCCGACGCCATTCGACAACAATCGAGCGCAAAGCCAATCGCCGGATGGGGCAAACGGCACAAAAGCGCGGTCGCGACTCGGAACGGTCCACAAAGCTGATCAACCATGGATTCCGCTGCGCGTTTATGAGCCTGCAGGTTTATTTGTGTGGTTGCTTCACAAAGAATCTGGTGTACATTTGTATTTTCCTGTAAAAATTGGGTTCGTCCAACTGTGTCTGAGAACACAACGAAAGACGATATGACTGATGGTTGACAGTTTACATTCCAAAATTAAGGTTAGTTTCTAGCTCGTATCACATAATAACAGATGCAGGGTTCTTTGAATGGGCCTCTTCCGAAGTCGGGCACTCGCGGGTAGCTGGTGTGGAGTGGGAAGGTCAGGGGTTGCCGAATGCACACGCGGGCCATTGGGCAGAGGATGCCTTGGGGGGAAAGTTGTCGCGGCGTTCTACGCTGTTGTAGCTCCTCATGTTAAATAATAGTGTAGAAGTGCGATTTGCAAGGAATGCAATTATGTCCGTTTGAACATTTTGAAAATTCAAGAAAAATGAATAATCGGGGATAAATTTTTAATTTACTCAGGGAAATACACGCACATTTTAAATAATGCGCTTACATTTTCAAATATTCAGGATTTCCACATCAATGAGAATTTCTGCTGGAGAGAACTTTCAGGTATACTAATATTATTAATTTGATGACCTGCATCTAATATGAATCATGTTATTTAATTTGAAGCTTTTTTTTTGGGGGGGGGGAACCTGATTCATTAACAATGTTTAGGCAGCATTATCTTGGCGGGATAAATGGAGTGAACCGAAAATTGTTCATTTTAAATTAACATTTACAAGCGTGTCATGTCAAGAAAAATTAGTGCTATTTGCATGTTGCATTGATGCAATTGTTAGAAAAATAAGATATGGTGTAATGAATGATGAAATAATAATCACCTGTATTTATTTATTCTCCAATTCTTAAATGGATGAGAGAATAATTTAAATTTCATTCCAAATCATCCTCTTACTTGTCTTTCAAATAGATGTAGCTTCTGGTATTTAATTTTCAAGTTAAAAAAGTTTTAGTAAACAGAAAAATTAGTTAAAATTTAATTCATCATCTTCAGATAGCGGTTCTATTCAATAGATTATCATTCTTTTTAATTTCAGATTAGCTATGCGTGATCACAGCATGAAATTAATAAGTTCATTTTTCATCTCATTGATGTTATATCTGGTACTTACATATTGAGTGAGGTTATTTATAGAAAGCTGTAAAAGGTAAGGTAAAAAGAAATTTTATGAGTTCTCTAGAAAAAGAAACCCATATTTGCATTAAAGGATAAAAATAACACTTAGTGGATGTAGACTTAACATCTCATTCTCTTTAGATTTTATTTAAAAAATAAACATTGTTTTATATAAGAAATAAAATTGTTTTGTATTTACTATTACAAGAGAACCAATATAGCCTTCTAGTGTACTCAATCTAAGACTGTCAGTATTGCTGGGTATGGAACAAGAGGATTCTTAAAAGTGAAATATTGTTTCATTTTAAATAAAAATAATATTTAAATGGATTGTTGATGGTCTTTATATCACAGTTTAGAGTAAAATAAGAACTATTAGAGAGAGATAAGAACTATTTAAAAAACAATGTATCTGTGGGCTCTTCTCTTCACATCAAAATTTATTAGGACAAATTGTTTACAGTTCTGTGTAAATTTCATGGCAAAAAACTTGTGTAGAAACATTTCTGTACAGATTTATACAAATCAATTCTAAAAGAAATTATCATTCATCACAAAGGAAACTTTCTTCATTTTCAAAAGAAGTTTATTAGATGGTTGTGGCTCTGCACTTTTCTAGAGACACTCATTACTTTGGCTAGGTAGTTACAAAACATCCACTGAGCAATGATTGATCAAATTCAAACACAGCATAGCAAAATTAGCTTCAAAAGAGTTCCAAATTCCCCAGAAAATGAACAACTACATCTTATTAGAGTAAGTTTCATTTTAGTATTTGTAGGTGGCATCAAAGAAATAGTATTTGGCAACATTGGAAAAATCAATTTATTTGAAAATGTAGCCCACGTTTGTCCTCTTTCCATCTTGATTTGCAGATAATTCAATTTGCTTGAAACACTAAGGAAACTGGTAGTATCACATGAATACCCTACAGATTTAACAAAGCAAACTTATATTTTATTACAATAAGCTCAGGTTATCACCTTCCAAACCATCTTCAACGAACATGGACAATTCTGAAATGGGCCAGAGTCAGTGCTATGTAGCCAAACTAGGTGATTGCCTAGGGAGTACATCCTGAGAGGCACAATTTTGGTACTCTTTTAAAAATACATATTATTTTTATTTTGACTTCTTGATACTGATCATATATACAATAACTATTCATTTTGTAAGAAAAAAAGCTTTGATGTGCATAATTTATTATTGTTTCAATAATTATTGATTTCATTTTAGTTTATCATCATTGTCTTAGTATTGATGTTTTGAACAATGATAAGTCCACTATTTCTTTAAATCAAGTATTTATTATGTGACTACATTATCTGTACAAAATATTCTCATATAATATATAATGAACATATCTTCTTGATAGATTTATTGTTAGAAAGAGCGAAAATGCATAATATGAAACAAAAGTCAACTGAAGAGCTACTTGAAGATTGTAAGAATTAGAACTTTTATTGCATAAATAAGACAAAGATATTGTCAGTGAAGACCTTTGCTATGAACTTCTGGCAGTAGCTCAAAGACTTTCAAAATCTTTTCCCCCACGTTTAAAACTGCAGCAAAATCTGCAGGATAATGTACCAAACATTTTGTTTGCTCTGAGGATACTTCTACTAACAGTATCTGTGATATGTATTTTATTGACATTACGTGGTCTACCACACCACACAATTTCGTGTTGTATCAGGGGGTGTCACCCCAGGATGGGCACAGCTTTTCACTTTTATTTCCACACCTTGATCGCGCACAAGTTTACCGTCAGGTTGGTATGGTATGGACACTACCTAACTCGCTAACTAGCTCGCTCACAAACAAACAAATTAACAAACAAGCTAACTAGTTAAATAACTGGCAAACTAGCTAACTTACTAGCTAGCAAACAAACTAACTACTAAACTAACTAACTAACTGGCTAATTAGCTAACTAGCAAGCTAGCTAGCTAACTAACCAAATAACTACTTACTAGCTATATAACTATCTAACTAAAATGCTACATATCTATCTAGATAGCAAACTTACCAACTAACTAGCTAACAAACTAAATAACTAACTAGCTATTCAACTAGTAGCTAACTAACTAGCTAGCTTGCTAATTAATGAGCTATCTATCTATCTAGTTAGATAGCAAGCTAGCTAACTAACTTACTAACTAGCTAACTTGCTAACTAACAAACTAATTAACTAGCTAGCTAACTAGTTGACTAACTAACGAACTAGCTAACTAACAAACTATCTAACTACCGAAAGAGCTTGCTAGCTAACTAATTAGCTAGCTAGATAACTAATTATTCAACTAACGTATTACCTAGCTAGCTAACTAACTTACTTACTAATAAACTAGCTATCTACCTAACTCGCTTACTAATTAACTAGCTAACTAACTAACTAACCAGCTAACTAACTAGGTTGCTAACTAATTAATATTCTAACTAACAAACTTGTTAGCTTACTAACTAACTACCTAACTTGCTAACTAACTAACTAATTTAGTACAAAATTTGTGCTTTAGTATTTAACCAACATTAATTGTTAAGGATATTTCAACCATGTTTTCTTTGTGATTGATTTTAGAAGTAAGTAAAATAAGGTCATTGAATTGTCAATACAATGTGGGACCATAGTCTGAATAACACAAATTAATATTACATATAACAGTTACAGTCTTATATACATACTAATTAAACAGATATAAAATAATATATACAGATAGGTTATATAAATTATAAAATTGTATAAGTTAATAGTTACAATAGATGTCTCTAACATTTTAGAACAATTACATTTACAAAGTTAATACCACTTTCAGGTGCATTGTTAATAACAATTAATTACAGTTAATGACATTTACAATTAGTTAATAACAATCACAATTACACAGTTAATAACAAATACAACTTCACAGTTAATGACTATTACAAGTACAGTCTATTTGCTTATGG